>JAGFBZ010000190.1:0-118727 GCA_018398805.1 Hirundichthys speculiger | reverse complement strand
TCGATGACGGTCGTCAGATCGATGACGGTCGTCGATGATCGATGACGGGTCAATCCTTGAGATCGATGATGGTCGTCAGATCGGTGACGGTCCCTTAGATCGATGATGGTCCTCAGATCGGTGACGGTCGTCAGATCGTGATCGGTGACGGTCGTCATCGGTGACGGTCCTCGATCAGATCGGTGACGGTCTTCAGATCGTGACGGTCGTCAGATCGGTGACGGTCCCTTAGATCGGTTCAGATCGTCGATCGTGACGGTAATCTCGATGACGGTCGTAGATCGATGACGTCGAGATCGGTGACGTCCCGTCAGATCGATGACGGTCGTCAGATCGATGACGGTCGTCAGATCGGTGACGGTCCCTTAGATCGATGATCGGTCGTCAGATCGATGACGGTCGTAGATCGGTGACGGTCGTCAGATCGGTGACGGTCCCTAGATCTATGACGGTCGTCAGCGATGACGGTCGATCGATGACGGTCGTCAGATCGGTGACGGTCCTTAGATCGATGATGGTCGTCAGATCGATGACGGATCGATGACGGTCGTCAGATCGGTGACGGTCCCTTAGATCGGTCAGATCGGTGACGGTCGTCAGATCAGATCGTCTCAGACGTAGATCGGTGACGGTCCCTTAGATCGGTGATCAGATGACGGTCGTCGACGGTGACGGTCCCTCGAGATCGATGACGGTCGTCAGATCGACGGTCGGATGACGGTTCGTGACGGGTGACGGTCGTCAGTGAACGGTGATCGGTGACGGTCGTCAGATCGGTGACGGTCGTCAGATCGGTGACGGTCCCGTTAGATCGATGACGTCGTCGTCGTGAGGTCGTCGGTGACGGTGACGGTCAGATCGGTGACGGTGACTTCGTCAGATCGATGACGGTCGTCAGATCGATGACGGTTTCGATCGATGACGGGTCGATGATCGGTGACGGTCGTCAGATCGGTGACGGTCCCTTAGATCGATGATCGGTCGGTCCAGATCGGATCTTGATCGGTCGTGACGGTCGTCAGATCGGTGACGGTCCCTTAGATCGATGACGGTCGTCAGATCGGTGACGGTCGTCAGATCGGTGACGGTCCGTCAGATCGATGACGGTCGTCAGATCGGATGGTCGTCAGATGACGGTAGATCGGTGAGATCGTGTGACGGGTCAGATCGATCTTCAGATCGGTGACGGCCCTAGATGACGGTCGTCGATCGGACGGTCCCTTAGATCGGTGACGGTCGTCAGATCGGTGACGGTCGTCAGATCGGTGACGGTCGTCAGACGTCAGATCGATGACGGGATCGAGGTCGTCAGAGATCGATCGGTGACGGTCCCTAGATCGATGATCAGATGATGACGGTCGTCAGAGATCGATGACGGTCGTCAGATCGGTGACGATCGTTCGTCAGATCGGTGACGGTCGGTCCTCGTAGATCGATGACGGTCGTCAGATCGATGACGGTCGTCAGATCGGTGACGGTCGTCAGATCGGTGACGGTCCCTTAGATCGATGACGGTCGTCAGATCGATGACGGTCGTCAGATCGGTGACGGTCGTCAGATCGGTGACGGTCCCTTAGATCGATGACGGTCGTCAGATCGGTGACGGTCGTCAGATCGGTGACGGTCCCTTAGATCGATGACGTCGTCAGATCGATGACGGTCGTCAGATCGGTGACGGTCCCTTAGATCGATGACGGTCGTCAGATCGGTGACGGTCGTCAGATCGGTGACGGTCGTCAGATCGGTGACGGTCCCTTAGATCGGTGACGGTCGTCAGATCGGTGACGGTCGTCAGATCGGTGACGGTCGGACGTCAGATCGGTGATCGGTTAGATCGATGACGTCGTCAGATTCGGTGAGATCGGTGACGGTCCCTTAGATCGATGACGGGTCGTCAGATTCGATGACGGTCTTAGATCGGTGAGTCAGATCGGTGACAGATCGATCCCGTTCAGATCGGTGACGGTCGTCAGAGATCGTCGATGACGGTCGTCAGATCGATGACGGTCGGATCGATGACGGTCGTCAGATCGGTGACGGTCGTCAGATCGGTGACGGTCCCTTTAGATCGATGACGGTCGTCAGATCGATTACGGTCGGTCGATCAGATGGTCGATCAGATCGGTGACGGTCCCTTAGATCGATGATGGTCGTCGATGATCGGTGACGGTCCCTTAGATCGGTGACGTCGTCAGACGGTCAGACGGTCGTCAGATCGGTGACGGTCCCTAGATCGGTGACGGTCGTCAGATCGATCGGTGACGGTCCCCTTAGATCGGTGACGGTCGTCAGATCGTGACGGTCGTCAGATCGGTGACGTCATATCGTCAGATCGTGAAGGTCGTCAGATCGGTGACGGTCCCTTAGATCGATGACGGTCGTGTCGTCAGATCGGTGACGTCCTTGAGATCAGATGACGGTCGTCAGATCGGTGACGGTCCGTCGAGATCGATGATCGGTGGATCAGATCGGTGACGGTCCCATGAGATCCAGATCGATGACGGTCGTCAGTCGGTGACGGTCGATCGGTGACGGATCGTCCAGATCGGATGACGTCGGTGACGGTCGTCACGGTCGGTGATCGTCAGACGGTCGTCAGATCGGTGACGGTCGTCAGATCGGTGACGGTCCCTTAGATCGATGACGGTCGAATCGATGATCGTCGTCAGATCGATCGTGACGGTCGATCAGATCGATGACGGTCGTCAGATCGTGACGGTCCCTTAGATCGATGACGGTCGTCAGACGGTCGGTGACGGTCGTCAGATCGGGTGACGGTCCCTCGATGACGTCGTCAGATCGATGACGGTCGGATGACGGTCGTCAGATCGATGACGGTCCCTTAGATCGTGACGGTCGATCGATGACGGTCGTCATCGGTGACGGTCCCAGATCGGTGACGGTCGTCAGATGACGGTGACGACGGTCCCTTAGATCGATGACGGTCGTCAGATCGGTGACGGTCCCTTAGATCGATGACGGTGACGGTCCCTTAGATCGTGACGGTCGTCAGTCGGTGACGGTCGTCAGATCGGTGACGGTCCCTTGATCGATGACGGTCGTTCAGATCGATGACGGTCGTCAGATCAGACGGTGACGGCCCCTTAGATCGTGACGGTCGTCAGATCGGTGACGGTCGATCGGTGACGTCCGTCAGACGGTCTTCGTGACGGTCGTCAGATCGGTGACGGTCGTCAGATCGGTGACGGTCCCTTAGATCGGTGACGGTCGTCAGATCGGTGACGGTCCCTTAGATCGATGACGGTCGTCAGATCGGTGACGGTCGTCAGATCGATGACGGTGTCAGATCGTGACGGTCCCTTAGATTCGTATCGTCGATCGATGACGGTCGTCAGATCGATGACGGTCCCTTCGATGATGGTCGTCAGATCGGTGACGGTCGTCAGATCGGTGACGACGGTCCCTTGACGGTCGTCAGATCGGTGACAGTCCCTTAGATCGATGACGTCGTCGTAGATCGGTGACGGTCCCTTGAGATCGATGACGGTCGTCAGATCGGTGACGGTCCTTAGATCGATGACGGTCGTTCAGATCGGTGACGGTCGTCAGATCGGTGACGGTCCCGATCGATGACGGTCGTAGATGATGACGGTCGTCAGATCGGTGACGGTCCCTTAGATCGGATGACGGTCGTCAGATCGATGACGGTCGTCAGATCGATGACGGCCCCTTAGATCGATGACGGCTCCTTAGATCGATGACGTCATCAGATCGATGACGGTCGTCAGATCGGTGACAGTCCCTTAGATCGATGACGGTCGTCAGATTGATGACGGTCGTCAGATCGGTGACGGTCCCTTAGATCGATGACGGTCGTCAGATCGGTGACGGTCGTCAGATCGTCGTCAGATCGGTGACGGTCGTCAGATCGATGACGGTCGTCAGATCGGTGACGGTCCCTTAGATCGGTGACGGTCGTCAGATCGGTGACGGTCCCTTAGATCGATGACGGGTCGTCGTCGGATCGGTCCCAGATCGGTCGTCAGATCGTGACGGTCCCTTAGATCGATGACGGTCGTCAGATCGATGACGGTCGTCAGATCGATGACGGTCGTCAGATCGGTGACGGTCCCTTAGATCGGTGACGGTCGTCAGATCGGTGACGGTCCCTTAGATCGGTGATCGGTACGGTCAGATCGGTGACGGTCGTCAGATCGGTGACGGTCCCTAGATCGAGACGGGTCTCGATGACGGTCGTCAGATCGGTGACGGTCGTCAGATCGATGACGGTCGTCGATGACGGTCGTCAGATCGTTCAGATGACTTAGATCGTGACCCTTAGATCGGTGACGGTCCCTTCAGATCGGTGACGGTCGTCAGATCGATGACGGTTAGATCGGTGACGGCCCCTTAGATCGGTGACGGCCCCTTAGATCGATAACGGTGTCAGATTGGTGAAGGCCCCTTAGATCGGTGACGGTCGTCAGATCGGTGACGGTCGTCAGATCGGTGACGGTCCCTTAGATCGATGACGGTCGTCAGATCGATGACGGTCATCAGATCGATGACGGTCCCTTAGATCGATGATGGTCGTCAGATCGATGACGGTCGTCAGATCGATGACGGTCGTCAGATCGGTGACGGTCGTCAGATCGGTGACGGTCCCTTAGATCGATGACGGTCGTCAGATCGATGACGGTCGTCAGATCGATGACGGTCCCTTAGATCGATGATGGTCGTCAGATCGGTGACGGTCCCTTAGATCGATGATGGTCCTCAGATCGGTGACGGTCGTCAGATCGGTGACGGTCCCTTAGATCGGTGACGGTCGTCAGATCGGTGACGGTCCCTTAGATCGATGACGGTCGTCAGATCGGTGACGGTCGTCAGATCGGTGACGGTCCCTTAGATCGATGACGGTCGTCAGATCGGTGACGGTCATCAGATCGATGGACGGTTCCCTTAGATCGATGTGGTCGTCAGATCGATGACGTCGTCTCGATGACGGTCGTCAGATCGGTGACGGTCCCCTTAGATCGATCAGATCGGTCGTCAGATCGATGACGGTCGTCAGATCTACGGTCGTCAGATCGGTGACGGTCGTCAGATCGGTGACGGTCCCTTAGATCGGTGACGGTCGTCAGATCGATGACGGTCCCTTAGATCGTGAGTCGGTCGATCAGATCGGTGACGGTCGTCAGATCGGTGACGGTCCCTTAGATCGATGACGGTCGTCAGATCGATGACGGTCGTCAGATCGATGACGGTCGTCAGATCGATGTGACGGTCGTCAGATCGGTGACGGTCCTTAGATCGGTGACGGTCGTCAGATCGGTGACGGTCCCTTAGATCGATGACGGTCGTCAGATCGGTGACGGTCGTCAGATCGGTGACGGTCCCTTAGATCGATGACGGTCGTCAGATCGATGACGGTCGTCAGATCGATGACGGTCGTCAGATCGATGACGGTCGTCAGATCGGTGACGGTCTTGACGGTGACGGTCGTCAGATCGGTGACGGGTGACGGTCGTGACGGTCTATGACGGTGAGATCGTGACGGTCGTCAGATCGGTGACGGTCCATTAGATCGATGACGGTCCTTAGATCGAGACGATCGTGACGGTCGTCAGATCGGTGACGGTCCCTTAGATCGATGACGGTCGTCAGATCGGTGACGGTCGTCAGATCGGTGACGGTCGTCAGATCGGTGACGGTCGTCAGATCGATGACGGCCCCTTAGATCGGTGACGGTCGTCAGATCGGTGACGGTCGTCAGATCGGTGACGGTCCCTTAGATCGATGACGGTCGTCAGATCGGTGACGGTCGTCAGATCGATGACGGTCGTCAGATCGATGACGGTCCTTAGATCGATGACGGTCGTCAGATCGATGACGGTCCCTTAGATCGATGATGGTCGTCAGATCGGTGACGGTCCCTTAGATCGATGATGGTCCTTAGATCGGTGAGTCGGTGACGGTCGTCAGATCGGTGACGGTCGATCGTGACGGTCGTCAGATCGGTGACGGTGTCGACGGTCGATCGGATAGATCGGTGACGGTCGTCAGATCGATGACGGTCGTCAGATCGATGACGGTCCCTTAGATCGATGACGGTCCGATCTAGATCGTCAGATCGGTCAGATCGGTGACGGATCGACGGTCGTCAGATCGATGACGGTCGTCAGATCGGTGACGGTCCCTTGATCGACGGTCGTCGAGATTGACGTCAGATCGGTGACGGTCCCTTAGATCGATGACGGTCGTCAACGGTTCGATCGATGACGGTCGTCAGATCGGTGACGTCTTAGATCTGACGTTAGATCGATGACGGTCGTCAGATCGGTGACGGTCCCGATCGATGACGGTCGTAGATCGGTGACGGTCCCTTAGATCGTGACGTCGTCAGATCGGTGACGGTCGTCAGATCGGTGACGGTCCCTTAGATCGATGACGGTCGTCAGATCGGTGACGGTGCCGTCAGATCGTGACGGTCGTCAGATCGGTGACGGTCCCTTAGATCGGTGACGGTCGTCAGATCGGTGACGGTCCCTTAGATCGATGACGGTCGTCAGATCGGTGATGACGGTCGTCGATGAGATGACGGTCGTCAGATCGATGACGGTCCCTTAGATCGATGATGGTCGTCAGATCGGTGATCGGATCGGTGACGGTCCCTTAGATCGATGACGGTCGTCAGATTGATGACGGTCGTCAGATCGGTGACGGTCCCTTAGATCGATGACGGTCGTCAGATCGGTGACGGTCCCTTAGATCGATGACGGTCGTCAGATCAGTGACGTCGTCAGATCGGTGACGGTCCCCATCGATGACGGTCGTCAGACGGTGACGGTCGTCAGATCGATGACGGTAGTCAGATCGGTGACGGTCCCTTCAGATCGATGACGGTCGTCAGATCGATGACGGTCGTCAGATCGGTGATGACGGTCGTCAGATCGGTGACGGTCCCTTAGATCGATGACGGTCGTCAGATTGATGACGGTCGTCAGATCGGTGACGGTCCCTTAGATCGATGACGGTCGTCAGATCGGTGACGGTCCCTTAGATCGATGACGGTCGTCAGATCGGTGACGGTCCCTTAGATCGACGACGGTCGTCAGATCGTGACGGTCGTCAGATCGGTGACGGTCCTTAGATCGATGACGGTCGTCAGATCGATGACGGTCGTCAGATCGGTGACGGTCCCTTAGATCGATGATCGATCGGATCGGTCGTCAGATCGATGACGGCCCTTAGATCGATGACGGTCCTTGATCGATGACGTCTTAGATCGATGACGGTCAGATCGGTGACGGTCCCTTAGATCGATGACGGTGGATCGGTCCCTTAGATCGATGACGGTCGTCAGATCGGTGACGGTCCCTTAGATCGATGACGGTCGTCAGATCGGTGACGGTCCCTTAGATCGATGACGGTCGTCGATCAATGACGGTCGTCAGATCGGTGACGGTCCCTTAGATCGATGACGGTCGTCAGATCGATGACGGTCGTCAGATCGGTGACGGTCCCTTAGATCGATGACGGTCGTCAGATCGATGACGGTCGTCAGATCGGTGACGGTCGTCAGATCGGTGATGGTTGTTAGATCGGTGATGGCCTGCTGCTCTTTTATCTTATTTACTGCCTGACCGACCAGGCGCCTCCTAAAACGACATCCAGACGGCCTGAACACCAGGAACATGACACCTGCAGACACCTGCAGACACCTGCTGACACCTGCAGACACCTGCAGACACCTGCAGACACCTGCTGACACCTGCAGACACCTGCAGACACCTGCAGACACCTGCAGACACCTGCAGACACCTGCAGACACCTGCAGACACCTGCAGACACCTGCAGACACCTGACACCTGACACCTGCAGACACCTGCAGACACCTGCAGACACCTGCAGACACCTGCAGACACCTGCAGACACCTGCAGACACCAGCAGACACCAGCAGACACCTGCAGACACCTGCAGACACCTGCAGACATCTGCAGACACCTGAAGACACCTTCATCCAGGGTTAGAGTTAGGGACAGATCCAAGTCTCACGTACACTTCTGTCGTCTCGAGTCCTCCCTGACGATGTCCTTGACGGCGATGAGCAGGTCTTTGTCCTGCGCGGTCACCTGGTGAGGAGGTCAGAGGTCACGTGACGAAGGTGCAGCCGAACCGAACCGCCCAACCGTTTCTTACGTGGTAGACTTCGTCCTGGGACTTGGCCCTGCGGTACACCACGCCCTGGTCCTGCAGGACCCGCAGGACCTCCTTCAGGAGCCGCCGCAGCTGCTGGCACCCAGACGGACCGGCGCCGGGCTCCTGGACGCCATCAGACAAACCGCCAGGAAGTATGTGAACCCCTTAGATTCGGTTTACCCGTGAATGAGATTTCAAACCTGCTTCCGGGTCGTTACCTGGCCAGGTGTCTGAGGCTGGACGGAGATCAGAGGCTGCAGGAGGTCCAGGACGTCGTAGGGCCTGAACCTGGTCACCGACCTCTGCTTCAGGAAGTCTTTGAGGAGGTTTGTTGCCTTGGTAACCGAATTATCCGACGCGCTGCTGACAGACGGAAGAGAAAAGTGAAAATCCGCCCAGTCGTGAGCAGAAGTCAGAAGCCCCGCCTCTAATGACCTCGGACCAGCCGCCACCATGTTTGACCACAGCTGATGTCTTTCCCTCTTGGCGCTGTGTTAACACACACGTGTTAATTATCGTCTTAATTACTGTTAATTAACGGGACGGTGAGGGCGAGCCAAGGCCGTTAGACGCTAGACGGCGGCGGCGTCCGTACGTTGGAGCGCTGGGCGCTAGCTGGAAGCGCTGGTCGTAGCATCGTCTGTAGAGCTCAGGAAGCTCCATCATCCAGCGGATCTGCGCCGCCATCATCGGGTCGTCCACTTTATCTGAGGACACATGACACAGGTGGGCGGCTGGGGGGCGGAGCCTACTGACAAAACAACCAGCGAGGTCGCTGGTCCAGAACCTGCGGGGGACGCCTGAGGAGACTCACAGAAGGTGGAGGCCATGATCTCCCTCTGCTGCCGCGACGTCTTCACCAGTCCTCGGACCCGGAGCAGCTCTCCGATCTCCAGGCAGCAGAGGTTCTGCTGGGCCCGTCTCAGCTTCTGCAGCTCCACCACCGGGTTGAAGCCCCCCTGAGGACCGCCGCCGCCGCCGCCGCCGCCGCCGCCGCCGTCGCCGCCGTCTGCTCCTGCTGGAGGGCAGAGACCAGGATGAGACACCAACGTTAGAGTTTAGGAGGCGGTTCCATCCTGGTTCTGGAACACTGGACCATCTCTGAACCCTCCAGAAGGTCCTGAAGACGTTGGACCGTGTCCCTCTGGGTGTCCTGTGGCAGAGGAGTTAAAGTTCTTCTAGATCAGGGGGCGGTAACCTCTTTAGCTGTAGTGTCATGTCGGTTGCTCGCCAGCAGGGGGCAGAATGAGCAAGTTTAGCGCTAAATACTGCCAGGTTACTGCAACGAGGAAGTCGTATCTGTGTGTTGCATTCTGGGAAATAAAAAAAAAAAAGGTGAGCACACGTTCGGTGACTAGCGCCGGACATCTTTATGTGTTGCTCATGTACCGCCGGAAAAAAAAAATAAAAAAAATATATTTGTAGCAGCGTAACACACAAATGAAGCGAAAAACACGACTCGTCCTGGAACCAGACTCGTCCAGGAACCAGACTCGTCCAGGAACCAGACTCGTCCTGGAACCAGACTCGTCCAGGAACCAGACTCGTCCTGGAACCAGAGTCGTCCAGGAACCAGAGTCGTCCTGGAACCAGAGTCGTCCTGGAACCAGACTCGTCCAGGAACCAGACTCGTCCAGGAACCAGACTCATCCAGGAACCAGAGTCGTCCTGGAACCGGACTCGTCCTGGAACCAGACTCGTCCAGGAACCAGACTCGTCCTGGAACCAGAGTCGTCTTGGAACCAGAGTCGTCCAGGAACCAGAGTCGTCCTGGAACCAGACTCGTCCTGGAACCAGACTCGTCCTGGAACCAGACTCGTCCAGGAACCGGACTCGTCCAGGAACCGGACTCGTCCTGGAACCGGACTCGTCCTGGAACCAGACTCGTCCTGGAACCAGACTCGTCCTGGAACCAGAGTCGTCTTGGAACCAGAGTCGTCTTGGAACCAGAGTCGTCCAGGAACCAGAGTCGTCCTGGAACCAGACTCGTCCTGGAACCAGACTCGTCCTGGAACCAGACTCGTCCTGGAACCAGACTCGTCCAGGAACCGGACTCGTCCAGGAACCAGACTCGTCCTGGAACCAGACTCGTCCTGGAACCAGACTCGTCCAGGAACCGGACTCGTCCAGGAACCAGACTCGTCCAGGAACCGGACTCGTCCAGGCACCGGACTCGTCCAGGAACCAGAGTCGTCCTGGAACCGGACTCGTCCACATCCTGATGCGAGCAGGTTTTCTCCAGCAGGAACTACACCAGATCCAGATATCACTCGTCTCACAGGCGCCACCTGCTGTCCTGGATGTCCTACAGCTCTGATTCACAGAAGCTCTGCAGTGATGTTCAGAAACAAATCACGTTAAAACAGGCGAGAACACTGTCAAAGTGTCGGGCCGCGGCCCCCTGGTGGACCGTCCTGGTACTGCAGGTGGACCGAGAGAGGTCATTAAAAATAAACATGTTTTAAATCCTTGACTTTTTTTTTTTTTTTTATATGTTTTTAATAGCTGTAAAATATTTATAACATGATTTCAAAATATTTAGAAATAAACAAATTGAGCGTTATTCTGCTGACACCTTTTAGTCTTGTATGTTGATCAAAGTGGTGATTAAAGGTTTGTTTGGGCTGCAGAGATTTTTACGTTTCAAATTGGGCCTTAGGAATGGCTGATTTAATAGATTTTTTTTTTTCAAAAACATTTGTTTTAGAGGCTGAGCTGATGTAGTTGTGTTTTATGTTCAGGCTCCATGGTTGATAGGGTCAGAGGTCAGAGGTCAGGGCTGAGGAGAAAACAAGAGGATGACAACACACTGAAATGGTCTTAAGTCACAATTAAATACAAACTGGCCTTTTTTAATGTTTACTCTTATTAAAGTTATTAAAGTAGATCAGCACATGCCAGTGTTGTTAATTAAATTGTTATTAAACTCACCCCTACTGGGCCCCGCCCCCTCCTCCTCCTTCATGAGGTCACTCTTCCAGCAGAGACAGTTTATGACTCCGGTACCGTCGTCCACTGGAACAACAACACAACAGTCGATGAGTCTCCACGACAACAGCGCCACAGAAACACCAGTCAGCTGGTCCGGTAGACGAGCTCAAGGCCCGGCCCACAGCTCAGGGCCCGGCCTAGAGCTCAGGGCCCGGCCCAGAGCTGTGGGCCCGGCCCACAGGGACTCCTTCAGTACCTCCATAACAGAAGAAGTCGTTCCTCTCTCTCTTGTAGACGACCGTCCCCAGAACGTCAACCTTGTAGATCGGGTGGAGGTTGTAGAAGTAAATACCTTTGAGAAACAGAACCAGCACTGAAACTCGACCCGGACACGAAACAGAACCAACGCTGAAGCTGGAATTAAAAGAACTTCCTGCATTAATGACCACTAAAATAAAAACATTTCACTGGGAAGAACTTCATTATGACTCAGACAAACATCATCGATTACGCAACTTTGACGTCACGATTTCCAGGCCGGAGAGTTTTCTATCCGGACTTCATTAGGTTATCGTTCTTTTAGATTTATATTTTCCACCAAGTTTATGAAGTCAATTTCTGAATTTCCTCAACAAATGTGTAAGTTAAAAAATATTTTAAAAAATAATAAAAAAAAAAAAAAAACAACCACTGCTGCGGTTCCCCTAGCGACCGCTAGAGGCTGCGGTTCCTCTACCGACTACTAGAGACTGCGGTTCCTCTACCGACCACAAGAGGCTGCGGTTCCTCTACCGACCACAAGAGGCTGCGGTTCCTCTACCGACCGCTAGAGGCTGCAGTTCCTCTACCGACCACTAGAGGCTGCGGTTCCTCTACCGACCGCTAGAGGCTGCAGTTCCTCTACCGACCACTAGAGGCTGCGGTTCCTCTACCGACCACTAGAGGCTGCGGTTCCTCTACCGACCACTAGAGGCTGCGGTTCCTCTACCGACCACTAGAGGCTGCAGTTCCTCTACCGACCACTAGAGGCTGCGGTTCCTCTACCGACCACTAGTTGCGACCACTAGAGGCTGCGGTTCCTCTACCGACCACTAGAGGCTGCGGTTCCCTACCGACCACTAGAGGCTGCGGTTCCTCTACCGACCACTAGAGGCTGACCACTAAGGCTGCGGTTGACCCTCTACCGACCACTAGAGGCTGCAGTTCCTCTACCGACCGCTAGAGGCTGCAGTTCCTCTACCGACCACCAGGGTCTGGCTCCAACAGTGAGTCAGTCTCTCCGGTCTGGTTTAAACAACAGTTCTGGTCTCCATAGATAGATTTCACATCCAAGACAACTGTACATAGTATTAGTACTATTTTGGACAACATCAGGTAAAACTCGGTAAACACACAAATCGTATGTTGTCTGGCCATTTGATTGGCGGCTGGCACAGTGCATTTCAGTGACATCATTCCCGGGTCAAGACCTAAACATCCCGGGGACGTCAATCAACCCGTCTGACCCCGTCCCGGACCCGCCCTCCATCATCCCGGGTACTGAGGTCCATCGTCCCGGGACACGTCGTCCATCATCCCGGGACCCGCCCTCCATCATCCCGGGACCCGACGTCAATCATCCCGGGACCCGACGTCAATCATCCCTGGGGACCCGCCCTCCATCATCCCGGGACCCGCCCTCCATCATCCCGGGACCTGACGTCCATCATCCCGGGGGATCCCGGGACGTCCATCATCCCGGGACCTGACGTCCATCATCCCAGGGATCCTCATCCCGGGACAACGTCCATCATCCCGGGACCCGTCCATCATCATCCCGGGACCTGGTCCATCACATCATCCCCGAGACCGTCCATCATCCCGGGACCTATCCATCATCCGGGACCTGAGGTCCCACCTCATGCATCCCGGGACCTGACGTCCATCATCCCGGGACCTGACGTCCAACATCCCGGGACCCGCCCTTCATCATCCCGGGACCTGAGGTCCATCATCCCGGGACCCGCCGTCCATCATCCCGGGACCCGCCGTCCATCATCCCGGGACCTGAGGTCCATCGTCCCGGGACCTGAGGTCCATCATCCCGGGACCTGACGTCCATCATCCCGGGACCTGACGTCCATCATCCCGGGATCCCGGACCCTTCCATCATCCGGGACCTGACGTCCTCATCCCGGGACCCGCCGTCCATCATCCCGGGACCCACATCCGTCATCCCGGGACCCCCCCTCCCGTCATCCCGGACCTGAGTCCATCTCCCCCCGCCTTTCATCCCGGGACACGCCGTCCATCGTCCCGGGACCTGAATCGTCCCGGGACCTGACGTCCATCATCCCGGACACGCCGTCATCATCCCGGGACCCGCCCTCCATCGTCCAGGACCTGAGGTCCATCGTCCCGGGACCTGACGTCCATCGTCCCGGACCCGCCCTTCATCATCCCGGACCTGACGTCCATCATCCCGGGACCCGACGTCCAACATCCCGGGACCCGCCCTTCATCATCCCGGGACCGACGTCCATCATCCCGGGACACGCCGTCCATCATCCCGGGACTGACGTCCATCATCCGGGACCCCGCCCCCATCATCCGGGACCGCCTCATCATCCCGGGCCCGCCCTCATCATCCCGGGGCCCGCCCTCTATCATCCCGGGACCCGCCCTCACCGTCCCGGGACCCGCCCCCCATCGTCCCGGGACCCCGTTCCATCGTCCGGGACCCGCCCCATCGTCCCGGGACCCCGCCCTCCATCGTCCAAGGGACCCCCCCCCCCGTCCAGGACCCGCCCTCCATCGTCCCGGGACCCGCCCCCCATCGTCCCGGGACCCCGCCCCCCTTCCCGGGAACCCCCGTCCATCGTCCAGGGACCCCCTCCATCGTCCGGGACCCGCCCTCCATCGTCCCGGGCCCCCCCCGCCCTCCCCGTCCATCTCCAGAGACCCCCTCCATCGTCCAGAGACCCGCCCTCCATCATCCCCGGACCCCCCTCCATCATCCCGGGACCCGCCCTCCATCATCCCGGGACCCGCCCTCCATCATCCCGGGACCCCACCCTCCATCACGCCGGGACCGCCCTCCATCATCCCGGGACCCGCCCTCCATCACGCCGGGACCCGCCCTCCATCACGCCGGCACCCGCCCTCCATCACCCCAGGACCCGCCGTCCATCATCCCGGGACCTGAGGTCCATCATCCCGGGACCCGCCGTCAATCATCCAGGGACCCGCCCTCCATCATCCCGGGACCCGCCCTCCATCATCCCGGGACCTGATGTCAATCATCCCTGGACCTGCAGGTAAACTAGCCACCTGAATCGCTTCTATGACGACTCCAGGTCCCAGCAGAGTTCTGCTGGTCCTCGGTTCAGTTCTGCTGGTCCTCGGTTCAAATCCATCAGCGCTTATTTCAGTTGTGACTCTTAAAATGAGGATGTTTGGACAGATTTGTTCAGAATTAATGTCAAGTAACATAAACTAACTTTATAGGCGTGTTTGCTCCTTTTATAAAACGAGAAAAAAAAGAGGCTTCAGATTCACTCTTCAGAAACCTGTGGGTGACGTCACAGAGCGTCCAGTTGTTTCGTT
Organism: Hirundichthys speculiger; assembly: GCA_018398805.1. NCBI lineage: Eukaryota > Metazoa > Chordata > Actinopteri > Beloniformes > Exocoetidae > Hirundichthys > Hirundichthys speculiger. The sequence continues at coordinate 104,047 of JAGFBZ010000190.1, read as the reverse complement.
CCTGTTTCTGTCCCGGAATCATCTAAAGTCTCTGAACGAGCCGAACCTGTTGAACACCTCAGCGGTGCTTTGATCTTACCTGGCACCTGGCTGGACTCCGTCATCTGCAGGACGTCTCTGACGTACAGCCGAGCGAAGGCTGAGAAGACCGGGTCCAGCCCCCACTGCATGGACGGGGGCTCCTCCGCGGGATCCATGGCGGGAACGCAGGTAACTTAACTCATCCTGGAGTAGCACGAAGCGACGCACTGAAGCTAAATGAAACTTTGTCTTCCTCTAAAAGGCTAACATCGGCTCACTTACTACCGTTCCGGGCCACAGCGCCACCTCAGGTCGCACCGAAAAGATCATCACGTGATCAATTTTACGCCATTGGACGTTTTAAATACATCCCGAGCGTTAAAACTTGTGTGAATATATGTGTTCAAAAGGGGTCAGAAATATTAAGACGATGACATGAAATCTTTAAAACGTATATTACTTTCTCGGCATTCCGTCCGCGCTCGGATTTTCGCAATGGCTTGTGGGTCGTGTAGTTTCGCTGAGACAAAGAGACGCGACCGGTTTTTTGTTTTGAGGCTAATTTGTGGCAACTCGACGCAACGTTACTCAAACCAACAAGCGTGACGACGCTTGCGTTTAAAGTAGTATCAGAAATAAGCCGCAAGTAACGAGTTTTAACATGTCGTTGCGTTTGGTTTGGTCGGATGAGGGCAGTAAATGACCGAAATTACCGCCAACTAGAGACGCTGAAGTCTGTTTACGATTGGATAAAAGAGCAATTCCACTGTTTACATTCTTGTTCTTCTTCTTCGGGATTTATCTGCAGAAAGTGTCTTAATATGTATTTTCACACCAAGAATATAGGTTTCATGATTTACAAACGGCGCCTTACATCATCTTTATTATCTAAAAATAAATATTGTAGTTTTATGACCACCATACAGGAGCCATCTTACATGGAGTTGCATCACCCCTGCTGTTTTTTTATATGGAGGCGTGTGCTTCAAAACATCAGGTTACAACCACATGATGTTTAATTAAACCTTGCTATTATGTCATGAAGCGTAAATATAAACAGCAGCTTTAACCAGGTGATCTCACCTCCGGTCTCAACGTCCTCCACCTTCAGGTGGAAGGGTCATAAACGAGGAGCACCTGAACCACAGGTGAGCTACATGTCTGCGTTAACTCGACCAGCCGCGTCGACGAGTTTTCTACTCGTTAGCTTCCGTAACTTGAAGTTACAAGTTTTTCACCTAAATCACAAACTTTTGAAAAAAATCAGGGCTTTTCGACAAAGTTAGGATTTAAAATTGTTGAAAAGTTGCGACTTTTGTGGAATTTCAAACTTCTGCTGCAAAAACCTGTAAAATATGTTTGTTGTAAAACTGCAACATTTTCAGAATCGTTTCTTTTTAAATTGAAATAGCGACTCTTCACGTCTAGGGCTGCAGCGATACACTAATATCGCGATACGATACACGATATTCTGCTCACGATACGATATATATCGATTTTCATCTTACAATACATTTACATCGTTTTCTGAAAGATTTTAAAGGGACAAAGTGATTTTGGTGACATCTTGTGAGTGTTCCAATGTATGGAAGTATTTCTGTGCCATCTGAGTTTGAATACGAATTTTTAAGATTGAAATTTTTCAGCATCAAAATCAGACTTTGAATTTTAAAAAACATCAGATCTCTAGCACTGAAATTTTTTTTTGCCTTTGAATTTTATTTTGTTAAAATAAATTCAGTGTTAAAAAAAATTGTTGTCTTAAAATATTCAATTTTTCAAAATTCAACATGTAAAGAAATTCAACACCCCAAAAAATTCAGTGTAAAAAAAAAATCAACATCTTAATAAAATTCAGTGTAAAAAAATTCAATTTCTAAAAAAAAAAAAAAATCAGTGTAAAAAATTCAACCTCAAAAAATTCAGTGTAAAAAAAATTCAACCTCAAAAAATTCAGTGTAAAAAGAACCAGACTCAACATCTGGGTCACCAGGGAGAAGCAATCGATCCCTGTCTCAATTCAGCCAACGTCCAGCCAATCACGTTACGCTCCATTGGTCATGTGACACAATCTTTCAGTCTTAAAAATTCGTATTCAAACTCAGGTGGCACAGAAATACTTCCATACCAATGACTTTGTTTGAATTAATTAAACTGAAAGCATCAATTACACATTATTGTGTGACATCACGTCAGTCCCGCCCCTCCCCTGCTGATGTTGACTGGTTAACGGAGGATGTTAATTAGCGTGTCGTTAGCTAGATGTTGATCATCGGTCTCACCACAGTTGCAATTATTAATTAATTATCCAACAAATATTTGTGCTTTTTGTTTTTGATTTTTATAACAAAAACATGCAGTTCTACAGAAGTTACATCTTTACAACAAACAGGTTTTTATAAATCAGACTTTTATGACAGAAACTTGCTGTTTACAGCAAAGTTTGAATGTCAGGAAACTCATGATTTTCCAGCAAAAACTGTGATTTTAGGAGACAAAGTTGTACATTTTTAGCAATGTTTGCAGTTCTGTGAAAGTCTGTCTTTTATGATTAATAGTTGGAATATTAAATCAAATATTACAACAAAATGTCTTTATGTTATTATATTATATTACATTATATAATATTATAGACCATGGAGCTGCAGTTATATGAACAATATCAAGTTATACTTTCATGTCAGATAGTTTTTTTTTATTTTATGACAAAAAAAATTGGCTTTTGAAAACAAAAGGTGAGATTTTGATAAATTTGTGGTTTGACAGCAAAATGTTTTTTTTTTTTTTTTAAATGAAAAGAGTTGTGATTTCCCTGAAAAAGCCAAACTCCTGGTTATACGACTTTATAGTTTTAGAAATAAATAACTAATTCAAACAAGTAGGTATTATATGATAAATTATAAGTGTTTTTGAACTCTAGATTTCTGCTCATCCCCGGTAGAGATAGACTTTATTTAGAATAAAGTCAAAATGTCGAGAATAAAGACGAAATATTGAAAATAAAGTCGAAATGCAGTTTCCAGACTTTCAGAATAATTATACTTTCTTTTTCTGAATAGACACAATTTCTGACACAATCTCTTCAAAGAACTAATACTTATTAAAATACTGAGTCTATGTGATAAAAGCACATAGACACAGACATTATGTTGGTAGAAAAAAGCTGGTTTGAATAAACCTTTAAGACAACTTTATTGTGGAAATTTCGACTTTATTCTTGTAAGTGAGGAATGAAAAAAAAATAATTGCCCACATTTTTTTTCTCAGTGGCCCTGATACTCCGTCGTAAAATCTTAAATTAAACCTAGATGCTAAAAAAAAAAAAAAAACAATCGGTCCGATCCAGAAACCAACTTCAGCCTCAACTGTCAAACAGAAGAGAAAAGAAACGGTGTGCGCGTTCACGCCGCGTCCGTGGACGCGCACAGACACTAAATCCGCTGGACCACTAAAGCCGTCCCGCTCCGAGGAAACATGACGGTTTTCACCGACATTAACGGGCTAATTAACGGACACCAGTGAGTTGGCGCGTCGGCAGCGGCCGGACTGTTTGAAATAACGGCCGGACTGTTTGAAATAACGGTTTCTAACGGTTTTTTCCCCCCGTGTTTGTCTGAGAGAGACCGAGCCCCCCCGGGGGTCGTCGGAACAACGACCCGCTCTTTCCGGCGCTTTTAAACGTCACCGGGGCGGCGAGGCGAACCGTCGGGGCCGGTCTCAGGTTCGGGTTCGGGCCGGGGGCCATGGCGTGTTCCGGTCCCGCTGGGCCGGACCGGAGCTCCGCTTAGGAAGCGGCTTTGTGAGTTTCGCGGCGACGGACTCCGGATTCTCCCGCGAACTTTCTGGTCGGATGAGCCGAGACACGTCACCATGTCCTTCTTTAATTTCCGTAAAATATTCAAGCTGGGCTCCGAGAAGAAGAAGAAGCAGTACGAGCACGTGCGCAGGGACGAAAACCCGGAGGAAGTCTGGGAGATAGTGGGAGAGCTGGGAGATGGAGCCTTCGGGAAGGTCTTCAAGGTTGGTGTTGATTTTACCGATAAAAGTTCACTTTGATGTGTTTCAGCTCATATTATGGTCCGACAGGGCCGTCTGCAGGTCTGCCGGGGCCCTGGGCGGGACCTGGAGGGGCCCCTGGTTGAGATCCTGCAGTGCCCCTGGTTGGGATCCTGCAGGGTCCCTGGTTGGGATCCTGCAGGGTCCTGGTTGGGATCCTGCAGGGTCCCTGGTTGGGATCCTACAGGGTCCTGGTTGGGATCCTGCAGGGACCCTGGTTGGGATCCTACAGGGTCCCTGGTTGGGCCCCTGGTTGAGATCCTGCAGGGTCCCTGGTTGGGATCCTACAGGGACCCTGGTTGGGATCCTACAGGGTCCCTGGTTGGGCCCCTGGTTGGGATCCTACAGGGCCCCTGTTTGGGCTCCTGGTTGGGATCCTACAGGGCCCCTGGTTGGGATCCTGCAGGGCCCCTGGTTGGGCCCCTGGTTGAGATCCTGCAGGGCCCCTGGTTGGGATCCTGCAGGGCCCCTGGTTGGGCCCCTGGTTGAGATCCTGCAGGGCCCCTGGTTGGGATCCTGCAGGGACCCTGGTTGAGATCCTGCAGGGCCCCTGGTTGGGATCCTGCAGGGACCCTGGTTGGGGATCCTGCAGGGGCCCTGGTTGGGATCCTGCAGGGATCCTGGTTGGGGATCCTGCAGGGCCCCTGGTTGGGATCCTACAGGGCCCCTGGTTGGGATCCTGCAGGGACCCTGGTTGGGGATCCTGCAGGGCCCCTGGTTAGGATCCTGCAGGGCCCCTGGTTGGGATCCTTCAGGGCCCCTAGTTGGGATACTGCAGGGCCCCTGGTTGGGGATCCTGCAGGGCCCCTGGTTGGGATCCTGCAGGGCCCCTAGTTGGGATCCTTCAGGGCCCCTAGTTGGGATACTGCAGGGGCCCCTGGTTGGGGATCCTGCAGGGCCCCTGGTTGGGATCCTTCAGGGCCCCTAGTTGGGATCCTGCATGGCCCCTGGTTGGGATCCTACAGGGCCCCTGGTTGGGATCCTGCAGGGTCCCTGGTTGGGATCCTTCAGGGCCCCTGGTTGGGATCCTACAGGGCCCCTGTTTGGGCTCCTGGTTGGGATCCTACAGGGCCCCTGGTTGGGATCCTGCAGGGCCCCTGGTTGGGATCCTGCAGGGCCCCTGGTTGGGATCCTGCAGGGCCCCTGGTTGGGCCCCTGGTTGAGATCCTGCAGGGCCCCTGGTTGGGATCCTGCAGGGACCCTGGTTGGGATCCTGCAGGGCCCCTGGTTGGGCCCCTGGTTGAGATCCTGCAGGGCCCCTGGTTGGGATCCTGCAGGGACCCTGGTTGGGATCCTGCAGGGACCCTGGTTGAGATCCTGCAGGGCCCCTGGTTGGGATCCTGCAGGGACCCTGGTTGGGGATCCTGCAGGGGCCCTGGTTGGGATCCTGCAGGGATCCTGGTTAGGGATCCTGCAGGGCCCCTGGTTGGGATCCTACAGGGCCCCTGGTTGGGATCCTGCAGGGACCCTGGTTGGGGATCCTGCAGGGCCCCTGGTTAGGATCCTGCAGGGCCCCTGGTTGGGATCCTTCAAGGCCCCTAGTTGGGATACTGCAGGGCCCCTGGTTGGGGATCCTGCAGGGCCCCTGGTTGGGACGCCGAAGGTCTCCCCTCTTCTCCATCAGGACCACATCGGCTGGTGACGGTGACCGATGATCATCTGTCCACACAATGAGACCAGGTCAGATCTGGTGGACGTTCAGGGGTTGGAGACATCTCAGATGGACAGTTCCCAGCGCCGGTTTTCCAGATGTCTTCAGTAATGGATCCAGTAGTTTGGTCCACTTGGAGGAGTTTCTCGTTGCTGGATCGTGGACTCCTGGTACAGGCTCTGGATTACGGGGGTTTAGGGTCTCTAAAACCGTGCAGCAGGAAGTGGCTGCGTCCACATCGCTGCAACGACTTCACGCCACACTTCCTGTCTGCAGAGAAGCCAGAACAATCAGGAGGACTTCCACTTTAACAAGACAGATCTGGTTCTGGTTTGTTTTCAGACCCACTTCATGGCCGAATTAAGTGATTGAACGAGGGATGCACGATAATTATCAACTCGGAGTCTGACTAGGACTGCTGGACCGGGGGATTCTGACTGGAAATGTTGGACCGGGGGAGTCTGACTGGGACTGTTGGACCTGGGTAGTCTGACTAGGACTGTTGGACCGGGGAAGTCTGACTAGGACTGTTGGACCGGGGAAGTCTGACTAGGACTGTTGGACCAGGGTAGTCTGACTAGGACTGTTGGACAAGGGTAGTCTGACTAGGACTGCTGGACAAGGGTAGTCTGACTAGGACTGTTGGACCGGGGGAGTCTGACTAGGACTGTTGGACCCGGGTAGTTTGACTAGGACTGTTGAACCGGGGTAGTCTGGCTTGGACTGTTGGACCGGGGGGAGTCTGACTAGGACTGTTGGACCTGGGTAGTCTGACTAGGACTGCTGGACATGGGTAGTCTGACTTGGACTGTTGGACCGGGGTAGTCTGACTTGGACTGTTGGACCGGGGAGTCCTGACTAGGACTGCTGGACTGGGGAAGTCTGACTAGGACTGTTGGACCGGGGTAGTCTGACTAGGACTGTTGGACCTGGGTAGTCTGACTAGGACTGCTGGACCTGGGTAGTCTGACTAGGACTGCTGGACAAGGGTAGTCTGACTAGGACTGTTGGACAAGGGTAGTCTGACTAGGACTGCTGGACAAGGGTAGTCTGACTAGGACTGTTGGACCGGGGGAGTCTGACTAGGACTGTTGGACCCGGGTAGTTTGACTAGGACTGTTGAACCGGGGTAGTCTGGCTTGGACTGTTGGACCGGGGGGAGTCTGACTAGGACTGTTGGACCTGGGTAGTCTGACTAGGACTGCTGGACATGGGTAGTCTGACTTGGACTGTTGGACCGGGGTAGTCTGACTTGGACTGTTGGACCGGGGGAGTCTGACTAGGACTGCTGGACTGGGGAAGTCTGACTAGGACTGTTGGACCGGGGTAGTCTGACTAGGACTGTTGGACCTGGGTAGTCTGACTAGGACTGCTGGACCTGGGTAGTCTGACTAGGACTGCTGGACAAGGGTAGTCTGACTTGGACTGTTGGACCGGGGTAGTCTGACTTGGACTGTTGGACCGGGGTAGTCTGACTTGGACTGTTGGACCGGGGGAGTCTGACTGGGACTGTTGGACCTGGGGAGTCTGACTGGGACTGTTGGACCTGGGTAGTCTGACTGGGACTGCTGGACCTGGGTAGTCTGACTAGGACTGCTGGACAAGGGTAGTCTGACTTGGACTGTTGGAGCGAGGTAGTCTGACTTGGACTGTTGGACCGGGGGAGTCTGACTAAGACTGTTGGACCGGGGAAGTCTGACTAAGACTGTTGGACCTGTGTAGCCTGACTAGGACTGTTGGACCGGGGGAGTCTGACTAGGACTGCTGGACAAGGGTAGTCTGACTAGGACTGTGGGACCAGGGGAGTCTGACTGGGACTGTTGGACCGGGGGAGTCTGACTGGCACTGTTGGACCGGGGGAGTCTGACTGGGACTGTTGGACCGGGGGAGTCTGACTGGGACTGGTGGACCGGGGTAGTCTGACTTGGACTGTTGGACCGGGGGAGTCTGACTGGGACTGTGGGACCTGGGGAGTCTGACTGGGACTGTTGGACCGGGGTAGTCTGACTTGGACTGTTGGACCGGGGTAGTCTGACTAGGACTGTTGGACCTGGGTAGTCTGACTGGGACTGTTGGACCGGGGTAGTCTGACTAGGACTGTTGGACCGGGGTAGTCTGACTTGGACTGTTGGACCGGGGGAGTCTGACTAGGACTGTTGGACCGGGGTAGTCTGACTAGGACTGTTGGACCGGGGTAGTCTGACTAAGACTGTTGGACTGGGGGAGTCGGACTAGAACTGTTGGACCTGGGGAGTCTGTCGTGCATCCCTAGTTTGAAGGTCTGAGGTTCAGACCACTCAGACTCCAGAATAAAGCACCTTTGGACCTCTGAGTCCGTGAGATGTTTGACTACTGGATCTCACCTACAGGCCCAGAACAAGCAGACGGGCGTCCTCGCCGCCGCCAAGGTTATTGACACGAAGACGGAGGAGGAACTGGACGACTACATGGTGGAGATTGAGATCCTGGCCTCCTGCGACCACCACAACATCGTCAAGCTGCTCGACGCCTTCTATTACGAGAGCAAACTGTGGGTGAGTATTCCAGGTGTTTCACCTGCACATCACCTGATCCTGTAGCGTAGCGGCGTACACTCATAAAGGACACGTTGTCCAGAGGTTATTTCAACTCTGCTGGTCTGTTAACCAGCCAGACCACCATCAGTTTCTCCTCCAGTCAGGTTCTTGTCCAAAACTCCCTCCACGGCAGCAGACCAATGGAGGAACCTCCTGTTGAACCCAGGGTTGTCCTGGACGGACAGGGAAATGTCCTTACATTGGACGCTTCCATCGCATCTTCCTGAGTGGCTCCATATAGACCACAGGCGTTAGACCAGGGCCGTTGGACCTGGGGAGTCTGACTAGGACTGAAGACCTGGGGGTTAGGGGTTGGGGTTGGGGTTAGGGTTAGGGGTTTGGGTTTGGGGTTAGGGGTTGGGGTTAGGGTTAGGGGGGGTTGGGTTAGGGGTTGGGGTTGGGTTAGGGGTTAGGGGTTGGGGGTTAGGGGTTAGACGTTAGGGTTAGGGGGTTAGGGTTAGGGTTAGGGTTAGGGTTGGGGGGTTAGGGTTAGGGGTGTTGGGTTTAGGGTTGGGTTTAGGGTTAGGGGTTGGGTTAGGGGTTACGGTTGGGGGTTAGGGGTTAGACGTTAGGGTTAGGGGTTGGGGTTGGGTTAGGGGGTTGGGGGTTGGGTTAGGGGTTAGGGTTAGGGTTAGGGTTAGGGTTAGGGGGTTGGGGTAGGGGTTAGACGTTAGGGTTAGGGGTTTGGGGGTTAGGGGTTGGGTTTAGGGTTAGGGGGTTAGGGTTTGGGGGTTTGGGTTAGACGTTAGGGTTAGGGGTTAGGGTTAGGGTTAGGGGTTGGGGTTAGTAGTTAGGGGTTGGGTTGGGGGTTAGGGGTTGGGGTTAGGGTTAGGGGTTGGGTTAGGGATTAGGGGTTGGGGTTAGGGGTTAGACGTTAGGGGTTGGGGTTAGTAGTTAGGGGTTGGGTTGGGGGTTAGGGGTTGGGGTTAGGGTTAGGGGTTGGGTTAGGGTTAGGGGTTTGGGTTAGGGTTAGAGGTTGGGTTAGGGGTTAGGGGTTGGGGTTAGGGTTGGGGGTTGGGGGTTAGGGGTTAGGAGGCTGGTTTTACTGTTAAACTGTTAATTCACATTTAGTAGCAGTTTGATCTGGAAAAGACCAATAAAGGAATCAAAAATGAGGTTTAGGAGATGTTTATACATCAGCTCAGCTTTATGAGTCTTGATCCTTTTACTGCTGTTGGGTCGGTATCTGGGGTCAAAGTTCACATGAGCTGCAGAAACAAGCAGCTGTTAATAATCACAGGAGTTTATAATCTACCACCTTTGATACGCAGCTTTTACTGGCTCAGTTTCACACTGCAGCCGTGAATTAAAACACGTAGACCTGCTGGACCGGGACTGGACCGGGACTGGACCCAGATTAGTCCAGATGAACCCAGATTAGTCGTTCAGAGTCAACAGTTTGGTCTCCATTAGAGCGACAGAGACCTGAACACAGAAGAGTTCATGAATAAATTAACGGACCAGGAGGAGAACTCAGGTGACAGAGGTAGAGTACAGGTCAGGCCGGGTCCAGAACCTCCGGGTCCAGAACCTCCGGGTCCAGAACCTCAGGGTCCAAATGAAAATGAACTAAACACAAAACTCTTCTTTTCTGCTTAAATAGAAGAGAAAGTTTCAGCTGCTGTTGATCATCAACAGACCTGCTAGTCCTCAGTAAAAACAGATGTTTGGGTCGTTTGTTGTTCTGGAGAAGTTCTGTGCGTTAACACAACGCCAAGAGGGGAAAGACATCAGCAATGGCCTTAGAGAAATAACAGCTTCTGGGAGGGTTGGAGAAGCGTTTAGAAACTATTCATTGTTGTGCTCTGCAGTGGAAAGACATCTTCCTAGAAGTGGACGTCCCAGATGTGGACGTAACTGGCGCTGAAGATGATCCAATCAAGGAGACAACAAGGTTCATGAGTGGAAACTGCTGAAGGAGGAGCTAAAGATGCTGATAGATAAGAGTTTTATTATAGAAATACTGACATGAAAACATGGACGCTGAAGCATTGGTCTAATATTTAACCCGTTTTTATAACACAGAGGGGTTATTAGCTTCAGTCCATGACTGGTGGAGGACAGATCTGAGAACAGGAAGTGTCCAAACCAGAGTCAAACATCTGGACAGTCGGGTCACTGATGGCTGCCTTCACCAGCGGAGGATTGAGTTTCAGAGATGCTCTGGCCTTTAGTGACCTCGGTCTGGTGCAGGTAGATCTTTATCGCCGCCGGTGAAGCACCTGCTCATGCAAAGAGGGGACACCGCCCTGGACGTTTCCTCCTGTGGGCGTCGTCCTGGACGGTGACGCGCCGGGAGGAGATCACCTGACTAGACCAGACCGCTCCGTTTTTGGTTCGGAGGCTAAACTCACGTCCAGCCAGGTCTCGTCTCTGCACCACGTGGACGGATCAGGGAGAAAAAATGTCTCCGCGTGGCCGTCGCACAAACAGACGTGAGAGGAAGCCACGCCCCCCCGGTTCCCCTCTGCCGCTCTGGAAACCCTCTGTACGACGGCGGGGCCGCTGAAACAAGAGAACCGCTAGACCCGTGTGCTGCCGAGCCACAATGGCTCTCAGATGGCAGCCATTGTGTGTCTTTGTTGCTGGAAGTGGAGCGGCGTTGAAAAGCTGGACCGAGCTGAGGAATGCTGCTGGAGCCTCTTCTTCTTTAGCTGTTTTAAATTCAGCCTGACTCCGTCGCACAAACATCTCAACCACCGTCAGTTTCTCAGTGGACACAGAAGTGCAGCTTTACTTCCCCTTTGCTGGGAGACACCCAGCGTAACGCCGTCTGAGTCTAAATCAGGACGGTGGGTTGGTCCTGCATTTCTTTACTGACATTTAGAGTCGACATTTGGAGCTGAAATACTGTAACTTTAAAACAAAAAGGCAGGAGCAGCGTCGCTGAGCCTTCGGAGGAACTGATGGAGGTTTTCCAGGAGGAGCAGACGCTCTGAGTCACTCGGTTTCTGGATTTTTTCCGTTTGTCAGGGACAAACCCTTCAGTGAGGAACCAGCCCGGTCCGGTGGACTAACAGGCCCTGATGGAGCTCTGAATGTGTTTGCTCCACCTAGATTTTAGATGGAGCAGCTGAGTGGAAACAATGGTGCTGGTTCCTTTGGAGGTTTCTGATCCCAGCCATCCAGGGCGGTATGTCCAGGGTGTTTGGGTCCACGGCGGTATGTCCAGGGTGATTGGGTCCACGGCGGTATGTCCAGGGTGTTTGGGTCCACGGCTGTATGTCCAGGGTGTTTGGGTCCACGGCGGTATGTTCAGGGTGTTTGGGTCACGGCGGTGTTCAGGGTGTTTTGGTCCACGGCGGTATGTCCAGGGTGTTTGGGTCCACGGCGGTATGTCCAGGGTGTATGGGTCAACGGCGGTATGTCCAGGGTGTTTGGGTCCACGGCGGTATGTCCAGGGTGTTTGGGTCCACGGCGGGTATGTCCAGGGTTTGGGTCACGGCGGTATGTCCAGGGTGTTGGGTCCACGGCGGTATGTCCAGGTGTTTGGATCATGGCGGTATGTCCAGGGTGATTTGGTCCACGGCGGTATGTCCAGGGTGTTTGGGTCCACGGCGGTATGTCCAGGGAGTTTGGGTCCACGGCGGTATGTCCAGGGTGATTTGGTCCACGGCGGTATGTCCAGGGTGTTTTGGTCCATGGCGGTATGTCCAGGGTGTTTTGGTCCATGGCGGTATGTCCAGGGTGTTTGGGTCCACGGCGGTATGTCCAGGGTGTTTGGGTCCACGGCGGTATGTCCAGGGTGTTTTGGTCCACGGCGGTATGTCAAGGGTGTTTGGGTCCACGGCGGTATGTCCAGGGTGTTTGGGTCCACGGCGGTAGTCCAGGTGTTTGGTCCCACGGCGGTATGTCCAGGGTGTTTTGGTCCACGGCGGTATGTTCAGGGTGTTTGGGTCCAGGGCGGTATGTCCAGGGTGTTTGGGTCCAGGGCGGTATGTCCAGGGTGTTTGGGTCCACGGCGGTATGTCCAGGGTGTTTGGGTCCACGGCGGTATGTCCAGGGTGTTTGGGTCCACGGCGGTATGTCCAGGGTGTTTGGGTCCACGGCGGTATGTCCAGGGTGTTTCGGTCCACGGCGGTATGTTCAGGGTGATTGGGTCCACGGCGGTATGTCCAGGGTGTTTGGGTCCACGGCGGTATGTCCAGGGTGTTTGGGTCCACGGCGGTGTGTCCAGGGTGTTTGGGTCCACGGCGGTGTGTCCAGGGTGTTTTGAGTCCGCGGCGGTATGTCCAGGGTGTTTTGAGTCCACGGCGGTGTGTCCAGGGTGTTTTGAGTTCACGGAGGTATGTCCAGGGTGTTTGGGTCCACGGCGGTATTTCCAGGGTGATTTGGTCCACGGCGGTATGTCCAGGTGTTTGGGTCCACGGTGGTATGTCCAGGGTGTTTCGGTGCACGGCGGTATTTCCAGGGTGTTTTGGTCCACGGCGGTATGTCCAGGGTGTTTTGGTCCACGACGGTATGTCCAGGGTGTTTGGGTCTACGGCGGTATGTCCAGGGTGTTTCGGTGCACGGCGGTATGTCCAGGGTGTTTGGGTCCGCGGCGGTGTGTCCAGGGTGTTTTAGTTCACGGAGGTATGTCCAGGGTGTTTTGGTCCACTGCGGTATGTTCAGGGTGTTTTGGTCCACGGCGGTATGTCCAGGGTGATTGGGTCCACGGCGGTATGTCCAGGGTGTTTGGGTCCACGGCGGTACTTCCAGGGTGATTTGGTCCACGGCGGTACGTCCAGGGTGTTTGGGTCCACGGCGGTACGTCCAGGGTGTTTGGGTCCACGGCGGTATGTCCAGGGTGTTTTGGTTCACGGCGGTATGTCCAGGGTGTTTTGGTCACGGGGTCCAGGGTGTTTGGGTCCACGGCGGTATGTCCAGGGTGTTTTGGGTCCACGGCGGTATGTCCAGGGTGTTTTGGTCCACGGCGGTATGTCCAGGGTGTTTGGGTCCACGGCGTATGTCCAGGGTGTTTGGGTCCACGGCGGTATGTCCAGGGTGTTTGGGTCCACGGCGGTATTGTCCAGGGTGTTTGGGTCCACGGCGGTATGTCCAGGGGGTTTGGGTCCACGGCGGTTATGTCCAGGGTGTTTTGGTCCACGGCGGTATGTCCAGGGTGTGTTTGGTCCACGGCGGTATGTCCAGGGTGTTTTGGTCACGGCGGTATGTCCAGGGTGTTTGGGGTCCGGCGGTATTGTTTGGTCCACGGCGGTATGTTCAGGGTGTTTGGGTCCACGGCGGTATGTCCAGGGTGTTGGGTCCACGGCGGTATGTCCAGGGTGTTTGGGTCCACGGCGGTATGTCCAGGGGTGTTTGGGTCCACGGCGGTATGTCAGGGGTTTTGGGTCCACGCGGTAGGTCCAGGGTGTTTGGGTCCACGGCGGTATGTCCAGGTGTTTGGGTCCACGGCGGGTATGTCCAGGGTGTTTGGGTCCACGGCGGTATGTCCAGGGTGTTTTGGTCCACGGCGGTATGTTCCAGGGGTTTGGGTCCACGTCGGTTGTGTCCAGGGTGTTTGGGTCCACGGCGGTATGTCCAGGGGTTGGGTCCAGCGGTATGTCCAGGGTGTTTGGGTCCACGGCGGTATGTCCAGGGTGTTTGGGTCCACGGCGGTATGTTCAGGGTGTTTGGGTCCACGGCGGTATGTTCAGGGTGTTTGGGTCCATGGCGGTATGTTCAGGGTGTTTGGGTCCACGGCGGTATGTTCAGGGTGTTTGGGTCCACGGCGGTATGTCCAGGGTGTCCACGTCGGTATGTCCAGGGTGTCCACGGCGGTATGTCCAGGGTGTCCACGGCGGTATGTCCAGGGTGTTTGGGTCCACGGCGGTATGTCCAGGGTGTTTGGGTCCACGGCGGTATGTCCAGGGTGTTTTGGTCCACGGCGGTATGTCCAGGGTGTTTTGGTCCACGGCGGTATGTCCAGGGTGTTTGGGTCCACGGCGGTATGTCCAGGGTGTTTGGGTCACGGCGGTATGTCCAGGGGTGTTTGGGTCCACGGCGGTATGGTCCAGGGTGTTTGGGTCCACGTCGGTATGTTCAGGGTGTTTGGTCCACGGCGGTATGTCCAGGGTGTTTTGGTCCACGGCGGTATGTCCAGGGTGTTTTGGTCCACGGCGGTATGTCCAGGGTGTTTGGGTCCACGGCGGTATGTCCAGGGTATTTGGGTCCACGGCGGTATGTCCAGGGTGTTTGAGTCCACGGCGGTATGTCCAGGGTGTTTGGGTCCACGGTCGGTATGTTCAGGGTGTTTGGGTCCACGGCGGTATGTCCAGGGTGTTTTGGTCCACGGCGGTATGTCCAGGGTGTTTGGTCCACGGCGGTATGTCCAGGGTGTTTTGGTCCACGGCGGGTATGTCCAGGGTGTTTGGGTCCACGGCGGTATGTCCAGGGTGGTTTGGTCCACGGCGGTATGTCAGGGTGTTTGGGTCCACGGCGGTATGTCCAGGGTGTTTTGGTCCACGGCGGTCCATGTCGGCGGTATGTCCAGGGTGTTTGGGTCCACGGCGGTATGTCCAGGGTGTTTGGGTCCACGGCGGTATGTCCAGGGTGTTTTGGTCCACGGCGGTATGTCCAGGGTGTTTGGGTCCACGGCGGTATGTCCAGGGTGTTTGGGTCCACGGCGGTATGTCCAGGGTGTTTGGGTCCACGGCGGTATGTCCAGGGTGTTTGGGTCCACGGCGGTATGTTCCAGGGTGTTTTGGTCCACGGCGGTATGTCCAGGGTGTTTTGGTCCACGGCGGTATGTCCAGGGTGTTTGGGTCCACGGCGGTATGTCCAGGGGTTTGGGTCCACGGCGGTATGTTTCAGGGTGTTTGGGTCCACGGCGGTATGTCCAGGGTGTTTTGGTCCACGGCGGTATGTCCAGGGTGTTTGGGTCCACGGCGGTATGTCCAGGGTGTTTGGGTCCACGGCGGTATGTTCAGGGTGTTTGGGTCCACGGCGGTATGTCAAGGGTGTTTGGGTCACGGCGGTATGTCCAGGGTGTTTGGGTCCACGGCGGTATGTCCAGGGTGTTTGGGTCCACGGCGGTATGTCCAGGGTGTTTGGGTCCACGGCGGTATGTCCAGGGTGTTTGGGTCCACGGCGGTATGTTCAGGGTGTTTGGGTCCACGGCGGTATGTCAAGGGTGTTTGGGTCCACGGCGGTATGTCCAGGGTGTTTGGGTCTACGGCGGTATGTCCAGGGTGTTTGGGTCCACGGCGGTATGTTCAGGGTGGTTGGGTCCACGGCGGTATGTCCAGGGTGTTTGGGGTCGATGACGGTATGTCCAGGGTGTTTGGGTCCACGGCGGTATGTTCAGGGTGTTTGGGTCCACGGCGGTATGTCCAGGGTGTTTGGGTCCACGGCGGTATGTCCAGGGTGTTTGGGTCCACGGCGGTATGTGTCCAGGGTGTTGGGTCCACGGCGGTATGTCCAGGGTGTTTGGTCCACGGCGGTATGTCCAGGGTGTTTGGGTCCACGGCGGTATGTCCAGGGTGTTTGGGTCCACGGCGGTATGTCCAGGGTGTTTGGGTCCACGGCGGTATGTCCAGGGTGTTTGGGTCCACGGCGGTATGTCCAGGGTGTTTGGGTCCACGGCGGTATGTCCAGGGTGTTTGGGTCCACGGCGGTATGTCCAGGGTGTTTGGGTCCACGGCGGTATGTCAGGGTGTTGGGTCCACGGCGGTATGTCCAGGGTGTTTGGGTCCACGGCGGTATGTCCAGGGTGTTTGGGTCCACGGCGGTATGTCCAGGGTGTTTGGTCCACGGCGGTATGTCCAGGGTGTTTGGGTCCACGGCGGTATGTCCAGGGTGTTTGGGTCCACGGCGGTATGTTCCAGGGTGTTTGGGTCCACGGCGGTATGTCCAGGGTGTTTGGGTCCACGGCGGTATGTCCAGGGTGTTTGGGTCCACGGCGGTATGTTCAGGGTGTTTGGGTCCACGGCGGTATGTCCAGGGTGTTTGGGTCCACGGGGGTATGTCAAGGGTCTTTGGGTCCACGGCGGTATGTCCAGGGTGTTTGGGTCCACGGCGGTATGTCCAGGGTGTTTGGGTCCACGGCGGTATGTTCAGGGTGATTTGGTCCACGCCGGTATGTCCAGGGTGTTTGGGTCCACGGCAGTATGTCTAGGGTGTTTGGGTCCACGGCGGTATGTCCAGGTGATTGGGTCCACGCCGGTATGTCCAGGGTGTTTGGGTCCACGGCGGTATGTCCAGGGTGTTTTGGTCCACGTCGGTATGTTTAGGGTGTTTGGGTCCACGGCGGTTTGTCCAGGGTGTTTTGGTCCACGGCGGTATGTCCAGGGTGTTTTGGTCCACGTCGGTATGTTTAGGGTGTTTGGGTCCACGGCGGTTTGTCCAGGGTGTTTGGGTCCACGGCGGTATGTCCTGGGTGTTTTGGTCCACGGCTGTATGTCCAGGGTGTTTGGGTCCACGGCGGTATGTCCAGGGTGTTTGGGTCCACGGCGGTATGTCCAGGGTGTTTGGGTCCACGGCGGTATATCCAGGGTGTTTGGGTCCACGGCGGTATGTCCAGGGTGATTTGGTCCACGGCGGTATGTCCAGGGTGTTTGGGTCCACGGCGGTATGTCCAGGGTGGTTTGGGTCCACGCGGTATGTCCAGGGTGTTTGGGTCCACGGCGGTATGTCCAGGGTGTTTGGGTCCACGGCGGTATGTTCCAGGGTGTTTTGGTCCACGGCGGTATGTCCAGGGTGTTTGGGTCCGTGGCGGTATGTCCAGGGTGATTTGGTCCACGGCGGTATGTCCAGGGTGTTTGGTCCACGGCGGTACGTCCAGGGTGTTTGGGTCCACGGCGGTATGTCCAGGGTGTTTGGATCACGGCGGTATGTCCAGGGTGTTTGGGTCCACGGCGGTAACAGTTGCGGTTGGTGAACAGCTGACAGTGTTTCAGAGTAAAGTGGCTCCAGATGCTAACCAGATGCTAACCCTACTAGCTTGCGCCTTAGGTGTCCAGGGAGGCTTTAATCCTGTTAGCAGGATCAGCGCTGAGGTCTGGCCGTTAAACCCGCTCCACAACGTGGCCTCAGCCAATCCTCTTACGTCAGCAGCCGTCCAGAAAGCTCCAGGAACGCGGCGTTTCATTCACAAAGGCTGCACGTTCAGTCTCAAACCGTCTCAACCATGTGATGTTTTTGTGTCTGCTGACGGTCTAGAACGTTCCAGCAGCAACAGCAGTAACACTGAGACCCGTGGAACCTTCCAGACCCTCACAATGGAGCTCAGGTCACAAAGTTCACAGTTTCGCAGCCGCTAATCTGCGTCTGTGTGGACGACGTTCTGGACGCTGGTGTCTGTCCAACATTGTGAGACCGCGCTGATCCCGTTGTCTCTCTTCCCATCCCGTCCACAGATTCTGATCGAGTTCTGCGCAGGGGGGGCCGTGGACGCCGTCATGCTGGGTGAGTCAGCACCTCCTGGTTCTGGTGGAGACCGGAACATCTGCGGCATCTGGCTGTGGTTGGACCCACGTCAGCGTGTGTGTGTGTGTGTGTGTGCGTGTGTGTGTGTGTGTGTGTTCTGGGTGAGTAACAGGAAGCATGTGTTTTGTGCCCCCCCCCCAGAGCTGGAGAGGCCTCTGACGGAGCCTCAGATCCGGGCGGTCTGCAGACAAACTCTGCAGGCGCTCACTTACCTCCACGAGAACAAAATCATCCACAGAGACCTGAAAGCGGGAAACATCCTCCTGACGCTGGACGGTGACGTCAAGCTAGGTAAGAAAAGAGACACCCCCCACCCCCCCCACCCCCACCCCCCCAGGGTCTCCATCTGATCTGGATCAGATGATTCAGCAGGATCATCAACAGTCCTGAGCAAAGTTTACACCTTTTGAATCTTATTTTGATACTTGGGTCACGATACGATATTATCACGCTATCGCGATATCACGATATATTGCGACATTCTATCCAATTTATATCAAAATTAAAAGTAGAGATGAAAAATCAAGTTGCTGTACATGTTCATCAGATGATACTGATCATTCAGAGGACCAATTGATATTGTGATATCACAATATATTGCGATATTCTACCCAGTTACTATAAGCCGCTACTTTTGTCCCACGCTTTAAACCATGAGGTTTATACAGAGATGCAGCTTTTTCTATGCATTTTTCTTCAGCCCTCAGGGGGCGCTCTAGCAGGAAGTGCAAAAAAAAACAAAAACAAACGAAGTAGTTAAAGGCTGTTCTGTTTTTGTTCAGTAGCCTATGTTGGCTATGCTACGCTACATTCATTTTCTGAGCATCAATACCTGTTATTATTGGACAAACTGATTAATAAACAAACCGATGATCAGGTCATCAATGATGATGATCAGGTCATCAATGATGATGATCAGGTCATCAATCATGATGATCAGGTCATCGGTGATGATGATCAGGTCATCAGTGATGACGATCGGGTCATCAGTGATGATGATCAGGTCATCAATCATGATGATCAGGTCATCAATCATGATGATTGGGTCATCAGTGATGATGATCAGGTCATCAATAATGATGATCAGGTCATCGGTGATGATGATCAGGTCATCAATAATGATGATCAGGTCATCGGTGATGATGATCAGGTCATCAGTGATGATGATCAGGTCATCAATAATGATGATCAGGTCATCAGTGATGATGATCAGGTCATCAGTGATGACGATCAGGTCATCAGTGATGATGATCAGGTCATCAATGATGATGATCAGGTCATCGGTGATGATGATCAGGTCATCGGTGATGATGATCAGGTCATCGGTGATGATGATCAGGTCATCTGTGATGATGATCAGGTCATCGGTGATGATGATCAGGTCATCGGTGATGATGATCAGGTCATCAATCATGATGATCAGGTCATCGGTGATGATGATCAGGTCATCAGTGATGATGATCGGGTCATCGGTGATGATGATCAGGTCATCGGTGATGATGATCAGGTCATCAGTGATGACGATCAGGTCATCAATGATGATGATCAGGTCATCAATGATGACGATCGGGTCATCAGTGATGACGATCGGGTCATCAATCACGATGATCGGGTCATCAATCATGATGATTGGGTCATCAGTGATGACGATCAGATCATCAGTGATGACGATCAGGTCATCGGTGATGATGATCAGGTCATTAATCATGATGATCACGTCATTAATCATGATGATCGGGTCATCAGTGATGATGATCAGATCATCAATAATGATGATCAGCAGCTGCCTGAGACGTTCTGAAACCCTCTGGAAGAAGTAGGGAGCTACCTGGTTGTGGCGTTGAAGACCCACCACCTTCAGAAGACGGGCTCCACTCAGGTTTCAGTTCTGTTATTGCAACGCTTGCGCGGTCACATGACCTCAGTCGTGACATCACAGTTGGTGCGTTATAGTCCCGTCAGAAGAAAGAAGGTCTTGTTCGTCCCGCCGATGGCAGAGCTCTTTGTTTCTGTGTTTGTGGTTCTCTCCTCTCTCACTGCCGTTAATGTAAAACCGTCCGTTAACGCCGCCGGTCCACCAGCGCGTCCTCAGCAGATGCAGGACAGTGAGTCACCGCTGGACTCTGTCCACGCCTGCTGGGACTCTGTCCGCCGCCGTCACATGACGCCAACGCTGATGTCACCGTGTAAACACGGCACAAACACGGCTGTGTTGTCTATCTCTTATCTGTGTTTGTTTGTCTCTGATTCCACGTGGTTCCAGCTGATTTCGGCGTGTCCGCCAGGAACACCAAAACCCTGCAGCGCAGAGACTCCTTCATCGGGACGCCGTACTGGTGAGTGGACGTGACGCGGACATCGCCAGGTACGTCGTCAGGTACCGTTATAAACCGCCTGTCGACCCTCCTCCAGGATGGCCCCCGAGGTGGTGATGTGCGAGACGTCCAAGGACCGTCCGTACGACTACAAGGCCGACATCTGGTCCCTCGGGGTCACGCTGATAGAGCTGGCCCAGGTGGAGCCCCCCAACCACGAGATGAACCCCATGAGGGTCCTGCTGAAGATCGCCAAGTCCGACCCCCCCACGCTGATGCAGCCGTCGCGCTGGTGAGTCTCACGTCGTAGAGACGCGCCGATGGTGGACGCAGGACTCCGTAAAATCTGATTTACCAGAGAATTAGTGAAGCGCTGAGATTTAACCTCGAAATATAAGTTAATCTGTCCAGTTTACGACACTCACACAAACATGAACAAACGAAACGTTGGAGACACGTCTGCATCGTTCATAGCAGCGTCTCCACAGTTAGCATGGCGGTGATGAATTAGTGACTTTGGGCCAAAACTGAGAGTAAAGTCGGAACTTCAGGCATTTTAAAGTTGAAATGCTGTATCTGACTTTATAAAAGCTGGAATTAAGAGTTTCTAAAGCTGGAATTTTCTAAAGTTTCCTACATCAGAATTTCAAATCTTCTAAAGTCAAAATGTCTGCTTTTATGAAGTCAGAATTTAGGTTTCTTAAGTTTTAATTTGAGAATTTCTAAAGTCAGGATTTCTTACTTATTGAAGTGAGATTTTAAAGGTGTCTTCAGTTGGACTCTTTAGGTTTTGAGTTTCAGGACTAGTACAAATCGGTATAAGTCAGACTGAGTCAGTATAAATCAATATGAGTCAGTATAAATCAGTATAACTCGGTATAAGTCAGTGTGAGTGAGTATAAGTCAGACTGAGTCAGTAGAAGTCAGACTGAGTCAGTAGAAGTCAGATTGAGTCAGTGTAATTCAGTATAAATCAGTATAACTCGGTATAAGTCAGTATAAATCAGTACAAGTCAGTATAAGTCAGACTGAGTCAGTATAAGTCAGTGTGAGTCAGTATAAGTCAGACTGAGTCAGTATAAGTCAGACTAAGTCAGTATAAGTGAGACTGAGTCAGTATAAGTAAGTGTGAGTCAGTATAAGTCAGTGTGAGTCAGTATAAGTCAGACTGAGTCAGTATAAGTCAATGAGTCAGTGTAATTCAGTATAAATCAGTATAACTCAGTATAAGTTTGTATAAATCAGTGTGAGTCAGTATAAGTCAATACGAGTCAGTGTAATTCAGTATTAAGCAGTATAACTCAGTATAAGTTAGTATAAATCAGTACAAGTCAGTGTGAGTCAGTATAAAGCAGTATAACTCGGTATAAGTTAGTATAAATCAGTACAAGTCAGTGTGAGTCAGTATAAAGCAGTATAACTCAGTATAAGTTAGTATAACTCAGTATAAGTTAGTATAAATCAGTACAAGTCAGTGTGAGTCAGTATAAAGCAGTATAACTCAGTATAAGTTAGTATAAATCAGTATAACTCGGTATAAGTCAGTGTTAGTCAGTATAAATCAGTGTGAGTCAGTATAAGTGAGATTGAGTCAGTGTAATTTAGTATAAGTCAATATAACTCGGTATAACTCTGTATAAGTCAGTGTTAGTCAGTATAAGTCACACTGAGTCAGTATAATTAAGTATAAAGCAATATAACTCGGTATAAGTTAGTATAAATCAGTACAAGTCAGTGTGAGTCAGTATAAGTCAATCTGAGTCAGTGTAATTCAGTATAAAGCAGTATAACTCGGTATAAGTTAGTATAACTCAGTATAACTCAGTATAAGTTAGTATAAATCAGTACAAGTCAGGGTGAGTCAGTGTAATTCAGTATAAATCAGTATAACTCGGTATAAGTTAGTATAAATCAGTGTAATTCAGTATAAGTCAGTATAAGTCAGTGTGAGTCAGTATAAGTCAGACTGAGTCAGTGTAGTTCAGTATAAATCAATATAAGTCAGTATAAATCAGTACAAGTCAGACTGAGTCAGTATAAGTGAGACTGAGTCAGTATAAGTCAGTGTTAGTCAGAGTGAGTCCTGCATTAATTCAGAAATGACATCATCGTCTGTGTTTGATGGAGCTTATCTCACAGGGAAAATCTCAGTTTTAAGTCTGTTTTACTTTTATTTACAGACATTAATCATCGAGGTTTTTACATTTATACAGTTAATATTTAACATAAACTCATGAACAGTGATACGAAAACATGGCTTTTCTTTTTCATCCAACATTATTGATCACTGTATCAACTAAGGCCAGGAAATGAAGATGTGCCTTAAAAAATAAAACAACACCAATATAACGATATGACAGATGTTCTCCGTACTGGTCCATTCAGACTGATCTGAGGTCAGAAGGTGCACTGATATAATCGAGTCATTTAGTTCTGAGTTTCAGGTGACCCTTTCAGTCCTGTAGGAGCCTCAGAGCTGCTGGTCTCCGCCCCTTTAAACTGGTTTCCACGGTAACCGAAGGTTTCTGTCTCTTCTGCCTCCAGGTCTCCAGAGTTCAGCGACTTCCTGAAGCGCTGCCTCGACAAGAACGTGGACAACAGATGGAGCACAGCTCAACTCCTGCAGGTGCCTTAATTCAGACGTTTGTCCAACCAAAGCTGTCCATTACCACCTGTCCACCCCCCCCCCCCCCCCCCTCCCCACCCGAGCACCACCTGCCGGTCCCAGACGACATGTGTTTTACCTGCTCAGGTCCCTCATCCCTCTGCTCCAGCTCACGTCAGCTCAGATTTTCTTTTTCCGTCGACTGTAAGTCCGAGCTGCTTACTCTCCGCCCAGCGGCGAGGACTCGCTCTTCCAGCTCAGAGGAAAACCCGCCGCTTCCTCCGCCGTCGCTCCGCTAACCAAACGCTCGATGGGCCTGAAGATCGAGAGCAGCGGCCTGCCGCCCATGAAGGTTCTGATATCCAAGAAGCTTCACATTATCAGGCCAGCGGTAGAATACATGCAGCATGTTTGTCAGCCGAAGAAGGTGAGGAGCCGCTGCCTGCAGGTAGCAGCAGGTAGAGGCGTTCAGCAGGTGTTTCAGGGAGCAGGTGGTTAGCTAGACGTCTCTGATGGTCCGCTCTGTAAACCTCAACATCTCAGCGGTTCTGCTTCTGTCCGTCTTGTTCGCAGCACTCGTTCGTGTCCAGCGTGACCGACAGCAAACCGCTGAGGGAGCTGATCGCCGAGGCGAAGGCCGAGGTCACCGAGGAGATCGAAGAGCACAAGGAGGAAGAGGAGGAGGAGGACACGGACGCACACCTGGTGAGTCACCTGGTGATTCCATGTTTGCTTGATTCATGCAGCGCTGGAGAGCTTCATGGACCTGTCTGAGCTACAAACATGGACGTCCTCGTCAGTCAGTAAAGAAACAGAAACTCTGTGATAGGGCTGTGAAAAAAATCGATTTGACAATATATCGCGATTTTCGGGCCGCCCAATATAATATCGATTTTTCAGCTCTTAATATCGATTGTTCAATTTTCACATTTAAATTGTTTAAAATTTAAATGTGCAAAACCACCATCACAACCGTGATCATCATACAAGACAAAAAACTATGTCCCGATTAGGGGTGTGAAAAAAAATTGATTTGGCAATATATCGCGATTTTCGGGCCGCCCAATATAATATCAATTTTTCAGCTCTTAATATCGATTGTTTAATTTTCACATTTAAATTATTTAAAATTTAAATGTGCTAAACCACCATCACAACTGTGATCGCCATACAAGACAAAAAAAACTATTTTAGGGGTGTGAAAAAAAATCGATTTGGCAATATATCGCGATTTTCGGGCCGCCCAATATAATATCAATTTTTCAGCTCTTAATATCGATTGTTTAATTTTCACATTTAAATTGTTTAAAATTTAAATGTGCAAAACCACCATCACAACTGTGATCATCATACAAGACAAAAAACTATGTCCCAATTAGGGGTGTGAAAAAAAAAATCGATTTGGCAATATATCGCAATTTTCAGGCCGCCCAATATAATATTGATTTTTTAGCTCTTAATATCGATTGTTTAATTTTCACATTTAAATTGTTTAAAATTTAAATGTGCAAAACCACCATCACAACTGTGATTGCCATACAAGACAAAAAACTATGTCCCGATTAGGGGTGTGAAAAAAAAAATCGATTTGACAATATATCGCGATTTCCGGCCGCCCAATATAATATTGATTTTTCAGCTCTTAATATCGATTGTTCAATTTTCACATTTAAATTGTTTAAAATTTAAATGTGCTAAACCACCATCACAACTGTGATCATCATACAAGACAAAAAACTATGTCCCGAATAGGGGTGTGAAAAAAAATCAATTTGACAATATATATCGTGATTTTCGGCCGCCCAATATAATATTGATTTTTTAGCTCTTAATATCGATTGTTTAATTTTCTCATTTAAATTATTTAAAATTTAAATGTGCTAATCCACCATCACAACTGTGATCATCATACAAGACAAAAAACTATGTCCCGATTAGGGGTGTGAAAAAAAAATCGATTTGGCAATATATCGCGATTTTCGGGCCGCCCAATATAATATCGATTTTTCAGCTCTTAATATCGATTGTTTAATTTTCACATTTAAATTGTTTAAAATTTAAATATGCAAAACCACAATCACAACTGTGATCGCCATACAAGACAAAAAACTATTTTAGGGGTGTGAAAAAAAATCGATTTGGCAATATATCACGATTTTCGGGCCGCCCAATATAATATCGATTTTTCAGCTCTTAACACCGATTGTTTAATTTTCACATTTAAATTGTTTAAAATTTAAATGTGCAAAACCACCATCACAACTGTGATCGTCATACAAGACAAAAAACTATGTCCCGATTAGGGCCGTGAAAAAAAATCGATTTGGCAATATATCACGATTTTCGGCTGCCCAATATAATATCAATTTTCCAGGTCTTAATATCGATTGTTTAATTTTCACATTTAAATTGTTTAAAATTTAAATGTGCTAAACCACCATCACAACTGTAATCGCCATACAAGACAAAAAACTATTTTAGGGGTGTGAAAAAAAATCGATTTGACAATATATCGCGATTTTCGGCCGCCCAATATAATATCGATTTTTCAGCTCTTAATATCGATTGTTTAATTTTCACATTTAAATTGTTTAAAATTTAAATGTGCAAAACCACCATCACAACTGTGATCGTCATACAAGACAAAAAACTATGTCCCGATTAGGGGTGTGAAAAAAAATCGATTTGACAATATATCGCGATTTTTGGGCCGCCCAATATAATATCAATTTTTCAGCTCTTAATATCGATTGTTTAATTTTCACATTTAAATTGTTAAAAATTTAAATGTGCTAAACCACCATCAAAACTGTCATCGCCATAAAAGACAAAAAACTATGTCCCGATTAGGGGTGCGAAAAAAAAATCGATTTGACAATATATCGCGATTTTCGGCCGCCCAATATAATATCGATTTTTCAGCTCTTAATATCGATTGTTTAATTTTCACATTTAAATTGTTTAAAATTTAAATGTGCAAAACTACCATCACAACTGTGATCGCCATACAAGACAAAAAACTATTTTAGGGGTGTGAAAAAAAAATCGATTTGGCAATATATCGCGATTTTCGGCCGCCCAATATAATATTGATTTTTCAGCTCTTAATATCGATTGTTTAATTTTCACATTTAAATTGTTTAAAATTTAAATGTGCAAAACCACCATCACAACTGTGATCGCCATACAAGACAAAAATTATGTTCCCGATTAGGGGGTGTGAAAAAAAATCGATTTGGCAATATATCGCGATTTTCGGGCCGCCCAATATAATATCAAATTTTTCAGCTCTTAATATCGATTGTTTAATTTTCACATTTAAATTGTTTAAAATTTAAATGTGCTAAACCACCATCACAACTGTGACCGTCATACAAGACAAAAAACTATGTCCCGATTAGGGGTGTGAAAAAAAAAATCGATTTGGCAATATATCGTGATTTTCGGCCGCCCAATATAATATTGATTTTTCAGCTCTTAATATCGATTGTTTAATTTTCACATTTAAATTGTTTAAAATTTAAATGTGCAAAACCACCATCACAACTGTGATCGTCATACAAGACAAAAAACTATGTCCCGATTAGGGGTGTGAAAAAAAAAATCGATTTGGCAATATATCGCGATTTTCCGGCCGCCCAATATAATATTCAATTTTTTCAGCTCTTAATATCGATTGTTTAATTTTCACATTTAAATTGTTTAAAATTTAAATGTGCAAAACCACCATCACAACTGTGATCGCCATACAAGACAAAAAACTATGTCCCGATAAGGGGTGTGAAAAAAAAATCGATTTGGCAATATATCGCAATTTTCGGGTTGCCCAATATAATATCGATTTTTCAGCTCTTAATATCGATTGTTTAATTTTCACATTTAAATTGTTTAAAATTTAAATGTGCAAAAACCACCATCACAACTGTGATCGTCATACAAGACAAAAAACTATGTCCCGATTAGGGGGTGTGAAAAAAAAAATCGATTTGGCAATATATCGCGATTTTCGGCCGCCCAATATAATATTGATTTTTCAGCTCTTAATATCGATTGTTTAATTTTCACATTTAAATTGTTTAAAATTTAAATGTGCAAAACCACCATCACAACTGTGATCGCCATACAAGACAAAAAACTATTTTAGGGGTGTGAAAAAAAAATCGATTTGGAAATATATCGCGATTTTCGGCCGCCCAATATAATATCGATTTTTCAGCTCTTAATACCGATTGTTTAATTTTCACATTTAAATTGTTTAAAATTTAAATGTGCAAAACTACCATCACAACTGTGATCGCCATACAAGACAAAAAACTATTTTAGGGTTGTGAAAAAAAAATCGATTTGGAAATATATCGCGATTTTTGGCCACCCAATATAATATCGATTTTTCAGCTTTTAATATCGACTGTTTAATTTTCACATTTAAATTGTTTAAAGTTTAAATGTGCAAAACCACCATCACAACTGTGTTCTTCATACAAGACAAAAAACTATGTCCCGATTAGGGGTGTGAAAAAAAAAATTGATTTGACAATATATCGCGATTTTCGGCCGCCCAATATAATATCGATTTTCCAGGTCATAATATAGATTTTTTTTTTAGGAAAATTCATGTATTCATGTATAACACGCATTGTGAATACTTAAATGTGCAAAAACACTAATAATAAACAATAAATAGGTTGTTTTGAAGCAAATAGTTTTGACTCAATTTGTCCTCTGAATGATCAATATCATCTGATGAACATAAACAGCAACTTGATTTTTCATCTCTACTTTTAATTTTGATATTGACTGGGTAGAATATCGCAATATATCGTGATATCGCGATAGCTTGATAATATCGTATCGTGACCCAAGTATCATGATACATATCGTATCAACAAAATGCAATGTGAATCAAAATAAATGAAACTACACCTTATTACAATCTTAAATAACAGTTTCTGCATTTATTATGTATTCAAGTTTCAAATATTTAAGTCATTTTATTAAACTCAGAGTTTGTGGTTGTAAGAGTATCCATTACATTGGTTTCAGAAGTGAAAGTGGTTCCTTATTTTTCTTGTAGGCTAATTTTAGCATACTTAGCTCCGTGTTTGCTGTCAAAACACCGACGTAGATTAAACTCTTTCACGACTCATAAAACAAAAGTTATACTGTTGTGCATCAATTTTTCTTTTCTTGGACATGTTGGGGTTAGTTTATAAAGGTTTTTAAGCCCTTCAGTTCTGTAAAATATGTTACCGTTATCATTGTGAGTAACGACGAAAAGCATGATGGGAGATGTAGTTTATTGTCAATATGCGCTTTAAAGCGCCGTAAGCTTATTTCAAGTCCTAAAATATTGGTTTAAAATTTGAGCCAGTGATGCCCAAGCTCTCGAGGGCCACATAAAATGACGTGACGGGCCACATTTGGCCCGCGGGCCTCGTGTTTGACACATGTGCCGTAGAAAGTTAATGATTGTAAATGATTTTAGAGCTTTTCAGATCGATTAGCAGGAATTGCTGATGTCTTTCCCTCTTGGCGTTGTGTCAGTACACACCTGAGCGGGTTGGCCTTGGCAGAAATAAACAATAACAACTCAACCGTCATGTCCTCGTCTTCTTCAGGGACACAAACGCGCCCCGTCCGACGTCAGCGTCGCCAGTTCAGAGGACGAGAAGACGCCCGTCTCTCCCTCCGTCCTGGAATCGGTTCCTGAAAAGATAGAGCCGGCGCCGCCACCGGTCACCCCGACCGGACCGCCTGTCACCAACCACGTGGTGGAGGACGCACCTGCAGGGGAACCAGGTGCAGAGGAGCCACCTGCAGAGGACGCACCTGCAGAGGAGCCAGCTGCAGAGGACGAACCTGCAGAGGACACACCTGCAGAGGACGCACCCTCTGCACCTGCAGAGGAGCCAGCTGCAGAGGACGCACCTGCAGAGGAGCCAGCTGCAGAAGACGCACCTGCAGAGGACGCTCCTCCAAAGGAACCAGCTCCAGAAGAACCAGCTCCAGAGGAACCGGGCGATGCTCAGGTTAACGATGAGGCTGAGCAGAAACCACCGGAGGGACAAGTTGCAGAAGAAACTGGACCAGAATCAACCGAACCAGAATCACCTTCCAAAGAAATGCAGCAGCTCCAAACAGACGTAGAAGATGAGAAGGAGGTCGACACAGCTGAGGGTCTGGAGGGATCAGAGGCCTCTGAGACCCCCAAAGAGGAAAACACACCTGTTGTTGAAGAACCAAACACTCCAGCAGAGGAGGAGGAGGAGGAGGAGCGATACAAACACCTGAAAGTGACTTTGAACCTACCAGATAAAGGAGAGAAGGAGGAGAAGGAGGTTCCAGACAAGGATGAGAAGGAGAGAAATTCAGGAAGCAACAGCGGCGTGGACCTGAACCTGTCCATCTCCAGCTTCCTGTCCAAGACCAAGGAGCCGGGAACCGTCTCCATCCAGGTAACGTACTCAAACTATTTTCTTCAGCGCACGAATCAGACGGAGGTAGGAAATTAATTACAAAACTATACAAGGAAGTGGAAAAACTAAAAGGTAACAACACAACATAGTGCTGGGCGATATGGAAAAAATCATATATCACGATATTTACGATATATATCACGATATACCATAATAAAGTATGTTTACAGTTATTCTCTGAAAAGTTTGACAGAAATTTCATTGCTTACTTTTCAACTTTATTTTGAAAGGACATTTAGCTGAACTGTCACAAACATACATTTTAGTGCAGCAAAAACAGGTAGGTACAGAGGTACAGTAGCTTTCACATTTTTTTAAAGTGCACAACAGTTTCTGAGAGGAAAAACACATTTTTGCACTGAAGTTCAGCTATAAAAAATAAACACAAATTATTTTTCAACTTTCTGAAATCTGTAACCTTGTAGTGCAAAGTTTGCAAACCAATATAAAGTGTCTAAAGTAAACATCAGGGTTGAAGAGAACTCTGTTTAAGGCATTAACCATGAATAAAAGTGCAAACATAAAAGGCTACTTTGTAGAAGTAGATATGATTCTATCAAATTTATATCGTTGCAGGTTATTTAATTACATATTTCCTGTAATAATTGAAAAATTAGGTTAGAAACGATAGAAGAGAAATGGCACGATACACACTTTTCTAATTTGCTGTACATAAATGTTACATGTGATTCTTTGGCAAGTTTTGTTTCAATTTTCTACTGGAGTTTGTGATTTTTTTTTTACTGTCTCGGTTGAAAACTGCAAAGAAATGTACGAACGGATCGTTGATATGTGGTTTCAAATAAAAAAAAAAAGAAGAAGCTGTCACATGCTCATCTATAAACTTTGTCTTCTCAGGACACCAAACGGCAGAAGAAGACGCTGAAGAAGACTCGTAAGTTCATGGTGGACGGAGTGGAAGTTAGCGTGACGACGTCAAAGATCATCACCGACAACGACGCCAAGAACCAGGAGATGAGATTCCTGAGGTACCTGCCCGCTTTCATGCAGACATGATGCAAATGAATTACCCAGAATTCAGTGCACAACCTCGCTAAGCTCTTAAGAAGTTTAATGTTTCTTTTCTGTCCAGCCTGATTTATGCAAGAAGAAATGACTCAGTCGTCATTCCTTTCCCCCTTTTTCTCTCCTCCTCCTCCTCCTCCTCCTCCTCCTCCTCCAGGCGGCAGGAGCTGAGGGAGCTGCGTCTCCTCCAGAAGGAGGAGCAGAGGGCCCAGCAGCAGCTCAGCAACAAGCTGCAACAGCAGAAGGAGCAGATCTACCGCCGCTTCGAGCAGGAGACCACGGTGGGCAGCCTAGCTCACAGCAAGCCACCTGAGCTAGCTCGGCAGGAGACCACGGTGGGTCCGCAGCTCAGCTGTTAGCCACCTGAGCTAACAGCAGGAGACCACGGTGGGTCCCAGCGCTCGCTAGCCACCTGAGCTAGCAGCAGGAGACCACGGTGGGTAGCTCAGCTGTTAGGAGCTAACAGCAGGAGCAGCTGTTAGCTCAGCTGTTAGCCACCTGAGCTAACAGCAGGAGACCACGGTGGGTCCGCAGCTGTTAGCTCAGCTGTTAGCCACCTGAGCTAACAGCAGGAGACCACGGTGGGTCCGCAGCTGTTAGCTCAGGAGCCACCTGAGTAAACAGCAGGAGACCACGTCAGCTGAGCTCAGGGAGACCACGGGGTCCGCAGGTTGTCAGCTGTTAGCACCTGAGCTAACGGCAGGAGACCACGGTGGGTGCAGCTGTTAGCTCAGCTGTTAGCCACCTGAGCTAACAGCAGGAGACCACAGTGGGTCCCTAGCTGTTAGTTCAGGTGGCTTCAGCCTCTCAGGTGATCAAACCTGCGGTCCAACCTGATCCACCTCCTGGTGTCTGGACCTCTAAGCTCCCAGTAAACTGAACTGAGCTCTTTCCCACTGACACCAGAGCTTCTGCTCCAGTAACTGGGTCATCTGGTCACTTCCTTGAAGTGATTTTTGAAACTTGAGTCTCATATGAAACCTTCAGAAGGTACCTGGAGCAGTGGATCATCTGGAGAATTTCTGTAATCTGTATTTTCTATCTGCTGTTCCAGTTGGAGCAGTTTCAAGGGTCATGAAACTCCAGCTGCAGACATGAAAGATGGAAGAAAGAGAAAGGGTTTATTTTCTTTATCTGCGACTAACGTCACTGATTCTGATGTCCAGAGTAAGAAGCGTCAGTACGACCAGGAGGTGGAGAACCTGGAGCGGCAGCAGAAGCAGACCATCGAGAGGCTGGAGCAGGACCACACCAACCGGCTCAGGGACGAGGCCAAACGCATCAAAGCCGAGCAGGACAAGGAGCTGTCCAAGCACCAGAACCTGCTGAAGAACCGCAAGAAGGAGGTCAGTGGAGCTGCCCTGCTTTAAGGCTTCGTTCCTGCTGTCGGCGGCTTCCTTCCTGCTGTCGGCGGCTTCGTTCCTGCTGTCTACGGTTTCGCTCCTGCTGTCGGCGGCTTCGTTCCTGCTGTCAGGCAGGTCTACAGTCGTTACAGCCGTCGTAGTCTAGTCGCTGTAGTCCGGTCTGTAGTCTACACTGTAGTCGTCTATAGTCTACAGCCGTCTGCAGTCGTCTGTAGTCGTCTACAGCCGTCTGCTGTAGTCGTCTACAGTCGTCTGTAGTCGTCTACAGCCGTCTGCTGTAGTCGTCTACAGTCGTCTGTAGTCGTCTACAGCCTGTAGTTGTCTGCAGCTCTGTCTACAGTAGCCGTCTGCAGTCTGTAGTCGTCTACAGTCGTCTGTAGTCATCTGCAGTCGTCTGCAGCCGTCTGTAGCCGTCTGCAGCTGTCTGTAGTCGTCTGTAGTCGTCTGCAACCGTCTGCAGCTCCTCTGCGTCGCTCCACAGCTGCTGCCGTTTATTTATAGCAGCTTGTTTTCGTTCTCAGAGCTCCAGTTGTCCAGACGAGGGTCGGATCAGTCGTCCTCATCTGTCCTCGCTGTCCTCTCATTTCATTTCCATCTGTTGTTCAGGGCAGACAGGAAGTGGGCCTTTCTCCAAAGCATGTGACAAACGCTGTCATCAAGCGTTTTAGAGAGGACGTGATTCACGCTCCACCAGAGGAGGTAACGAGGCTGTTTGCAGTGGGTTTGTTCCTCTCAGCTCACTTCCTCGTCTCCTGTTTGACTCCTTGTCTCCTTCACTTTGAAACCACTTGGACTCTCCAGAGTGTGTAGCAGCTTCAGTGTGTGCGTGTGCAGTGTGGGTTCAGTGTGTCGGAGGTCATGCTCTGATCCAGAGGGACTGGTCCCAGTTACCGCCCCAGTCAGAGCTGTGGTTGCAGAAATGTAAGCTCCGCCTCCTCCTGTCGTTCATGGGACGACTCGTCATTTTTCCTGTTCACGCACACACTTAAACGCCGGCGTGCTGCGAGGTGTGGCCCGCCCAGATGGACCCAAAATAAATCAGCCAAACAATCAGGAGGCCTGTATTTATCGTCCCGGTCGGTTTGGACGGACACGTCCTCAGATAATCCGCTCACTGGATCCACCAAACCACAGGAAAATCTAGATTTTTACAGGAAATACAGTTAAAAACGTCAAGATAACAAAAGATACGAGTCGCTGCAGCAGCTTTTACTGCAGCTGCCTGCTGGTAGACAGATGTTCCCCAGAGGTTTTTAATGAGGACTTGACCAGGAAGACCGTTTAAAAGTGTGATTAATTATCATGAAATGAGTTTAACAGCCACAGATTCAGTTAACATAAAACTAGGGCTGGGCAAGTTGACGCATAATTACCGCCTTAACTCATTAATTTATTAACGCCGACATTTATTTTATCGCGCGTTAACGCATGTTGCTCACATGCTTTTATTTTGAAAAGTCTGTTACTGGCTGCTGCAGAAGCATTTCAGGGTCACGTAAACCGGACAATTAAATATTAAAAACAAATTCAGTCCCGTGACCTGTCTGCTAAAATTTTTAGTTTTTTGGTTTTTTTGTGTTGGATTAAAAAACGAAAAACAAAATATAAAGTCACTTTTTAATTTTTTTAGTTTTTTTAATGGAAATTGAAAATGGAAAAAACTAAATGATCCATAGATAATTATGAATTGATAAAGTTAGGGGTGCACGATAACTATCGACCCGGTAACTATCGGGCCGATAACAGGAAATGATGACGTCATCCCGATAAGTCCGATATCACGAGGAATAGCCCCGATAACATTTATATTTCTGTCAACACAGCAGTGTCTCGCTCCCTCTGAGCCTTGAATGACCAGCAGTGAATGTTATGTTCAAGTGACGTCGGCATAATCAGAAAAACGATTACTCAATAAGGAAAATCAAGAATACCCCCTCATGCCAGAAAACAACTCGTTAACTCGTCATAATTTTAGTAGTTGCTGACTTTAATTGATATTCGCAGTATTTTCCCATGTTACACATAAAAAAAAAAAAAGTAGAAAAGGCTGAAAGAACGACTAGCAAACGAGGGAACGTGGGAATTTACGTTCCACCTTGAATGCAGCCTGCAGCACAGCGCTGATCACAACAAACATGGCGGCGTGGAACTTCGTTAAAGTTTCAGAAGAAGATAGTTTGGTGGTTATTTGTGGACGAATCCTCCGAGTGAATTCTACGAGGAGGGAAGCACAAGCTTTAATACGTAAAAACCTGATCAGCCACCTACAACATAACAATCACTTCCATGGAGTTTTGAAATCACGCTAACGTGAGCTAACGGAAGCTAATGCTAACGTGCCCAAGCATGCAGTCTCTCCTCTCCCTCATTCCTCTCATCTAAAGCTTCCATGAGATTAAAAAATAAAAACTACTGAACCTCATTTACTTTAATTAAAGGTATTAATTTAAATGGAACCACAAGCCAAATTCCTTTAAATGTTAATCTTTTTCAGTTAGTAATTTTGATGCATGTATTTCCATCAGTTCAAGGAGCCTTTATTTTTATATCAGTCAGTAATGAACCTTATTTAAGTTAATGTGAGATATCAAATAGGTTTGTTTGATAGCTTTAAGAAAATGTTTGAGAGGCTTGACAATAGTTTGTCTTTGGAAAAAATAAATATCTGTTCATTTAAAAAGTCAAAACTGTTTTTGGTTTTGTTCATAGTATTGATGTAATGATCTTAGGTATATGTGTGTGTTATCGGTTAGCAGTATCGGCCTTTAGGAGCTGAAAGTTATTGGTTATCGGTATCGGTTTTAAAAAACTGTTATCGTATATCGCTAGATAAAGTTACAGAACTTTAACATGGACATTTTTATTTTAAAGTTCTCCAGACGGCAGATTTAACAGAAACAAGTAGGGGTGAGTATCGGCAAGGACCTCGCAATACGATATGTATCATGATACTTGGGTCAGGATATGATATTATCATGATATATTGTGATATTCTACCCAGTTAATATCAAAATCGAGTTGCTGTATATGTTCATCAGATGATATTGATCATTCAGAGGACAAATTGAGTCAAAACTATTTGCTTCAAAACAACCTATTTATTGTTTATTATTAGTGTTTTTATACATTTAATTATTTTCCTAAAAAATTGATATTAGGAGCTGAAAAATCGATATTATATTGGGCGGCCAAAAATCGTGATATATTGTCAAATCAATTTTTTTTCAGTTTTAATGTTCTGATTGTGGCTCAGGATTTTGTTGGTAGACTTTTTTTTTTTTTTTTTTTTTTAAACAGGATGACATTAATGCCCTGGCAGTGGCCATAAGCTTAATTTTATTTAACATTTTTTAAGATGAGATTTACACTAAATATGTGTTACTGACAAGTGCTGATGTTAAAAGTTTTAAAAGTTACACTTTAGTTCATATGGCAGCAGAACATTTCAATAAAAGTGACCTTTACACTACTTTTGAATTCATTATTTGATTTTGCGTATACAATGCGATTTCGTGATTAATCAGGGAAATCGTGCGATTAATCGCGATAAAAAATTTTAATCGTTGCCCAGCCCTAAATAAAACTAAAGGTTAAATATAAGCTAATCTGAAGATACCACGTTGACCCAAATATCAGATGGTTTTTCCCCTCTTGAATAAATCTTAGATGCTTCCTGCTCCATCACACCTGATCCAGATGAACGACTCGTTAACGGCTCGTTAACGGACCTCTGCAGACCCGGATGATGAAGGTTCTGTTGGAGCAGGACAGCAGGGCTCCAGGACCGGAGCTGGAGAACCCTGGTCCAGATGGTTGCATCCACAGCTGGTGGTCATCGTGATGGGTTCTCCTGGAGCTCTGAGCTCAAGAACCCGTCTGGACCCGTCCGGACCCGTCCGGACCCGTCCGGACCCGTCTTTGATCCGCTACGTTACTCAACTATAGAAACGCACCAGAAGACGCGTGGTTGGTTGGACATCTGGGTCCATCGTGGACATGAACCTCAGACTCCTCCAGAGCTGGTTCCGAGTCAGTCTGAAGGGGCTGAAAGCACCTCTGGTACCGTTGGTCCTCCTCAGAGGCCATGGGGTCACCTGTGGTCACATGATCAATGAGCTCATTCACACACCGAGACGTTATCAGAGCCCAGATTAACGAGGCTGGCGAGCAGGCGAACCGCCATTATTCCCAGGTCTGGTCCATCAGCTCATCAGCTTAGCCTGACGTCAACCTGATTTCTGGTCCGACCCGCTTAACGTCCCGAAGGTCCTCGCAGCAGGAGGCGCCTCCAGGAATAGACCCCGGGCTGTTTTTAGTCACATGACGTGTTTTCCTCCTCCCTCCAGGAGCAGGAGTTCCTCCAGAAGCAGCAGCAGGACCTGGACATGGCGCTGAAGAAGATCATCCAGCAGCACAAACACGAGCTGGCCACCATCGAGAGGGACTGCCTCAACCACAAGCAGCAGCTGCTCCGAGGTACCGGCCGCTCAGGTGTTCCTGCGGGTCCAATCAGAACCGGGGCGGAGCCAGAACCGGTTCAGACCTGGTTCCATCAGACCAACCAGAACATCTGACCTCCACTGATCAGTAGGGCCGGGCCGATACGCTTTGGTGCCGATTCGATTCTCCAACGATTTTTGGGTCCCGATTCTATTTATATCGCGATTAAACAAGTATTGCATTTCGATTTTATCAAGTATTGCGATTTTTACATTTCAATTATTGAAATATAAAAATCACATAATAATAAACAATAATAATATTTTTGGGTCCCGATTCAATTTATATTGCGATTCTGATTAAACAAGTAGTGCATTTCGATTTTATCAAGTATTGCGATTTTTATATTTCAATTATTGAAATATAAAAATCATATAATAATAAACAATAATAATATTTTTGGGTCCCGATTCAATTTATATTGCGATTCTGATTAAACAAGTATTGCATTTCGATTTTATCAAGTATCGCGATTTTTGTATTTAAATTATTGTAATATAAAAATCATATAATAATAAACAATAATAATATTTTTGGGTTCCGATTCAATTTATATTGCGATTCTGATTAAACAAGTATTGCATTTCGATTTTATCAAGTATTGCGATTTTTATATTTCAATTATTGAAATATAAAAATCATATAATAATAAACAATAATAATATTTTTGGGTCCCGATTCAATTTATATTGCGATTCTGATTAAACAAGTATTGCATTTCGATTTTATCAAGTATCGCGATTTTTATATTTTAAATTATTGAAATATAAAAATCATATAATAATAAACAATAATAATATTAAATATTATTATAATTATTATATATTGTATATATTAATTATTATATAATATTATATTATTATAATATTATAGTATTATTTTAATTATTAAATATTAATAATAAATATAAAAAATATAAAAATAAAAAACGTTTTAATATTAAAAGAATGCGCAATTGCTGTATTTTAGAGGTCTTCATGGGTCCACTTTCATGGACCCGAACCCGAATGGACCCATGAAAATTCGACCCGAAACCGACCCGACCCGAGTCTTTAGTTTCCGACCACGAACCGAACCAAGTTACCCGAATAGAACCGAGACGATCCAGTCCATAGTTGCTCATGTTAAAGTTGTCTAGTGTTGAATAAAACTTGATTTTCTTACCTAAAGTTCTCTTCTTCTACCGGTTCAGTTGCTACATAGGCTACGTGATGGAAACAACAATAAATCCACGTCGTTATTTTCTTTGCGGATACAGATGCTATTGCTAGCAACTGCTAACGCTAATAGCCTACACCGGTCAGGACGTGTCGTAAATATGTTCTCTCATCCAGCGTTGTCATGTTGTGCTTTACAGCTGCCGGGCAAACCGCTAATAACACGCTAATAACACGCTACGGCAACACGGTTGTTTCATGACAAACACGCCACGTTAATGAATAATTAATTAAACTGCCCCGAGTCCTGACATTAGCTGCCACCGCTAATATCTTTACCTCTCTGGAGTAAACGTGGACCCAGCCTGTCAGAGAGCACCGACCGGACCGAGACTAACTGTAACAATTCCAACCCGAACCCGGTCTTTTGAATGGACCAGAGACCAGATTCGGGTCGGGTCGGAACCTCTGGTTAATCGCGATTAATATAAAAATTGATTTTTTTGGCCCAGGCCTACTGATCAGTCCCGTCTGTGAACGATGTCCGCCGTGCTCCAGATGTGACGTTTTCTCTCTGGAAACAGCTCGGGAGGCCGCCATGTGGGAGCTGGAGGAGCGCCACCTGCAGGAGAAGCACCAGCTGCTCAAGCAGCAGCTCAAAGACCAGTACTTCATGCAGAGACACCAGCTGCTGAAGAGACACGAGAAGGTAACGACCATCCCTCAGAACAGTCAAATATAATCCAAAGCTCCGACTGTAAACGCATCCGTCCCGTTTATTTAGTTTAAATAACCTGAACAGGATAACTGCACCAGAGTAGCCTCAGCAGGAAAGCTTCTCTTCATCCGTGATGTGTTTGCTTCCATCCATCATCCTTGTATTGCCTCTTTTTAGCCTTATCGCTAGCAGCTAGCTTTGGTAGCTATGGAGCAGATTCAGATGCTAAACGATAGCCAATGGGATGCCAGGAAGATGCTAAATGATATCCAATGGGATGCTAGGAAGATGCTAAACGATAGCCAATGGGATGCTAGGAAGATGCTAAATGACAGCCAATGGGATGCCAGGAAGATTCTAAACGATAGCCAATGGGATGCTAGGAAGATGCTAAGCGATAGCCAATGGGATGCTAGGAAGATGCAAACGATAGCCAATGGGATGCTAGGAAGATTCTAAGCGATAGCCAGTGGGATGCCAGGAAGATGCTAAGCGATAGCCAGTGGGATGCTAGGAAGATGCTAAGCGATAGCCAATGGGATGCCAGGAAGATGCTAAGCGATAGCCAATGGGATGCTAGGAAGATGCTAAGCGATAGCCAATGGGATGCCAGGAAGATGCTAAGTGATAGCCAATGGGATGCCAGGAAGATTCTAAGCGATAGCCAATGGGATGCCAAGAAGATGCTAAGCGATAGCTAATGGGATGCCAGGAAGATGCTAAGTGATAGCCAATGGGATGCCAGGAAGATGCTAAGCGATAGCTAATGGGATGCCAGGAAGATGCTAAGTGATAGCCAATGGGATGCCAGGAAGATGCTAAGTGATAGCCAAATGATGGGATGCCAAGAAGAAGATGCTAAGCGATAGCCAATGGGATGCCAGGAAGATGCTAAGCGATAGCCAATGGGATGCCAGGAAGATGCTAAGCGATAGCCAATGGGATGCCAGGAAGATGCTAAGCGATAGCCAATGGGATGCCAGGAAGATGCTAAGCGATAGCCAATGGGATGCCAGGAAGATGCTAAGCGATAGCCAATGGGATGCCAGGAAGATGCTAAGCGATAGCCAATGGGATGCCAGCAGGAAGATGCTAAGCGGTAGCCAATGGGATGCCAGGAAGATGCTAAGCGATAGCCAATGGGATGCCAGGAAGATGCTAAGCGATAGCCAATGGCAGAGCAGCTCTGACGCACCACTTTCAAACAGATCCAGAGCCGACAGCTATGTTTACGTTCAGTAAACTCTGGGAGCTGCGAGTAGCAGCGCTACTGGATTTATGACTTTTGTATCCTGAAATTTCTTTCGTAACTAGAGGCAATATTTTCCCGTTGAGGCGTTTCGTAACCTGAACATTTCGTACGTAGAGACGTTCGTAAGTAGCAGTACCGCTGTAGATGAAATGTCAGAAAAGGTCATTGTTCTGGTTGAGAACCGCCGGTCCGGATCACGTCTGTAGCGCCTCTGACGGCGGCGTTCTGGCGTCCAACAGGAGATGGAGCAGATGCAGCGCTACAACCAGCGGCTGATCGAGGAGCTGAAGAACAAACAGACGCAGGAGAGGACCAGGCTGCCCAAGATCCAACGCAGCGAGGCCAAGACACGCATGGCCATGTTCAAGAAGAGCCTCCGCATCACCGCGGCGACCATCGCCCCCGAGCAGGAGAGGGAGAAGGTCAAGCAGGTGAGTCGCGACGCCCTCAAACCCCGCCCCCAAGACAAACGGTAAACCCTTAAACTCTGACTGTGGTTCCAGTTCGCAGCCCAGGAGGAGAAGAGGCAGAAGAACGAGAGGCTCCACCAGCAGCAGAAACACGAGAACCAGATGAGAGACCTGCAGCTGCAGTGTGACGCCAACGTCAGGGAGCTGCAGCAGCTGCAGGTGTTCACCTTTAACAGCTTCACCGCACACCTTTATTTACAGGTGAACACCTGGAGCAGCTGCAGGTGTTCACCTTTAACAGCTTCACCGCACACCTTTATTTAACCTTTCTCCCACCTTACTTTAGTGCTCCTTTTAACTGCTCCCACATAAACAGAAAAACCACCCATCATCACCAAATTTTATTCAACTCCCTTTTAAACTCTAAACCAGTGATTCCCAAAGTGTGGGCCACGGCCCCCTGGTGGGCCGTCGTGGTACTGCAGGTGGGCCGTGAGGTCATTAAAAATAAACAAATGTGTTTTAAATCGTTGATCTTTTTTGAATATGTTTTTAATTACTGCAAAATATTAACGACATGATTTAAAAAAACATTAAGAAGTAACAAAACAGACCAGTTAAGTGTTATTCTACTGTCATCTTAACTTAATATGAAAAGTGTCACCTTATTTGTTGTCCCCTCACATTAATATCGGATCATGGTTCCTGGTCCTGAATGTTGATCACAGTTATAATTAAAGGTTCTGGTGGACTGAGGAGATTTTTCACATTTCAAATTGGGCCTTGGTATTCTGAAGTTTGGGAACAACTGCTCTAAATAATGTCTCCATCTAGTGGTTTACATGAATAACTGCAGTGAATATACAAAAAATAGACACAGAAATAGTAAATTGTATTCCAAAATTAACATTTATTGTAAAAAAAAAAAAAAGTAACAAAAATCAAAACAGTGACCAAATTTACAGAACATCAACACGACACCATCATTTGTGTGTTTGTGTGTGTGTGGGGTGGGGGGGGGTGCCTTGCAAACATAGGCCTCACATATGAAACATGTAAGTCTTGTTTTATTGTTCTAGGGCAGTCCCCCCCCCCCCCCCAGGAAGAAGAAAACATCCCCCCCCCCCCCACTGCAACTATAAATAGCATCATTTGTCTATAAAATTATTGTAAGTAGACCTCTGCATAACAGCGTATCCTTATTAACATAAAGGGAAACAAACAAAAAAAAGAAATATAGATCAACTTATAACTAGGGATGTCCGATAATATCGGTGGGCCGATATTGGCATAAAAATGTAATATCGTAAAATATCGTTATCGGTTTTTTTTTTGCTTATAATGAAAACCGATAATAATAATGCCCGGATTTCGCCGGATAAATGCTGTATATAGGCCTATGGGCTGTTGTTTGAGACAATTAAAAAATAAATAAATATGGCACTTTTTCCATAACTTAAGTTGAAGTAGTTTTCTTATTTTGCACAGACAATGTTTACTTTTGGAAAGTCCTTGTTGCCTTTGAAAATGAAAATGAAATTAGGCATGTGTTAATTCCACGACAGGAGATATGTGATGTTAGCTAAAACTAGTTTTGAGGAAAAATAGCCCGCATATATTGGTATCGGTAGATATCGGAAATTGAGAGTTGGACAATATCGGCATATCGGATATCGGCAAAAAAGCCACTATCGGACATCCCTACTTATAACAAAGATTAACTTTATGACAATAGTTTTTTAGTCTGTAAAGATTTAAAGTGCATCAATCCCACCGTAGCGCTACATCAGCGTCGTCATATTTCCTCGTCTTAACTTTCTGGTGACTTTCGTTTGTCTCATTATCTCTGTCTTTCTTTTCATCCCTGTTAAATATTTTTTTCTGGTGTCACTTCATATTTCCTGCTCTGCGCTGCGTACACACATGTCCGTGCAAAAAACCCGACTCAATATAGCTAATACTCCCTGAACCCACTGGGACAATGAGAGCGCCACTGCCACCTACTGGAGTATGTGTGCAATTACACTTTATTCCAGTATGGAAACAGGATGTTGTGCAACGGCGCCACAGGCTAACGAGCCGTCATTCGCTTGCAGGTGTATGTACCAGTTAGCTGCAATGAAAAAAATAAATGAATAAAGAATAGATTGAAAACAATATTGAATC
This sequence comes from Hirundichthys speculiger, assembly GCA_018398805.1. Lineage (NCBI taxonomy): Eukaryota > Metazoa > Chordata > Actinopteri > Beloniformes > Exocoetidae > Hirundichthys > Hirundichthys speculiger. Next base: position 62,346 of record JAGFBZ010000190.1, on the reverse strand, counting down.
TGTCTTACACAAAATGTAACACAAAAAAATCAAATGCATGACAGATGAAAATATACGTTACCTTATCAAGGGAGTCGACGCCTCCTTTGTTTCTATTGTAGTCCAGAATGACCTGGGGCTTCCTGCGCTCCGCTGTGCTAACAGCGGCGTCTTTGTGTAGCGTCATCAAGATAACGTTCTTATTCTTCTCGGGCAAATATGACACAAGACTGTGTGTGTATCACACGTGATATTATGGCCCTGGAGACCGGCTGTCATGTCCAACACAACACGCATGTCCTGGTTTAGCCTAGCCTAGCCTAGCCTAGCCTAGCCTCTCAGTCTGAAAGGGGTTCAGGTGGGGTGGTGTGTGTGTGTGTACCATTTGATGGATGAAGACAATCTAGGGTCACCCATTAATTTCCTATGGCGGCCATTTTTGACCGGGAACGCCACAGGTGTTACAAAGTTGAATAAACTATTTAAAATTCAATGGAAGTAGGAAATGGGTCAGATTTGACCCGAACACGACAGACAGGTAAAAGAAAACGCAGAGACGTGACGTCTGTTTGTGCCGCAGAATGAGAAATGTCACCTGCTGATCGAACACGAGACCCAGAAACTGAAGGAGCTGGACGAGGAGCACAGCCTGGAGCTGAAGGAGTGGAGGGAGAAGCTGCGGCCCAGGAAGAAGGTACCTGCACCACACCTGCATGACACCTGTGTGACACCTGCACGACACCTGCTGTCCAGTAGCTCCACCAACACACCTGCTGTCCAGTAGCTCCACCAACACACCTGCACAACACCTGATGTCTAGTATCTATACCAGAACACCTGCATGACACCTGATGTCTAGTATCTATACCAGAACACCTGCATGACACCTGCTGTCCAGTAGCTCCACCAACACACCTGCACGACACCTGCTGTCCAGTAGCTCCACCAACACACCTGCACGACACCTGCAGTCCAGTAGCTCCACCAGAACACCTGCACCACACCTGCAGTCCAGTAGCTCCACCAGAACACCTGCACCACACCTGCTGACCAGTAGCTCCACCAACACACCTGCACCACACCTGCTGTCCAGTAGCTACACCTGCATGACACCTGCAAGACACCTGCTGTCCAGTAGCTACACCTGCATGACACCTGCAAGACACCTGGACGACACCTGCACCACACCTGCTGTCCAGTAGCTCCACCAACACACCTGCACCACACCTGCTGTCCAGTAGCTCCACCAGAACACCTGCACGACACCTGCATGACACCTGCACGACACCTGCTGTCCAGTAGCTCCACCAACACACCTGCATGACACCTACTGTCCAGTAGCTCCACCAACACACCTGCACGACACCTGCTGTCCAGTAGCTCCACCAACACACCTGCACGACACCTGCAGTCCAGTAGCTCCACCAGAACACCTGCACCACACCTGCTGTCCAGTAGCTCCACCAACACACCTGCATGACACCTGCTGTCCAGTAGCTCCACCAGAACACCTGCACGACACCTGCTGTCCAGTAGCTCCACCAGAACACCTGCACGACACCTGCGGTCCAGTAGCTCCACCAGAACACCTGCACGACACCTGCTGTCCAGTAGCTCAACCAACACACCTGCACGACACCTGCTGTCCAGTAGCTCCACCAGAACACCTGCACGACACCTGCGGTCCAGTAGCTCCACCAGAACACCTGCACGACACCTGCGGTCCAGTAGCTCCACCAGAACACCTGCACGACACCTGCGGTCCAGTAGCTCCACCAGAACACCTGCACGACACCTGCTGTCCAGTAGCTCCACCAGAACACCTGCACGACACCCGCTGTCCAGTAGCTCCACCAGAACACCTGCACGACACCTGCTGTCCAGTAGCTCCACCAACACACCTGCACCACACCTGCATGACACCTGCACGACACTTGCTGTCCAGTAGCTCCACCAACACACCTGCATGACACCTGCTGCCCAGTAGCTCCCCCAACACACCTGCACGACACCTGCTGTCCAGTAGCTCCACCAACACACCTGCACCACACCTGTGTGACACCTACACAACACCTGCTGTCCAGTATCTCCACCAACACACCTGCACGACACCCGCTGTCCAGTAGCTCCACCAGAACACCTGCACGACACCCGCTGTCCAGTAGCTCCACCAGAACACCTGCACGACACCTGCTGTCCAGTAGCTCCACCAACACACCTGCACCACACCTGCATGACACCTGCACGACACTTGCTGTCCAGTAGCTCCACCAACACACCTGCATGACACCTGCTGCCCAGTAGCTCCCCCAACACACCTGCACGACACCTGCTGTCCAGTATCTCCACCAACACACCTGCACCACACCTGTGTGACACCTACACAACACCTACACAACACCTGCTGTCCAGTAGCTCCACCAACACACCTGCACCACACCTGTGTGACACCTACACAACACCTGCTGTCCAGTATCTCCACCAACACACCTGCACCACACCTGTGTGACACCTACACAACACCTACACAACACCTGCTGTCCAGTAGCTCCACCAGAACACCTGCACCACACCTGCTGTCCAGTAGCTCCACCAACACACCTGCATGACACCTGCTGCCCAGTAGCTCCACCAACACACCTCCACGACACCTGCATGACACCTGCACGACACCTGCTGTCCAGTAGCTCCACCAACACACCTGCACGACACCTGCTGTCCAATAGCTCCACCAGAACACCTGCACGACACCTGCTGTCCAGTAGCTCCACCAACACACCTGCACCACACCTGCTGTCCAGTAGCTCCACCAACACACCTGCATGACACCTGCGGTCCAGTAGCTCCACCAACACACCTGATGTTTTTATTTCTGTTGACCTTCATGTTGAGACCAGGTGTCTCTGAGGTTCCTGGTATCTTCTGAGGTGAACTCATTTCCGTCCATGTGTGTCCTTCAGGCCCTGGAGGACGAGTTCGCCAGGAAGCTGCAGGAACAGGAAGTGTTCTTCAAGATGAGCGGCGAGTCAGAGTGCCTTAACCCGTCCACCCAGAGCCGCATCTCCAAGTTCTACCCGATCCCCAGCGTCCACTCCACCGGCTTCTAGGAGGAAGACCTCCACCTGCTCACCAACGTCCTGCTGGCGTTGGAGCCGCTGGAGCAGCTCTACCAACCTGAACCTCTGAAGACTCTGGTTCCTGGAGATGTTCCTGAGATGTTCCTGGACATGTTCCTGGAGATGTTTCTGGAGAACATGTTCCTGGAGATGTTTCTGGAGAACATGTTCCTGCGATGTTTCTGGAGATGTTCCTGAGAAGTTCCTGGAGATGTTTCTGGAGATGTTCCTGGATCTTTGCTGCTTTTGCACTAAAGGTGTTTTTTCTTCAACAACTAATTTGATGAAATACGAAACGTTTCTTCTAATCTCTTGGTGGTTGTGAAGCAGCAGGTAACAGGTGACAGGTTAGTGTGGAGCCTGCTGGACTGATGATGGAGAACGTTGAAGTTATTTATGAGCGTTGGACTTGAACGCAGCGTTGAGGCTTTTTCCTCCTTCAGTCCTGAACATCTCAACCGGATGAAGAAACATCTCAGCACCGATGATCCTGATCGGTGGAACCTTCTTCTACGTCCGTGTGGCCTCAGAGGCTTCAGATCTAGCTGAAGATCCAGGTGAGCCTCATCACCTGGAGACAACGTAGCAGGAACGTTCATGTTGAGTTTATGACGTCTCAGAAACACCTGGAAGAACATCTGGAGCATCATGAATGATTCCAGATGTTTCTGGACCTTCTCAGCAGGGAACCTCCACCTGAACCAGCATCAGACTCAAAATGACCTTGATTGTTCTTCTGAAGGTCGTGACCTTCACACCTTCGTTCTGTTGTGGAATTAAGTTGTTATTCAGACTCTAAACTGAAAACATCTGGAAGAGTCGTGAAGCTCAAACACACCTGAGCAGGTAGAAACTGGTTTATTTCAACGGTTGCAGGTTTGGACTCCGCCTCCGTCTCTGATTGGTTCATTGACTCTTTTGACTTCTGTACAATAAAAATCCGCCAAACTCACTCGTTATTTTTTACAAACGTTCATCAAACAAACTGATTCCAGATCAGAAAACAAGAACCCTGATTTTCATTCTCTGTAAATAAACTTTTCTTCTCTGCTGAAGGTTCTTGAGTTGATCAGAAACACCCAGAATAAACATAAAAACCCATAAGACATCCCCACACCAGAACCCCCGGTCCACCAGAACCCACAGTCCACCAGAACCCCCGGTCCTTCAGAACCGGTCCTCCTCTGTCAGGTACAAAAATAAAACCACATATACAAAACAGTTCCTCCTGCAGGTCCTGGTCCTGCAGGTCCTGGTCCTGCAGGTCCTGGTTCTGCAGGTCCTGGTTCTGAAGGTCCTGGTTCTGCAGGTCTTGGTCCTGCAGGTCCTGGTTCTGCAGGTCCTGGTCCAGCGTCTCAAACACCAGCGTTCCTCCTCCTCCTCCTCTTCATCACCGCCAGAGGAAAGTCACCTGAAACCAGCAGAGGTTCTGGTCAGAGGTGCTGCTGGTTGAAGGGGGGAGGAGCCTAACTGGTCCCTCAGAGACCCGGGTCACGGCACCTGAACCGATACCGGCGTCTAAACGACTCACCTGTCCAGACTGACGGACGGTGAAACTTTCAGAATAAGATCCGTTCGTCGCCTCGATACAAACGTTTGGAGTTAAACGACTGACGGGATTATTGATTTAAGTACGGAGCCCCGTTTGGGTCATAATTCAATGAATAAATGAGTCTATTATTATGAAAAAAATGTAATTATTTTGAAATATATTTTTATTATTATTTAATCTTAGTTTTATGCATAATAGTTTATTTCAGAACAGCTTTTTTTTAATCTAAGAATTAGTTTTTACATAATAATGACATTTTGCCAGTGGGCGGGGCCAGTGGTTGACCTGCACGCTCATTGGCTGATCCTTCTCCATTCTACGCTCTGACATCGACTAGTTTTGGCCGTGAGGTCCCGTTAGCAGCGGGCCGTGATGTCATCAAGGTGCGCTCCTAGTCCGATTGTAGCTATGGCAGCTTGGACTGAGCTACGGGAAACCTTGACCAGGTTAGCAGACAATATCGAAAATGATCATTTATCAGGCGATACTATTTTGACCCGATTTGACGATTCACTGTTCTGTTGCTTATGCTTGAATGAAAGAGCAGCCAATCACATTAATGGCTCCGCCCTCTCTGCTGTGATTGACACACAAATCATCCTTATGAAAAACGAAACCATTATTATAATAATGGGAAACATTTCATAATAATAAACGCCTGTATTTCATAATAATAGACTCATTTATTCATTGAATTATGACCCAAACGGGGCTCCATATTCAAGATCCTAAATATTAAATAAATAACAGACTTCCTGTTTTCCAGCAAAAACACTTGGAGCAACGTTCAACGATTAAAATCTGAATAATCTAGAAATAAAACTTATTTTAAAAGAGCGTCACAGATGAAACCTTAAATTTCAACACTTTCACAACTTTGAAGGAAAAAAAAACAGCAACAGATGAATAAAAAACACCCAGTTAATAAATTTTAAGGTTTATAATTAAAGCTGAGTGATTTTATCGATTCTGCGATATATATCGATATTTTATCGAGTATCGATTTTTTTTCAGTCATTGGAACACTCACAAGATGTCACCAAAATCACTTTGTCCCTTTAAAATCTTTCAGAAAATGATGTAAATGTATTGTAACATGAATATCGATATATATCGTATCGTGAGCCGAATATCATGTATCGTATCGCGATATTAGTGTATCACTACAGCGCTAGTTATAATCTGATGACTTCTAGATGTTTAAAGTTCTCAAACGCAGCTTACTAAACTTTAGGGTTTATAATTAAAGCTGAGCGATTTTATCGATTCTGCGATATATATCGATATTTTATCGAGTATCGATTTTTTTCAGTCTTGGAACACTCACAAGATGTCACAAAAATCACTCTGTCCCTTTAAAATCTTTCAGAAAATGATGTAAATGTATTGTAACATGAATATCGATATATATATAGGATCGTGAGCCGAATATCGTGTATCGTATCACGATATTAGTATATCGCTACATCGCTAATTATAATCTGATGACTTCCAGATGTTCAAAGTTCTCAAACGCAGCTTACTAACCTTTAGGGTTTATAATTAAAGCTGAGTGATTTTATCGATTCTGCGATATATATCGATATTTTATCGAGTATCGATTTTTTTCAGTCATTGGAACACTCACAAGATGTCACCAAAATCACTTTGTCCCTTTAAAATCTTTCAGAAAATGATGTAAATGTATTGTAAGATGAATATTGATATATATCGTATCGTGAGCCGAATATCGTGTATCGTATCGCGATATTAGTGTATCTCTACAGCCCTAATTTTAATCTGATGACTTCCAGGTGTTTAAAGTTCTCAAACGCAGGTTAATAAACTTTATGGTTTGTAATTAAAGCTGAGTGATTTTATCAATTCTGCAATATATATCGATATTTTATCAAGTATCGATTTTTTTTCAGTCACGGGAGTCAATTAATTCAAACAAAGTCATGGGAACACTCACAAGATGTCACCAAAATCACTTTCAGAAAATGATGTAAATGTATTGTAAGATGAATATCGATATATATCGTATCGTGAACCGAATATCGTGTATCGTATCGCGATATTAGTGTATCGCTACAGCGCTAATTATAATCTGACGACTTCCGGATGTTTAAAGTTCTCAAACGCAGCTTCAAACTGTCGTTTTTAGAGCTTTGACAGCAGCCAGACCAGAACCAGAACCAGAACCAGAACCAGAACTGACCTCGGTCTCCTTTAGGTCCTCGGTGTCCTTCAGCTCCAGCGGGACCTCGTTCACCTGCGTCCAATCAGACAGAGAGATTTTAACGAGTTTAATTGTTAATCAAACATCAGCGCTGAGACCAGAGCAGAACTGGACCTTTAGGTCCCGGCGGTCCGGTGTCTCCCTTCTGTCCCGGTGTCCCAGGTGGTCCAACGACGGCTCCGTGAGCTGCGAGGACGAATCAGGACATCGATCACATTCTCACGTCTTTCAGATGCTTCGTTTTAAATCTTCTACGTTTGGAGCTAAAAGTTATTTACTTCTGATGAACTCCATTAATTCACTGATGTTGCCGTGGGAACCAAACCCTCGACTGTACCCGGGCGGCCCCGGGGGGCCCGGTGGTCCTGGAGGCCCCTGGACGGGGTGTCCACCGGAGTTCTGCAGGAGACCGTGAGCTGAGGAGACGAGGAGGAGGAGACGAAGAGGAGGAGATGAGGAGGAGACAAGGAGGAGACGAGGAGACGAAGAGGAGGAGACAAGGAGACGAAGAGGAGGAGACAAGGAGACGAAGAGGAGGAGACAAGGAGACGAAGAGGAGAAGACGAGGAGACAAGTACGAGGAGATGAGGAGGATACAAGGAGGAGACGAGGATACGAAGGGGAGGAGACGAGACGAAGAGGAGAAGACGAGGAGACAAGTAGGAGGAGATGAGGAGGAGAAGACGAAGAGGAGGAGATGAGGAGACAAAGAGGAGGAGAGAAGAGGGGGAGATGAGGGGGAGACAAGGAGGAGAAGACGAGGAGACAAGGAGGAGAAGATGAGGAGGAGACAAGGAGGAGAAGATGAGGAGATGAAGAGGAGGAGACAAGGAGGAGAAGAAAGATGAGGAGACGAAGAGGAGGAGATGAGGAGAAGGAGATGAGGAGGAGAAGACGAGGAGACAAGGAGGAGGAGATGAGGAGGAGACAAGGAGGAGAAGACGAGGAGGAGACAAGGAGGAGGAGAAAGATGAGGAGACGAAGAGGAGGAGATGAGGAGAAGGAGATGAGGAGGAGAAGACGAGGAGACAAGGAGGAGGAGATGAGGAGGAGACAAGGAGGAGAAGACGAGGAGACAAAGAGGAGGAGATGAGGAGGAGACAAGAAGGAGAAGACGAGGGGACGAAGAGGAGGAGACAAGGAGAAGGAGATGAGGAGGAGACAAGGAGGAGACAAGAAGGAGAAGACGAGGAGACGAAGAGGAGGAGACGAGGAGGAGATGAGGAGACAAAGAGGAGATGAGGAGGAGACGAGGAGGAGACAAGGAGGAGAAGACGAGGAGACAAAGAGGAGGAGATGAGAAGGAGACAAGGAGGAGACAAGAAGAAGGAGATGAGGAGTTCGTCAGCAGGCGGCGTCATCAGAGGAGTTAAAGTCTGGACTTTGATGTTTTTCTCACCTCTGATGAACTCCAGCAGGTCAGTGGCGTTTCCGTGGGAACCAAACCCTCGGTTGTACCCTGGGGGGCCCGGGGGTCCAGGTGGTCCTGGAGGCCCCTGGAGGACCCGGCTGTTGTCCCCGACGACGTCATGCAGAACTCCGTGGGCTGCAAACAAGTGAGAGGCCTTCAGCTCCAGATGTGTCATGAGTGGTCCAAACCGTCGGGGTCCCTGACCCCTGAAGGTGTTCGGGCCCCTGATCCCTGAAGGTGTTCGGGCCCCTGACACCTGATCCCTGAAGGTGTTCAGGCCCCTGACCCCTGAAGGTGTTCAGGCCCCTGATCCCTGACCCCTGAAGGTGTTTGGGCCCCTGACCCCTGAAGGTGTTCAGGCCCCTGATCCCTGACCCCTGAAGGTGTTCAGGCCCCTGACCCCTGACCCCTGAAGGTGTTCGGGCCCCTGACCCCTGACCCCTGAAGGGTGCCCCTGAGGCCCCTGATCCCTGACCCTGAAGGTGTTCAGGCCCCTGACCCCTGACCCCTGAAGGTGTTCGGGCCCCTGACCCCTGACCCCTGAAGGTGTTTGGGCCCCTGACCCCTGAAGGTGTTCAGGCCCCTGACCCCTGACCCCTGAAGGTGTTCGGGCCCCTGACCCCTGACCCCTGAAGGTGTTCGGGCCCCTGACCCCTGAAGGTGTTCAGGCCCCTGATCCCTGACCCCTGAAGGTGTTCAGGCCCCTGACCCTGACCCCTGAACCCCTGACCCCTGAAGGTGTTCGGGCCCCTGACCCCTGAGGTGTCGGGCCCTGACCCTGAAGGTGTTCAGGCCCCTGATCCCTGAGGTGTTCAGGCCCCTGACCCCTGACCCCTGAAGGTGTTCGGGCCCCTGACCCTGAAGGTGTCGGGCCCCTGACCCCTGAAGGTGGGCCCCTGACCCCTGAAGGTGTTCAGGCCCCTGATCCCTGACCCCTGAAGGTGTTCGGGCCCCTGACCCTGACCCCTGAGGTGTTTGACCCTGAGCCCCTGACCCTGAAGGTGTTCAGGCCCCTGATCCCTGACCCCTGAAGGTGTTCAGGCCCCTGACCCCTGACCCCTGAAGGTGTTCGGGCCCCTGACCCCTGAAGGTGTTCAGGCCCCTGATCCCTGACCCCTGAAGGTGTTCGGGCCCCTGACCCCTGAAGGTGTTCGGGCCCCTGACCCCTGATCCCTGAAGGTGTTCGGGCCCCGACCCCTGATCCCTGACCCCTGAGGGTGTTCGGGCCCCTGACCCCTGATCCCTGACCCCTGAAGGTGTTCGGGCCCCTGACCCCTGAAGGTGTTCGGGCCCCTGACCCCTGATCCCTGAAGGTGTTCGGGCCCCTGACCCCTGATCCCTGAAGGTGTTCAGGCCCTGACCCCTGAAGGTGTTTGGGCCCCTGACCCCTGACCCTGAAGGTGTTTCAGGCCCCTGACCCTGAAGGTGTTCGGGCCCCTGACCCCTGACCCTGAAGGTGTTGCCCCTGACCCCTGAAGGTTGGGCCCCTGACCCCTGACCCCTGAAGGTGTTCGGGCCCCTGATCCCTGAAGGTGTTCAGGCCCCTGACCCCTGACCCCGAAGGTGTTCCCCCCTGACCCCTGAGGTTGTTCGGGCCCCTGATCCCTGAAGGTGTTTCGGGCCCCTGATCCCTGACCCCTGAAGGTGTTCGGGCCCTGACTGACCCTGAAGGTGTTTCGGGCCCCTGACCCTGAAGGTGTTGGGCCCCTGACCCCTGAAGGTGTTCAGGGCCCCTGACCCCTGACCCTGAAGGTGTTCGGGCCCCTGACCCCTGAAGGTGTTTGGGGCCCCTGACCCCTGAAGGTGTTCGGGCCCCTGATCCCTGAAGGTGTTCGGGCCCCTGACCCCTGACCCCCGAGGTGTTCGGCCCCTGACCCCTGACCCCTGAAGGTGTTCGGGCCCCTGACCCCTGACCCCTGACCCCTGAAGGTGTTGACCCCTGACCCCTGAAGGTGTTCGGCCCTGCCCTGACCCCTGACCCCTGAAGGTGTTCGGGCCCCTGACCCCTGACCCCTGAAGGTGTTCGGGCCCCTGACCCCTGAAGGTGTTCGGGCCCCTGACCCCTGAAGGTGTGCCCCTCACCCCTGACCCCTGAAGGTGTTCGGCCCCTGACCCCTGACCCCTGAAGGTGTTTCAGGCCCCTGACCCTGAAGGTGTTCCCTGACCCCTGACCCTGAAGGTGTTCGGGCCCCTGACCCCTGAAGGTGTTCGGGCCCCTGACCCTGAAGACTTGACCCTGACCCTGAAGGTGTTCGGTTCCCAGCCCCTGACCCTGACCCTGAAGGTGTCGGGCCCTGACCCTGAAGGTGTTTGGGCCCCTGACCCTGAAGGTGTTCGGGCCCCTGACCCCCCCTGAAGGTGCCCCTTCGGGCCCTGACCCCTGAAGGTGTTCAGCCCCTGACCCCTGACCCCTGACCCCTGAAGGTGTTCGGGCCCCTGACCCTGAAGGTGTTCAGGCCCCTGACCCCTGACCCCTGACCCTGAAGGTGTTTGGGCCCTGACCCTGACCCTGAAGGTGTTCGGGCCCCTGATCCCTGACCCCTGACCCCTGAAGGTGTTGGGCCCCTGACCCCTGACCCCTGAAGGTGTTCGGGCCCCTGACCCCTGACCCCTGAAGGTGTTCGGGCCCCTGACCCCTGAAGGTGTTCGGGCCCCTGACCCCCTGACCCTGAAGGTGTTCAGGCCCTGACCCCTGACCCTGACCCTGAAGGGTTCGGGCCCTGACCCCTGAAGGTGTTCCCTGACCCTGAGCCCCCTGAAGGTGTTCGGGCCCCTGACCCCTGAAGGTGTTCGGGCCCCTGACCCCTGATCCCTGAAGGTGTTCGGGCCCCTGACCCCCTGACCCCTGAGGGTGTTCGGGCCCCTGACCCCTGATCCCTGACCCCTGAAGGTGTTCGGGCCCCTGACCCCGTGAAGGTGTTCGGGCCCCTGACCCCTGATCCCTGAAGGTGTTCGGGCCCCTGACCCCTGATCCCTGAAGGTGTTCGGGCCCCTGACCCCTGAAGGTGTTTGGGCCCCTGACCCCTGACCCCTGAAGGTGTTCAGGCCCCCCCTGACCCCTGATCCCTGAAGGTGTTCGGGCCCTGACCTGACCCTGAAGGGTTCGGGCCCTGACCCCTGAAGGTGTTTGGGCCCCTGACCCCTGACCCCTGAAGGTGTTCGGGCCCCTGATCCCTGAAGGTGTTCGGCCCCTGACCCCTGACCCCTGACCCCTGAAGGTGTTCGGCCCCTGACCCTGACCCTGAAGGTGTTCGGGCCCCTGATCCCTGAAGGTGTTCGGGCCCCTGATCCTGACCCCTGAAGGTGTTCGGGGCCCTGACCCTGACCCCTGAAGGGGTTGGGCCCCTGACCCTGAAGGGTTTGGGCCCCTGACCCCTGACCCCTGAGGTGTTCAGGCCCCTGACCCCCTGAAGGTGTTCGGGCCCCTGACCCCTGATCCCTGAAGGTGTTCGGGCCCCTGACCCCTGAAGGTGTTTGGGCCCCTGACCCCTGACCCCTGAAGGTGTTCGGGCCCCTGATCCCTGAAGGTGTTCGGGGACCCCTGAACCCCTGACCCCTGACCCCTGAAGGTGTTCCCACCGGACCCCTGACCCCTGAAGGTGTTCGGGCCCCTGACCCCTGATCCCTGACCCCTGAAGGTGTTCGGGCCCTGACCCCTTGAAGGTGTTCGGGCCCCTGACCCTGATCCCTGAAGGTGTTCGGGCCCCTGACCCCTGAAGGAAGGTGTTGGGCCCCTGACCCCTGAAGGTGTTCGGGCCCCTGACCCCTGAAGGTGTTCGGGCCCCTGACCCCTGACCCCTGAAGGTGTTCGGGCCCCTGACCCCTGAAGGTGTTTGGGCCCCTGACCCCTGAAGGTGTTCGGGCCCCTGATCCCTGAAGGTGTTCGGGCCCCTGACCCCTGAAGGTGTTCAGGCCCCTGATCCCTGACCCCTGAAGGTGTTCAGGCCCCTGACCCCTGACCCCTGAAGGTGTTCGGGCCCCTGACCCCTGAAGGTGTTCAGGCCCCTGATCCCTGACCCTGAAGGTGTTCGGGCCCCTGACCCCTGAAGGTGTTCGGGACCCGACCCCTGATGGCCCTGCCCCTGACCCCTGATCCCTGAAGGTGTTCGGGCCCTGACCCCTGATCCCTGACCCCTGAGGGTGTTCGGGCCCCTGACCCCTGATCCCTGACCCCTGAGGGTGTTCCCTGACCTGCCCTGACCCTGAAGGTGTTCGGGCCCCTGACCCTGATCCCTGAAGGTGTTCGGGCCCCTGACCCCTGAATCCCTGAAGGTGTTTGGGCCCCTGACCCCTGAAGGTGTTCGGGCCCCTGACCCCTGACCCCTGAAGGTGTTCAGGCCCCTGACCCCTGAAGGTGTTCGGGCCCCTGACCCCTGATCCCTGATGGTGTTTGGGCCCCTGACCCCTGACCCCTGAAGGTGTTCGGGCCCCTGATCCCTGAAGGTGTTCGGGCCCCTGACCCCTGAAGGTGTTCGGCCCCCTGACCCCTGACCCCTGAAGGTGTTCGGGCCCCTGATCCCTGAAGGTGTTTGGGCCCCTGATCCCTGACCCCTGAAGGTGTTCGGGGCCCTGACCCCTGAAGGTGTTTGGGCCCCTGACCCCTGAAGGTGTTTGGGCCCCTGACCCCTGAAGGTGTTCGGGCCCCTGACCCCTGAAGGTGTTCGGGCCCCTGATCCCTGAAGGTGTTCGGGCCCCTGACCCCTGACCCCTGACCCCTGAAGGTGTTCGGGCCTCAGATTCGGGGACTTTAAACCACCTCTGGCACCTACCTTTGATGTAGTCGGTCACTCTCAGAGCCATCTCAGAGAAGTCCGCAGCGTCGGGGCTCCAGCCTCCAGCGCCAGACAAACCTGGCTCTCCCTTGTGTCCCGGGGGTCCTGGAGGTCCAGGGGCTCCAGGACGTCCAAACATCCCTCCGTTCAAACCGCCATCACCTGAAGAAGAAGAGAAGATCTGGAGTGAACATGGTTGTAAACGTCAGAGGGTCCTTCTGTGACTCCTTAACTCCTAACCCCTAACCACTAACTCCTAACCCCTAACCCCTAACCACTAACTCCTAACCACTAACCCCTGACTCCTAACTCTTATCTCCTAACCCCTAACTCCTAACCCCTAACCCCTAATCCCTAATCCCTAACCCCTAACCCCTAACTCCTAGCTCCTAACTCCTGTAACTCCTAACTCCTAACTCTCCTAATCTCCTAACCCCCTAACTCCTAACCCCCTAACCCTCCTAACTCCTAACCCCTAACTCCTAACTCCTAACCCCTAACTCCTAGCTCCTAACTCCTGACTCCTAACTCTTATCTCCTAACCCCTAACTCCTAACCCCTAACCCCTAATTCCCTAACCCTAACCCCTAACCCCTAACTCCTAGCTCCTAACTCCTGACTCCTAACTCTTATCTCCTAACCCCTAACTCCTAACCCCTAAGTCCTAACTCCTAACCCCTAACTCCTAGCCCCTAACTCCTAACTCTTATCTCCTAACCCCTAACTCCTAACCCCTAACCCCTAATCCCTAACCCCTAACTCCTAAGCTCCTAACTCCTGACTCCTAACTCTTAACTAACCCCTAACCCCTAACTCCTAACTCCTAACCCCTAACCCCCTAAACCCCTAACTCCTAACCCCTAACCCCTAATCCTAACCCCTAACCCCGAACCTCCCTAACTCCTAACTCCTAACCCGAAACCCCCGAACCCCTAACTCCTAACCCCTAACCCGAACCCCTAACCCTCCTAACTCCGAACCCCTAAGCCTAACTCCTAACAGAACCCTAAAACCCGAACCTCCGAACCCCAACTAACCCTAACTCCGAACCCTAACTCCTAACCCCTAACCCCTAATCCGAAACCCTAACCCCTAACCCTAACTCCTAACCCTAACCCCTAACTCCTAACTCCTGAACCCCTAACTCCTAACCCCTAACTCCTAACCCCTAACTCCTAACCCCTAACTCCTAACCCCTAACCCTAACCCTAACCTCCTAACCCCTAACCCCTAACCCCTAAACCGAACCCGAACCCGAACCCTAACCCTAACCCTAACCCGAACGCCGAACCCGAACCCCTAACCCTAACTCCGAACCGAACCCCCCTAACCCTAACTCCTAACCCTAACTCCTAACCCTAACTCCTAACCCCTAACCTCCTAACTCCTAACTCCTAACCTCTAACTCCTAATCCCTAACCCCTAACCCCTAACTCCTAACTCCTAACTCCTGACTCCTAACTCCTAACTCCTAAGTCCTAACCCAGCCTGTGTCCTCCAGCTGGAGCTTTAAAGCCTCAACAAGATTTTCCAGTTCTTGTGTAAAGTCCTGAAGAGAAGTTGGTGTCTTCATTTAAAACCGCCCCCTTTTGATGATCTTGTGGTTTTAGTCGTTAAGGCCACGCCCACTCATCAGTACGTCGGGACCACGCCCACTCATCAGTAGGTCGGGCCCACGCCGAAGCATCTGACCCAGGAAGGAGATGTTTCAGCTCTAAGGTTCCCCAGAATTCTAGATCTGGTTCTGTTCCTGAGGAGCTCGTCCAACGATTCCCCTTAACGTACCGGTAGAGAACGTACCGGACCAGTCACAACAGGGAGGGGGCGGGGCTTATGCTCCGACTCATCCAGGAGAACTACAACTGCTGCAGAATCACTAAAAACACCTCGACTCAACAGCGTTCCCGCTCCACTGCAGACATGTTGGATGTCTGGTTGTAGCTCCGCCTACGTCACATGATTCCCTTCTCTGATTGGTTCGGCTGACATTTTATCGTTAAGGAGCAGCTTTTCATCCTATACAACCCCAACGTCTTCCTCATAAGGTCACGACTGTTTTTCCTTCATTAAATCGAGACATTTTGGCAAAAAATGCACTTTTTTCATGAGAATTTGAACTTTTCTGAGCTGTCTGTCGTTGCGTTGAAACAATAAAGAGATTCTTCTTCTGTGGTGGAGGTCTGTCATTACAGGAGGTTCTGGGCTTCAACTCACTCCTGCTGTAGTCCTGCTGTTCAGCCGTCAGCAGGTCTCTGTAGGACACCAGCCGACTGATGGGACCGGGGGGACCCTCGGGTCCAGGAGGTCCAGGGGGGCCTGGGGGGCCTCTGAGGGCCACACCTGTGGAGAAGCAGCAGAGACGAGGACAACTGAACATCCTCAGATATCAGATCCGGATATAAATGTGTGTAATTAATTCATTAAACTCACTCTGCAGGTAGTCCTGGATGTCCGCGCTGTTGTAGTTCCCAAACCCTGGTGGTCCAGGTGGTCCTGCTGGTCCAGGTGGACCTTGCTGCCCAGGGATACCTGGAGCACCAGGAGGTCCCTGAGGGCCAACCAGAGCTTGAAACCCACCTAGTTGGAGGTGGAGTTAAACACCTGTCAGCTCAGAAACAACAGGTGATCTGGATAAGAAGATGATCGGGAAAACTGACTACTTTCTTACTTGTTACCAAATTCCCAGGAACACCAGGTTGACCAGGAGGTCCTGGAGATCCTGGAGGTCCAGGGGTTCCTAACATTCCCCTCTCTGATGACAGAAGGGGACAACAGTCAGACACCTCTTTGGTTCTCTGGATCTCCAGAGGTCCTCTGGAGGACTCACCGTTCAGCAGACTGAAGACCCGTTCAGCCAGATCCTGGGTGTTGACGCCGTAGCCGCCTTGACCTGGAGATCCTGGAGATCCTGGAGATCCTGGAGGTCCTGGTGGTCCAGGTGGCCCGGCGACGTATGCCCTCACGTCCTCTCCTGGAGACAGTTAACAAGCAGATCAGAGGATGACCTTCAATATGTTCAAGAACCGTGATGCTTACCCTAACCTTACCCCTAACCCCCTAACCCTAACCCCCTAACCCTAACCTAACCCCTAACCCCCTAACCCTAACCCCCCTAACCCCCTAACCCCCCTAACCCCTAACCCCTAACCCTAACCCCTAACCCTAACCCCCTAACCCCCTAACCCCTAACCCCTAACCCTAACCCCCTAACCCCTGAACCTGACCGACGCAGAATCGACTGCTTTTACTTCGGTCACCTTTCCCAAATAGATACAGTCATGGAATAAGTTAGATTACCCCCCTCATTAACAACCCCCGTCATTAGCACCCCCATTAACAACCCCCTGATTGACACCCCCTTAATAACACCCCCCTCATTAACAACAATTCAATCAATTATACTTTATTAATCATCGGGCCAGCGTCCCAGCACAATGAAACTACATTTCCAGTACATCGTCCAAGAAAAACATACAGAAACAAACAAACATATTCCGACATGGGTCGCCGGTGTCTGGGGGCTGCTGCCACGTAGCGGCGCCCACCTTCTTATCAGAGGAAAATGAGATCACATGGGGGAGGGGGGGGCACGTTGTGAGGATAAGCATAGACAAACTTAAAACTAAGACATGAGAGGTGGGTGGGAGGTGGGGGGAGGGGGGTGTCCAGCCAAACAGTACGCGCTGCCAGATCTCGGCACAGAGCGCATCAGTCCACCTAGCATGGGGGGGGTGGAAACAGTAGGAGCCAGCAGAAGAGGTTGAGCGGGGGGGCGGGGAGTGTGTGTATGTGCATGTATATGTGTGTGCATAAGCCAGTGCCTCCTGTCCCAGTTCAGTCCGGAGCCACAGGTGCTGTTTAGAAAGGGGGGGGGTTGGGGGGAGGAGCGTCAGAGCAGCAGAACATCCAGGAGAGTTTAGAAGCAGCAGCCTTCCAAGGCCAGCTTCACTTCATGGAGCCAGATTCAGATAAGAGAAGATTGTTTAGGTCAGGCTGACATGTGATTCCATCTGCCTTCAGTTCTTGCTGGTTTCATCTCGGTGGGAATAAATCCAAACGGCCGAATTACAGGTCAGTTCTCCCTGAGCAGCTCTTGCAACTTCTCCACATTCGAATCCAGTTTGCCTATGAGTTCAAAAATCATCACTAGCCTGTGATTCACTCTCGGAATCATATCCAGTTTCTGCTTCAGCTCACCAAGAGTATCAATCTGACTGTTCACAGCTCAGCTCACTCCAACACACACCTGCAGGCAGGTTGACGGTGTCCAGGATGGCAGCTGGAGTTACATTTTCCGATACAGCAGGTATCTGCCAACTCCAAACAGCAGAAATCCTGTGATCATAAATCCAAATAGGTTCACGTCTTCGGTGTCCTGAATGAACAGGGGGGGGCAGACATTCCAGTCTCCATTTTCCCAGGAGTCTTGGCGGTATTCAGATGCCATTGTTCCATTGGGACAAGAGGGCTCTCCTGTGCCCTCACTTCTCAGCGAGAAAATTTGATCAATTTCATTGAGAGACCAGCTGACCAGATCCATGATTAGAGATTTAAATGTTGTTCCGAGTGAAGCTCCAAAAAAGCTCCGACAAGACAAAAGAGAAACAGCAGCAGCAGCAGGAACAGATAGAGAGGAGCTAAAGAAACGCGTCTGCCTCCACTGAGAGCGGGAAGTAACACGCCCCTCATTAACACCCCCCATTAACATCCCCTTTATGACACCCCCATAACACCCCCTCATTAACACACTCAAATAACACCCCCCCGATAACACCCCCTCATTAACACCCCCCATTAACACACCCCTCATTAACACCCCCCTGATTAGCAAGCCCCGATTATCACCCCCTTAATAACACCCCCTCATTAACACCCTCTTAATAATACCCCCCATTAACATCCCCTTAATAACAAAAAAAAAAAAAAAAAAAAAAAAAAAAAAAAAAAAAAAAAAACACTCCTTTTATGACACCCCCCATAACACCCCCTCATTAACACCCCCCAATAACATGCCCCTGATTAACATCCTCTCATTAACACCCCCTTTATAACAACATCCCCCCGATAACACCCCCTCATTAACACCGCCCCATCAACACCCCCCCATTAACACCCCCCTGATTAGCAACCCCGATTAACACCCCCTTAATAACACCCCCTCATTAACACGCTCTTAATAATACCCCCCATTAACACCTCCTGATTAGCAACCCCTATTAACACACCCCCCTGACAAACACCCCCTCATTAACACCCCCTTAATACACCCCCCATTAAACCCCCCCTGATTACACCCCCATTAACCCCCACCTCATTAACACCCCCCATTAACAACCCCCCTGATTAGCAACCCCCATATCCCATTAACACCCACCTCATTAACACCCCCTCATTAACACCCCCCCCCATTAACACCCCCCTGATTAGCACCCCATTAACACATTAACACCCCCTCATTAACACCCCCCCCCACCCCCATTAACACCCCCTCATTAACACCCCCCATTAACACACCCCCCTGATTAGCAACCCCATTAACACCCCTCATTAACACCCCCCATTAACACCCCCCTGATTAACACCCCCATTAACACCCCCCTCATTAACACCCCCTCATTAACACCCCCCATTAAAACCCCCCTGATTAGCAACCCCATTAACACCCCCTCATTAACACCCCATTAACACCCCCCATTAACACCCCCCTGATTAGCAACCCCATTAACACCCACCTCATTAAACCCCCATTACACCCCCTTAACACCCCCCTATTAGCACCCCATTAACACCCCCTCATTAACACCCTCCATTAACACCCCCCTGATTAGCAACCCCCATTAACACCCCTCATTAACACCCCCTTAACACCCCCTCATTAACATCCCCTCATTAACACCCGCTCTTTTAAACCTGTGGCTTTTGTGCAAATATAATTTAAAAAACTAACTGGTCATAGTTGGTTCCCAAAACCCCCAAACCATAAAATCTAAAAGAATTTAATTTAAAAGACCTTCCAGACTTACGCTGCAGAAGAGTGATGATGTCATTGATGGAGGCGGATCCAGAAGATCCTGGACCTGAACCTAGATGGAGGAGGTCACAGCTGTTAGAGGACAGTCAACGTCCAACGGGACAGATGTGACGGGACCGTGGACGGCTCGTACTCTGGACGTAGCTGAGGACTCGGCTGGCGATGCTGTCCACCAGACCGTCCTCCACCGATCCAGGTTCTCCTGGAGGCCCGGAGGTCCAGGAGGTCCAGCCAGGTACTGTCTGATGTTGTCACCTGTATGTTGCATTGCAGCAGATAACCCGCCTTAGCTCTCGCTAATCACATGCTAATGGACGACACTGGCGCAGTCATCATGTCTTACTCTGGAGGAAGTCCGCCAGGTACTGGCCCATGTTAGTGGATTCTCCTGGTGGTCCTGGTGGTCCAGCTGGACCTGGTGGACCAGGAACGTAGGAGTCTCCTGAAACAACAAGCAACTCAACTTTCAGCTTCCTTTTTCATGTTCAGAGTTTCAGAAAGCTCATGTGTTTGTGAGCTGTTGTTCCTGCGATGACCACCAGGTGGTGACATTTAACAAACATTTAAGAAAGCAGATAAACGTATGAATGATGTTTGTAGACGGCAACCACATTTCTGCTGCAGGTTTGGACCGATACAGGTGCAGTCAGTCCCATCTGAGGGATTCAGGAGCAGAGGGTTTAAAACTTTAGGAGATCATGTGACCTGTAGATCCAAAAAAAAGGAGCTTCCGCTGCAGTTTTATCAAATATTCCTTTTTCATAACAGTTCATGTGTTTTTTATTCCCATTCCTGCCGTTAACGTACCTCGTCGCCCTCAAGCTGAAGCCAGCGGAGAAGCTGCAACACCACAAATGTCCACAAGGTGTCTTCTGCAGCATCTCTCTCCAAAACAAACAGCGCCATCTTTCTCTCACAAATACAAATAAAGATGTTTATAAATCTGCTAAAGTCCATCCAGGATCTAACAGACATGAGGCCTCTGGGATCTTCATCATTATTTCCGTCTCTAGCGCCACCTTCTGGTCAGACCTTCTGGCTCCATAAAGGATCCAGTTGCACCCGTTCACTCTGAAGAAGTCCCATCTCGTGAAATGGGTCCCATTCAAAGCTATTTTCCGCCGGTACAGAACGTACCGAGCCAATCGCAGCGCTGCAGATACCACACACACACCACACACACACACACCACACACACACCACACACACACACACATCTGGAATCATTCATGAGACCTGTCTTACCAGAGTCACTTCCTGGATCTCCTGGATCTCCTGCAGAACAAACGTAAAAGCTTTGGTGAGACTTGAGCTCAAAAAAAGCAAACAGAAGGTTCCTTTATATTCTCTAATAACTAGGGATGGACATTCGGTGAAGATTTATTCGTCGAACGTCGGGAGAATTAATTAATTAATTAAGATTTTTATATTGAAAATTATTCTCGTCATCGTCGTGACGTTTGTTTTCCCCTTTGGCCTGGTTGCTTTGGCCTGGTTGCTATGGCCTGGTTGCTATGGCCCGCGCATGCCCAGATGTGTTCAGTGAACCGGATGTTCGTGGTCGACAATAACGTGACATTTCCTGTTTCTTTTCTTTAAAAAAACAACGATAATAAAAGAAGAGATATCAAGGAGACTACTTAACAAGGACAATTTATATCAAGGCGCCAGTATTACAGGCTTTTTGTTTCTTAAAAAGATGCGCTTGTTGTGTGCTCGATGTGCGCTGCAGCTCCTTCTGGTCCGTGCTAACACCGAGTCGAGGCGGCTAGGCTAGGCTAGGCTAGGCTAGGCTAGGCTAGGCTGATGATGAACCGCCTCCACCGTCCTTTACAAGGCTTGGATGCGCGTTGTTCAAGTGATACGTCATTGTCGTTGTCGATTAATTGTATTTGTAATTAGCATTGCAGTGATTGCAGTACACTTGGTCATCTTCTAAACTAAAATGGTTCCACGCCACACTTCACCGCGACCGCTTCATGATCAGCGGCGATGAGTCGCTACAGAAGCTCGCATGTAGCAACTGAGGCCAGCCAGGGTAGGGTGATGGTGAAATGTTGCCCCCTGGTGGTGGAACAGAGAAATGCATCGCATTGTTTGAGGACGTGAACTGATAACCTACATTCAGGTTGTTTAAAAAAAAACAAAAACATTCGGTTCATCGACGAAAATTAATTTCTTCGACCAAATTCTTAATGATCAATCATCGATTAATCGATTAATTATGCCCATCCCTACTAAGAACGTCTCCATGTCGGATCTACCTGGAGGTCCTGGTGGCCCCTCTGGGCCTGGAGGTCCAGGGGAACCTGGGAAACCTGACACAGGAAATAAAGTCAGGATGCCGTCCTGATGGAGACGGTTGAAGGTTTAACTGCTTTGTTTATGTTAAATAAACAACTGCGCAGGTAAAATGTATATTTGTTTGTCTGATAAAAACACCTCCTGTGAGAAGATGAGTTTTGTTTTTACACTAAAACAGGTTCATGACCGATGCAGGTTTTGTTCACCTACCGGCACCTGGCTCTCCTGGACTTCCTGGAAGACCCGGTTGTCCTGGTTCACCTGAAAAGAACCATCGTTAACCTGCAGTCCAGAACCGTCTTGAAGACTGGGACTGTCTGAGATCATGTTCTCACCTTGGTACCCTCGAGGTCCGTTTTCACCTGAACAGAGGAAATAAAGGTTTACGGCTGAGAACCTGGGACTCCTGAATCCAGGGAGCTGCTGGATCTAATAACTGACCTACCTGGTGGACCCTGTGGGCCTGAAGGTCCTGCAGGTCCTGGAGGTCCAGCAAAGAAGGTTCCTGAGCAAAAACAAGGGAATTAAAAGGCTGCGTAACGACGGTTGTGGATGAATTTGAGACTCTGAAGACCAGAAACCAGGAACCTGATGTGGGCACAAAGCTGCCAGGCTCTCCTTTGTCTCCCTTGGGTCCAGGTGTACCAACACCTGTGAAGACACGTCATGATCCAGATGATCCCAGATCAGTTCAATACAAGACGGAAAAATCAAGGGGTTCATCTGGAATCTGTCTATAAACAGCATTGTTCTTACCTGCTTCTCCAGGAGGACCTCTGCGGCCTGGAGGACCTGGTTTACCCTCACCTGGACGACAGTGACATCATCAGTTCACTTCAAGAAGTCCCAAAACCTGCAGTTCCTCCACAAACCACTAGAGGCTGCGGTTCCTCTACCGACCACTAGAGGCTGCGGTTCCTCTACCGACCACTAGAGGCTGCGGTTCCTCTACCGACCACTAGAGGCTGCAGTTCCCTACTACCGACCACTAGAGGCTGCAGTTCCTCTACCGACCACTAGAGGCTGCAGTTCCTCTACCTGACCACTAGAGGCTGCAGTTCCTCTACGACCACTAGAGGCTGCCGTTCCTCTACTGACCACTAGAGGCTGCGGTTCCTCTACCTGACCACTAGAGGCTGCGGTTTCCTCTACCTCTAGAGGCTCCTACCGACCACTAGAGGCTGCAGTTCCTCTAACCGACCACTAGAGGCTGCGGTTCTCTACCGACCACTAGAGGCTGCGGTTCCTCTACCTGACCACTAGAGGCTGCAGTTTCCTCTACCGACCACTAGAGGCTGCGGTTCTCTACTGACCACTAGAGGCTGCAGTTTCTCTACCGTCCACTAGAGGCTGCAGTTCCTCTACCGACCACTAGAGGCTGGCAGTTCCTCTACTGACCACTAGAGGCTGCAGTTCCTCTACCGACCACTAGAGGCTAGCAGGTTGCAGTTCCTCTACCGACCACTAGAGGCTGCGGTTCCTCTACCGACCACTAGAGGCTGCAGTTCCTCTACGACCACTAGGGTCTGGCTGAAACAGTGAGTTAGTCTCCATTGACTTCCATGTTAGAATGTTCAACTGTACAGCTGAGGAACATCCTGCTACAATTACAGTTTTGGACTCCAAAGATAGATTTTTACATCCATGACAACTGTAAAAGGGGGGGGGGGGTGGGGGTGGGGGGGCGTCATGGCTACATTAGATGAACTTCTGAGTTGTGACTGAAGATCAAACTGAGCATAACTGTTTTTTTGCCTCATATTTTTCAAATATTGATCCAAACAGCCTGTAAAAGCCTCAAAAAGCATGTTTTTTAAGGTTTATATAGTCTATGTTTCTTGCCACTGTTTGACTTAAAGTTTTTTTTATTACTTGCTGTTTTTTCTTTGATTAGGACTTAATATTATGATTTTAGTTTATATTTTCTCTGTAAAGCGCCTAGAGACAACTGGTATTGTAATAGACACTATACAAAGTTAATTGTTGGATTAACCAGGGGGCGGGGCTCAGCGCCAGCTCAGGGTGACATCATGGAGGGTTGGTCCAGTTCTTTTATACAGTCTAGTTTTTTTTTAGATCCCCTGTAACTGGACATAACTGAGAAAGCTTTGAACGTACCAGCAGGACCCTGCAGTCCAGGTAGTCCAGGAGGTCCCGGAGGTCCTGGTGGACCAGGAGGTCCGGCCACCGAGGCAAGAGCTGTTAGGAACAGACATAAAAATGTAAGACGTTCACTACTGTCTTCTCCTACCTGATGAGAGGCCAGTCGACAGAGATGCTCACCGTCCGTTCTGGTGGTACTTGGTAATGTCACGCTGGTACCTGGCTCTCCAGGTTGGCCTCGCTCCCCCCTACCTCCCTGTTCTCCCTTCTCCCCCTTTTCTCCCTTAGAACCTAAAAAAAATCACAAAAATGTCACCTGCTTTGTCCAAGTTTTTGATACAGCACATGTGGCCCAGCTGGATCAAGCGACCGGTTCTACCTGGTTGCCCCGGGACACCAGCCGGACCAATGGGACCTGAGAGACCAGGGAGTCCAGCGGGACCTGGAGGCCCAGCGGGTCCTGGAGGTCCAGGGATGGCCACCGTATCAGAACCAACTGGAACACAGAGGACAGACACCTGTAGCGGTTACACGACTCTGAGATCTCTGAGGTGATGTCTGGAGAAAAAAATGGTTCTGTTCTTACTCGGGCCGATGACTTTACCAGGAGATCCCGGTTCACCTGGAAGACAGTTAGACGCCATGAAGGTGATCAAGTGATCCATCATCAGTTAGTAAAGTTGCTCCACCAGATCACATGATGAAATATGTTGACAGATTTGACTCAGTCTTAAAACAACTGTTGATCGTAGAGTCCAGCTGGTCCGGACGACCACAGCGAAGGTGTCGTCCTCACAGTGAAGCACGGTGGTGGGATTATGATAATATGGGACGGCATGAACGCAGCAGATGTTGGAGAGGACGTCTCAAACGTGAGCGGTTTGTGGTCACCACTTCATCATAGGTTAGTCGTTAGTAGACCAACAGTCATCAAATATGATCCTTTACTGAAACTATCATCACATAACAGCTGTAATATGAGACCTCCGACCACCAGGTGGCAGTGTTCCCCGTAAAAAAGGGGCGGATACATTGAATAAAAAATGGACGCACGCCTGGAGCCTGGAGAGCCTGACCAATGCCATAACTGCGGTCAAACTGGAGGCTGAAAAAGTGAATGTCCCAGAATCGCGCGAGATTTCGGCACGAGAGGCCGGGTGGACTGATGGCGTCCGAGGAGGAGACGACCCCAGAGGATGTAACAGTCCCCACTGTCAACGCGTGAAAAGGGAAGTGAGACATCACACACACAAACCTGCAGCAACACACACACATACTACAACCTATATTTATCTGTGTAATGTTTGTTAGTCTTTTCCAATTTTTAACTTGGATGTAACAGGTTTATCTGAACCATTCATGGTAGATTCTGGTGCTACTCATCCTGTGCTAAAATCGTTAGAGTTTGACCCTCCTCTCCCTCTGGGAGGACGTTAAATTTTATGGTAAGTTAACTGTTATATGTATGTTTTGGGATGAATGTTTTTGTGCACCATTTGTGCCTTTTGCTCTGTCAGACTTGCTAATTCACATTCCACAATGTGGAGTAATAATTGTTGTTTAGTCTTACTCTTTCATCTGGCAGACTTCCTAAAAGTCACCAATAAAAGAGATGTAAATGTTTGTTACCATGGGCACAACCATCCAGTCTGCAGACTGCATGACTGTGTCCCGTTGGTGCGCTCAGCTTAAATAAACTTGGTTAAAGTTTGAGCTCTCTGTTGCATTTTTTAAGGATCTATAATTTAGTTTGTGCGATTTATGAAAATTGCTACAACATTTTGGTGTCACGAACAGGATCTATAAGGATCTATAATTTAGTTTGTGCGATTTATGAAAATTGCCACAACATTTTGGCGTCACGAACAGGATTTACATGCGTGAAACTTCATTGGAGAGGTTCCTGGTGGTTGGCTGCCTTGAGGACAAATTACCTCAGCCCTACCATGATTGAAAATAAAGTAGGGACCAGCACAAACCGCTCCGACATCGGGACACCGCTGGAATTATCGGACCTCCTTAGGAGAATTCCGGTCAGAGCCAACAGGGTGAGCTCCTTTTTAACTAAGTCTATCTGAGAGGACTGGTCTGAACATTAGGGTGAATCTGCAAACCTAAACAACCCTAGGAAATAAAATACAGTCTGAAGGGATAAGTCTATTGTATCTACGAAGCATTTATCGTGAAATAGAGGACAAGAAAACGCGGCATTTTAGCACTTTTGCGCCGGTTAAAAGATCACAAAGGCGGAAAGGCCAACAGGAGACGTCCTGACTGAAAATGGGTAACAGATCTGTTCAGCCAGACAGTCCTCCAAGATACTCCAATCGGTAAAGACATGTCAAAGAAGTAATTTGAAAAACAAAGAGTTGATTTGATTTCTTTTTCATTTCTGTTCATTAGTCTACTAGCTGCTCAACTGTCTCCTAACTGCTCAACTGTCTCCTAGCTGCTCAACTGTCTCCTAACTGCTCATCAGTCTCCTAGCTGCTCATCAGTCTCCTAGCTGGACAACTGTCTCCTAGCTGCTCAACTGTCTCCTAGCTGTTCATCAGTCTCCTAGCTGCTAATCTGTCTCCTAGCTGCTAATCTGTCTCCTAGCTGCTCCTCTGTTCCTCCCTAGCTGCTCAACAGTCTCCTACTGCTGCACTGTGCTGCTCTGTCTCCTACTGCTGCTGCTAACTTCATCTCCTAGCTGCTCAACTGTCACACTGTCTCCTAACTGCTCTGTCTCCACTGCTCATCAGTCCCTAGCGCACAACTGTCTCCTAGCTGCAAACAGTCTCCTAGCTGCTCATGTCTCCTTAGTCTCCTAGCTGCACAACTGTCTCCTAGCTGCTCTGCTGTTCATCATCTCCTAGCTGCTAATCTGTCTCCTACTGCTCAACAGTCTCTAGCTGCTCAAAGCTGTCTCCTAACGACTGTCTCTACTGCTCAACTTCTCCTAGCTTGCTCATCAGTCTCCTAGCTGTAAACAACCTCCTAGCTGCTCCACTCATCAGTCTCCTACTGCTGCTCATCCTATCATCAAGCTGCACAGCTGCTCAAGTCTCCTAGCTGCTCACCTATCTGTCTCCTACTGCTCACTGTCTCCTACTGCTAGCTGCTCATCAGTCTCCTAGCTGCTCAAGCTGCATAGCTGCTCATCACTCCCTAGCTCAACTGTCTCCCTGAGTCTCCTACTGCTCCTGTCTCCTAGCTGCTCATCAGTCTCCTAGCTGCTCTCTTCTCCTAGCTGCTCATCAGTCTACTAGCTGCTCAACTGTCTCCTAGCTGCTCAACTGCTCCTGTGCTCATCAGTCTCTAGCTGTCTCATAGCTGCTCATCCTCCTGCTCTGTCTCTAAACTGCTCCTAGCTTCTCAGTCTCCTAGCTGCTCTCTGTCTCCTAGCTGCTCAACTGTCTCCTCCTCCTCCTTGCTCTATCTGTCTCCTAGCTGCTCATCAGTCTCCTAGCTGCTATCTGCTGCTCTCAGCTGCTCATCTGTCTCCTAGCTCCAAGTCTCTCTCTCAGTCTCCTCTCCTAGCTGCTCATCAGTCTCCTAGCTGCTCTCTCCTCTCCTAGTCTCCTACTGTCTCCTAGCTGCTCATCCTAGTCCTAGCTGCTCCTCTCTATAGCTCATTCTCCTAGCTGCTGTCTCACTCCCCTAGCTTCTCTCTGTCTCCTAGCTGCTTCCTAGCTCTAGCTGCTCTCTAAGCTGCTCAGTCTCCTATCACTGTCTCCTAGTCTCCTAGCTGCTCTCTGTCTCCTAGCTGCTCTCTTCTCCTACTCTCCTATGCTCTCAGCTCATCATCTCCTAGCTGCTCAGTCTCCTAGCTGCTCATCTCTCCTAGCTGCTCTGTCTCCTAGCTGCTCATCTGTCTCCTAGCTGCTCATCTGTCTCCTAGCTGCTCATCTGTCTCCTAGCTGCTCATCAGTCTCCTTGCTGCTCATCTCTCTCCTAGATGCTCAACTGTCTCCTAGCTGCTCATCAGTCTCCTAGCCTCCATCTCCTAGCTGCACTGTCTCCTAGCTGCTCGTTCCTAGCTGCTCAACTGTCTAATCATCCTACTGCTCATCGTCTCCTAGCTGCTCATCAGTCTCCTAGCTGCTCATCAGTCTCCCTATTCTCCTACTGCTCTCTCTGCTCATGCTGTCTCCTAGCTGCTCATCAGTCTCCTAGCTGGCTCTCATCAGTCTCCCTAGCTGCTCTCATAGCTGCTCAACTGTCTCCTAGCTGCTCATCAGTCTCCTACTGCTCATCAGTCTCCTAGCTGCTCATCTTCCCTAGCTGCCTCAACTGTCTCCTCTGCTCCAGTCTCAACAGCTGCTCAACAGTCTCCTAGCTGCTCATCTCTCTCCTAGCTGCTCATCAGTCTCCTAGCTGCTCATCAGTCTCCTAGCTGCTCAACTGTCTCCCAGCTGCTCATCAGTCTCCTAGCTGCTCATCAGTCTCCTAGCTGCTCATCTGTCTCCTAGCTGCTCATCTCTCTCCTAGCTGCTCAACTGTCTCCTAGCTGCTCATCAGTCTCCTAGCTGCTCATAAGTCTCCTAGCTGCTCATCAGTCTCCTAGCTGCTCATCAGTCTCCTAGCTGCTCATCAGTCTCCTAACTGCTCAACTCCTTCTCCTCTGCTCAACTGTCTCCTAGCTGCTCAAACAGTCTCCTAGCTGCTCATCAGTCTCCTAGCTGCTCAACAGTCTCCTAGCTGCTCATCATCCTCCTCTGGCTCATCAGTCTCCTACTGCTCAACTGTCTCCTAGCTGCTCATCAGTCTCCTAGCTGCTCATCAGTCTCCTAGCTGCTCATCTGTCTCCTAGCTGCTCATCAGTCTCCTAGCTGCTCAACAGTCTCCTAGCTGCTCAACTGTCTCCTAGCTGCTCTGCTCTGTCCTCCTAGCTGCCTCAGTCTCATTGCTCACTGGCTAGCTGCTCAACTGTCTCCTAGCTGCTCAGTCTCCTAGCTGGCATCTCAAGTCCTCCTAGCTGCTCACTGTCTCCTAGCTGCTGCTCCTCTTCTCCTCGCTGCTACTGCTCCTGTCTCCTAGCTGCTCATAGTCTCCTAGCTGCTCAACAGTCTCCTAGCTGCTCACCTGTCTCCTAGCTGCTCATCAGTCTCCTAGCTGCTCAAACTGTCTCCTCTGCTCTGTCTCCTAGCTGCTCATCTGTCTCCTAGCTGCTCAACATCTCCTAGCTGCTCTACTGCTGTCTCCTAGCTGCTCAAGCCTAGCTTCTCAACTGTCTCCTAGCTGCTCAACTGTCTCCTAGCTGCTCATCTGTCTCCAGCTGCTCACTGTCTCCTAGCTGCTCATCTCTCCTCCTAGCTGCTCATCAGTCTCCTAGCTGCTCATCAGTCTCCTAGCTGCTCAACTGTCTCCTAGCTGTCTCATTCTTGTCTCAAACTAGCTGCTAACTGTCTCCTAGCTGCTACTCTCTCTCCTAGCTGCTCAACTGTCTCCTAGCTGCTGCTCTATCCAGCTGCTCCTAGCTGCTCAACTGTCTCCTAGCTGCTCAATCAGCTAGCTGCTCAACAGTCTCCTAGCTGCTCAACTGTCTCCTAGCTGCTCATCTAGCTGCTCACAGTCTCCTACTGTCTCCTAGCTGCTCATCAGTCTCCTAGCTGCTCAGCTGCTCATCGTCTCCTACTGCTCAACTGTCTCCTAGATCTGCTCCTCCAGCTGCTCACTGTCTCCTAGCTGCTCATCTCTAGCTCAGTCTCCTAGCTGCTCAACTGTCTCCTAGCTGCTCATCAGTCTCCTAGCTGCTCATCAGTCCCTAGCTGCTCTACTGTCTCCTAGCTGCTGCTCCTATGCTCATCGTCTCCTAGCTCATCTGCTCTGTCTCCTAGCTGCTCATCAGTCTCCTAGCTGCTGTCTCCTAGCTGCTCACTGTCTCCTAGCTGCTCAGCTGCTCAACTGTCTCCTAGCTGCTCAACTGTCTCCTAGCTGCTCATCAGTCTCCTAGCTGCTCAACGTCTCCTCTTCTCTACTGTCCTCCTAGCTGTCATCTCCTAGCTGCTCATCAGTCTCCTAGCTGCTCTCTATCTCCTAGCTGCTCATCTATCTCCGCTGCTGTCTCCTAGCTGCTCATCAGTCTCCTAGCTGCTCAACAGTCTCCTAGCTGCTCACTGTCTCCTAGCTGCTCTCAGTCTCCTAGCTGCTCAACTGTCTCCTGCTGCTCAACGGTCTCCTAGCTGCTATCTTCTCCTACTGCTCAACTTCTAGCTGTCATCTCCTGCTGCTCATCTCTCTCCTCGCTGCTTAACTGTCTCCTAGCTGCTCATCTGTCTCTACTGCTCTGTCTCCTACTGCTCAAACTGTCTCCTAGGCTGTCTCCTGCTCCTGCTCATCTGTCTTCCTAGCTGCTCAACTGTCTCCTCCTGCTCTGTCTCCTAGCTGCTCATCAGTCTCCTAGCTGCTCATCAGTCTCCTATGCTCATGCTCAGTCTCCAGCTGCTGTCTCCTAGCTGCTCAACTGTCTCTAGCTGCTCCCTAGTCTCCTAGCTGCTCATCTTCTACTACTGCTCAACTGTCTCCTAGCTGCTCAACTGTCTCCTAGCTGCTCAACTGTCTCCTGTCTCCTGCTCTCAGTCTCCTAGGTGCTCATCAGTCTCTAGCTGCTCTCTATCTGTCTCCTACGCTAGTCTCCTAGCTGCTCATCAGTCTCCTAGTCTCCTAGCTGCTGCTCTCCTGTCTCTCCTAGCTGCTCAGTCTCCTAGCTGCTCAACTGGCTCCTAGCTGCTCATCTGTCTCTAGCTGCTCATCTGTCTCCTGCTGCTCAACTGTCTCCTAGCTGCTCATCTCCTAGCTGTCTCCTAGCTGCTCATCACTCTCACTGGCTCATCAGTCTCCGAGCTGTCCTAGCTGCTCAACTGGCTCCTAGCTGCTCATCTGTCTCCTAGCTGCTCTCTGCTCTCTCTACTAGCTGCTCAAAACTGTCTCCTAGCTGCTCAACTGTCTCCTAGCTGCTCATCAGTCCCTAGCTGCTCAAGTCTCCTAGCGCTCATCAGTCTCCTAGCTGCCACAGTCTCCTACTGCTCATCAGTCTCCTAGCTGCTCATCAGTCTCCTAGCTGCTCATCATCTCCTAGCTGCTCAACAGTCTCCTAGCTGCTCATAGTCTCCTAGTGCTGCTCAACTGTCTCCTGTCTCCACTGCTCAACTGTCCTCATAGCTGCTCAAGTCTCCTAGCTGCTATCTGTCTCCTAGCTGCTCATCAGTCTCCTAGCTGCTCTCCTGCTCAACTGTCTCCTAGCTGCTCATCAGTCTCCTAGCTGCTCATCAGTCTCCTAGCTGCTCATCAGTCTCCTAGCTGCTCATCTGTCTCCTAGCTGCTCATCTGTCTCCTAGCTGCTCATCTGTCTCCTAGCTGCTCATCAGTCTCCTAGCTGCTCATCAGTCTCCTAGCTGCTCATCTGTCTCCTAGCTGCTCATCTGTCTCCTAGCTGCTCATCTGTCTCCTAGCTGCTCATCAGTCTCCTAGCTGCTCATCTCTCTCCTAGATGCTCAACTGTCTCCTAGCTGCTCATCTGTCTCCTAGCTGCTCAACAGTCTCCTAGCTGCTCATCAGTCTCCTAGCTGCTGCTCAGTCTCCTAGCTGCTCAACTGTCTCCTAGCTGCTTATCTCCTAGCTGCTCATCAGTCTCCTAGCTGCTCATCAGTCTCCTAGCTGCTCATCAGTCTCCTAGCTGCTCAACTGTCTCCTAGCTGCTCATCAGTCTCCTAGCTGCTCATCTGTCTCCTAGCTGCTCATCTGTCTCCTAGCTGCTCATCAGTCTCCTAGCTGCTCATCAGTCTCCTAGCTGCTCATCAGTCTCCTAGCTGCTCATCTGTCTCCTAGCTGCTCATCTGTCTCCTAGCTGCTCATCTGTCTCCTAGCTGCTCATCTGTCTCCTAGCTGCTCATCAGTCTCCTAGCTGCTCATCAGTCTCCTAGCTGCTCATCTCTCTCCTAGATGCTCAACTGTCTCCTAACTCTCTACTGCTCATCAGTCTCCTAGCTGCTCTCAGTCTCCTAGCTGCTCTCTCCTAGCTCTGTCTCCTGCTGCTCATCAGTCTCCTAGCTGCTCAATCAGTCTCCTAGCTGCATCAGTCTCTAGCTCTCAACTGTCTCTAGCTGCTCATCATCTCCTAGCTGCTCATCATCTCCCTAGCTGCTCATCAGTCTCCTAGCTGCTCCTGTCTCCTAGCTGCTCAGTCTCCTAGCTGCTCATCAGTCTCCTAGCTGCTCCTAGTCCTCCTAGCTGCTCATCATCAGTCTCCTCCTGCTCATCAGTCTCCTAGCTACTCAACTCTCCTAGCTGCTCATCGTCTCCTAGCTGCTCAACTGTCTCCTAGTCTCAACTGTCTCCTAGCTGCTCATACGTCTCCTAGCTGCTCATACGTCTCCTAGCTGCTCATACGTCTCCTAGCTCCTCATCAGTCTCCTAGCTGCTCATCAGTCTCCTAGCTGCTCATCAGTCTCCTAGCTGCTCATCTGTCTCCTAGCTGCTCAACAGTCTCCTAGCTGCTCTAGCTGCTCATCTGTCTCCTAGCTGCTCATCAGTCTCCTAGCTGCTCATCAGTGTCCTAGCTGCTCATCTGTCTCCCAGCTACTCAACTGTCTCCTAGCTGCTTATCAGTCTCCTAGCTGCTCATCTGTCTCCTAGCTGCTCAACTGTCTCCTAGCTGCTCATCAGTCTCCTAGCTGCTCAACTGTCTCCTAGCTGCTCATCAGTCTCCTAGCTGCTCATCTGTCTCCTAGCTGCTCATCTGTCTCCTAGCTGCTCATCTGTCTCTTAGCTGCTCAACTGTCTCCTACTGCTCAACTGTCTCCTAGCTGCTCAACTGTCTCCTAGCTGCTCATCAGTCTCTTAGCTGCTCAACTGTCTCCTAGCTGCTCATCAGTCTCTTAGCTGCTCAACTGTCTCCTAACTGCACAACTGTCTCCTAACTGCTCAACTGTCTCCTAGCTGCTCATCAGTCTCCTAGCTGCACAACTGTCTCCTAGCTCCTCATCAGTCTCCTAGCTGCTCATCAGTCTCCTAGCTGCTCAACAGTCTCCTAGCTGCTCAACAGTCTCCTAGCTGCTCATCTGTCTCCTAGCTGCTCATCAGTCTCCTAGCTGCTCATCAGTCTCCTAGCTGCTCATCTGCCTCCTAGCTGCTCAACAGTCTCCTAGCTGCTCATCAGTCTCCTAGCTGCTCATACGTCTCCTAGCTGCTCATACGTCTCCTAGCTGCTCATACGTCTCCTAGCTGCTCATACGTCTCCTAGCTGCTCATACGTCTCCTAGCTGCTCATACGTCTCCTAGCTGCTCATACGTCTCCTAGCTGCTCATCAGTCTCCTAGCTGCTCATCAGTCTCCTAGCTGCTCAACTGTCTCCTAGCTGCTCATCTGTCTCCTAGCTGCTCAACTGTCTCCTAGCTGCTCATCTGTCTCCTAGCTGCTCAACAGTCTCCTAGCTGCTCATACGTCTCCTAGCTGCTCATACGTCTCCTAGCTGCTCATACGTCTCCTAGCTGCTCATCAGTCTCCTAGCTGCACAACTGTCTCCTAGCTGCTCAACTGTCTCCTAGCTGCTCATATGTCTCCTAGCTGCTCATCAGTCTCCTAGCTTCATCACTTCAACACTGACATGAGCCAACAGATGCTGTTGGAGCCTTCAAACGTTTTTCTGAAATATTAAAGTTTTACTTCATAAATTTGTTCCTTAACTTCTAGAGAAGATTTGATTTAATTTGGAGAAAGGAAACAAACAGGATTACCTTTACCACCAGGTGGACCTGGATTTCCTGCAACACCTGCAGTGATGCATCAGAAACATATATGGAGTTACTACGTCTGTTCTGGATGGAGTTGGAAGACTTAGTTCTGGCAGGTTCTCATACCTGGAGGTCCTTGCTGTCCTGGAACACCTGGAGAAAAGAAATCAGATTAGGAAACTAATCTCAGATATTATCAGGTCATCTGAGCTCTCAGCCTGGTGTTGGTACCTGGAGGTCCAACATCTCCAGGAAGTCCTGATGGTCCTCTGACACCTGGAAGACCGGTCGCACCTGCTTCACCTGAAGTTTAGAGGCAGAAATTAAAATCTCTGACGTCCTGCTGGACTTCACAGATCAGATGGACCAGCTCTCTGCTCACCTGAAGGTCCTTTAGATCCCTTCGGTCCAGCGGGGCCCTGTGGTCCAGGTTGTCCTGGTTCACCTTTAACAGAACCAAAATACTGATCCAAAAACCTCAGAGACCCCTAAGTGCTCAAGAAGCAGGACTGGCACAAGACTGTACTTCTGCAAAATGTTGCTTTAGCGGTCCAACACATGAGAATGGACCCATCCTGGACCGGGTCCTGCCTATTGTCTGGCCTCATCCCGATTCCCAGATTAGTGGAGGGCAATAAGTAGTTATCTAAAAATAACTGCTGACATCTTTCCTCCTTGGCATTGTGTTAAAGTGGATATGGATCATTGCGTGTTTCCTGATACTCCACAGAAACCTGAAGCGGGCCAGCCTGTGATTCTGTCTGGGTTGAGGGTTTGAAGACCCACCTGCTGATCCACGTGGTCCTCTCTCTCCAGTATCTCCTTTAGCTCCTGGTGCCCCAGGTGTTCCTCGGTCACCTGCGCCACAGACAGTCAGCAATTAATCCATGTTCAAAACATTTTTTAGAAGATTTGCTGCTTTGGACGACATGTCGTTTTTAAAGCTTCTACCTTTAGCTCCCGGAGATCCAGGTTCTCCCTGGAAGCCCTTTGGACCAGAAGAACCTGCAGCCAGTAAATTAACAGATTAAAGCTCGTCAGTCCACCTCATCTGATAAGAACATGAGAAATTCATAGAGGCTGAATGTTTACCTGGATTTCCTGGGGAGCCCTGATCTCCTGCCGCACCTGAACCAAAAGAAGCTCAGATTAATGACATGTTTATGACCGACAACTGCTAACCGCTAACTGTTGAAACCAGAGACGTCACGAGTCTGAAGCCAAGCAGGAAGTACAGAATAACTGTTCCTCCACCGACCGCTAGAGGCTGCAGTTCCTTTACTGTCCACCAGAGGCTGCAGTTCCTCTACCGACCACCAGAGGCTGCAGTTCCTCTACCGACCACTAGAGGCTGCGGTTCCTCCACCGACCACTAGAGGCTGCGGTTCCTAGAGGCTCCTCTACCGACCGCTAGAGGCTGCAGTTTCCTCTACCGACCACTAGAGGCTGCAGTTCTCCTACCGTCCGCTAGAGCTGCAGTTCCTCCACCTGACCACTAGAGGCTGCAGTTCCTCCACCGACCACCAGTTCCTACCGACCTAGTTCCTCTAGCTAAGGCTGCAGTTCCTCCACTGTCCACTAGAGGCTGCGGGTTCCTCTACCGACCAATAATGCTGCAGTTCCTCTACCGTCCGCTAGAGGCTGCTGGTTCCTCTACCGTCCGCTAGGCTGCGGTTCCTCTACCGTCCGCTAGAGGCTGCAGTTCTCTACCGACAACTAGAGGCTGCAGTTCCTCTAACCGACCCTAGAGGCTCAGTTCCCGACCAACTAGAGGCTGCAGTTCCTCTAACCGACAACTAGAGGCTGCAGTTCCTCTACCGACCACTAGAGGCCGCAGTCCTTACTGACCACTAGAGGCTGCGTTTTTTTCTACCTCCGCTAGAGGCTGCAGTCCCTCTACGACAACTAGAGGCTGCAGTTCCTCTACCGACCACTAGAGGCCGCAGTTCTCTACCGACAACTACTGCAGTTCCTCTACCGACAACTAGAGGCGCGTTCCTCTACCGACAACTAGAGCGCAGTTCCTCTACCGACACTAGAGGTGCAGTCCTCTAGAGGCTGCAGTTCCTCTACGACCACTAGAGGCTGCGGTTCCTCTGACCACTAGAGGCTAGAGCAGTACTGACCTCTAGGCTGCAGTTCCTCTACCGACAACTAGAGGCTGCAGTTCTCTACTGACCACTAGAGGCTGCAGTTCCTCTAACCGACCACTAGAGGCTGCAGTCCTCCTCCAACCGACGCTAGAGGCCGCAGTTCCTCCTGACCACTAGAGGCTGCAGTTCCTCTAATGACACTAGAGGCTGCAGTTCCTCTACCGACCGCTAGAGGCCGCAGTTCCTCCACTGACCACTAGAGGCTGCAGTTCCTCTAAGACCACTAGAGGCTGCAGTTCCTCCACCGACCGCTAGAGGCCGCGTTCCTCCACTGACCACTAGAGGCTGCAGTTCCTCCACTGACCACAGAGGCTGCAGTTCCTCTTTTCTGCTCCTACCGACCAGGCTGCGGTTCCTTAATGAGGCTGCAGTTCCTCTCCGACCGCTAGAAGCTGCGTTCCTCCACCACCGCTAGAGGCTGCAGTTTCCTCTACTTTTTGATTGACAGCTAGCTATGGTAAATGACTCTTACTTGTCTAAATCTATAGTTTCCATGGCGACAGCAAGAAATGAGAATGTTTGGACAGATTCGTTAGAGTGAATCACAGGTAACTCTAGTGCGTTCATTTAGCTTGTCTAAGGTAACCGTAGCCGAGTTAAAACTAGTAACTAGTGGTAACTGAGCTTGTACCACCTACTTCCCAGTTATTGGATTAATTGGTTTGGGGCGGAGTCATCTCCAGAAACCTCTGGGTGACATCACAGGGGGGTTTGTCCAGTTGTCTTGACCCACTCTGATTTAACCTGGTCTGAACCAGCTCCTCACCTTTTGGACCCACAGGTCCAGAAACACCAGCTGGACCGGGACGTCCTGGCTCACCTGGAGATCCTGTCAAATCAGCGTCAGAATCAGTAAAAAGTCTCCGTGAGCTCGACCTGTTTGATATAAACACGTTTGTCTTCAACCTCTGTCTCCTTTCTCTCCTAAACCAGGAGCTCCAGGTTCTCCTCTGGGGCCCGTCGGACCTTCTCGGCCTCTCTGTCCTGGTGGTCCCTCTGCACCTGGTTCACCTGGACAGGAAGCGGGACGGACTCAGTGTTTTGGTTCCTGGTGTCTCACCTTGTTCACTGAAGCCAGATTTATCTCCGCACCTGCGCTCCCTTTTGGTCCCCTCGGCCCGTCCAGACCCGGATGTCCCATCTGTCCAGGAAGACCTTCAGAGGGGACACGAGAGACGAGTGAGTTTGTTCCATCTCTGGAGGAGACCAAACTACAAGACACCTGCTCCGAGTCTTACCTGGCGCACCGGGCAGGCCGGGGTCACCTGACAAAGACACGTTTTAGACATAATCAAAAAAACCACCACAGGTGAGTCAAAGTTAGCCCCGCCCCCTGGTTAAAAACTAAATCACCTGATTGGAGAGTCTCAGTAACAAATCCAACCTGAGATGAACAGCAACATGAAACTATTTAAGGTTCCTGGATAACAAGAATATCTGACTCCACCCATTGAGGATATCTGACTCCTCCCACTGATGACACCTGACTCCACCCATTGAGGATATCTGACTCCTCCCATTGAGGACACCTGACTCCTTCCACCGAGACCACCTGACTCCACCCACTGAGGACACCTGACTCCACCCACTGAGGACACCTGACTCCTCCCTCGGAGGACACCTGACTCCTCCCTCGGAGGACACCTGACTCCTCCCACTGAGGACACCTAACTCCACCTAAATCCTCCCACTGAGGATATCTGACTCCACCCATTGAGGACACCTGACTCCTCCCTCGGAGGACACCTGACTCCTCCCACTGATGACACCTGACTCCTTCCACGAGACCACCTGACTCCACCCACTGAGGACACCTGACTCCACCCACTGAGGACACCTGACTCCTCCCTCGGAGGACACCTGACTCCTCCCTCGGAGGACACCTGACTCCACCCATTGAGGACACCTGACTCCACCCATTGAGGACACCTGACTCCACCCATTGAGGACCGAGATCAGAAGATCAGAAGATGATGTCTTTATTGTCTTCTCAAAGCGTCCTCACCTTTCTGTCCCAGAGCTCCTGGATCACCTGGACAGAGACACCTGGGTTAATGATGGACATGAACACCTCAACGACTGTGCGGTGAGCAGAGACGCACCTTTAGGTCCCGGTTCTCCTCGCTCGCCCTTCAGGGAGTGAGACAGCGTTTCTGCGGGAGACACGGCGATAATCAGCTCAGTTTGACGGACAGGAGGACGGCGAGCGTCTCCGACGGCTGTAGTCACGGACCTCTAACGGCGCCGGAGCGGAGCTCCGCCCTGACCAGCTGCTGGACCGCCCTCTGCAGGGCGGCGCCGTCTTGTCCAGGCCCGGCGCCACCCAGGCCGATCCCGTTGTCGGAGCGGGTGAGCGTGAACCCGGGGGAGGTCCTGTCCAGGTAGGCGGAGTCCAGCGGGTCGACGACGTTGACGCCGGAGGACAGGCGGCTGGACCTGGCCGACGTCGTCCCGGCGACCGCCTCCAGGGCCTCCACGCGGTCCTTGAGGCGTCGCACCTCGTCACCTGGGAGGCGAAAGAGCGCGTGATCGCTTCAGCGGAGACCGCGGAGAAGGAAGGACGCCGGAGAGGCTCCGCCTACCCAGAGTGATGAGTCCAATCAGGAGGCCGAGGAGGAGGAGCAGAGCGAGGAGGAGGAGCAGCAGCCACTTCCACCAGCTGCAGCAGGACCAGGCGCTGAAACTGGACCGGTCCGAACGGATCTCTGGGAGGGAAAACATCATGTGACATCACAGTGACATCACAGTGACATCACAGCACCCCCTACTGGCCCGAGCCAGACGTTCAGACCTCCAGGACCTGCAGGATCCGCAAGACCTCCAGGACCTGTAAGACCTCCAGGACCTACAAGACCTCCAGGACCTACAAGACCTCCAGGACCTGCAAGACCTGCAAGACCCGCAGGACCTCCAGGACCTGCAAGACCTGCAGGACCTGCAAGACCTCCAGGACCTCCAGACCTCCAAGACCTCCAAGACCTCCAGGACCTCCAGGACCTGCAAGACCTCCAGGACCTGCAGGACCTCCAGGACCTCCAAGACCTCCAGGACCTCCAGGACCTCCAGGACCTCCAGACCTCCAGGACCTCCAGGACCTCCAAGACCTCCAGGACCTGCAAGACCTCCAGGACCTACAAGACCTCCAGGACCTCCAGGACCTCCAAGACCTACAGGACCTGCAAGACCTCCGGACCTACAAGACCTCCAGGACCTCCAGGACCTCCAAGACCTACAGGACCTGCAAGACCTCCAGGACCTGCAAGACCTCCAGGACCTACAAGACCTCCAGGACCTGCAAGACCTGCAAGACCTCAGGACCTCCAGGACCTGCAAGACCTGCAGACCTCCAGACCTCAAGACCTCCACCTGCAAGACCTCCAGGACCTGCAAGACCTCCAGGACCTGCAAGACCTGCAAGGACCTGACCCAAGACCTGCAAGACCCCAGGACCTCCAGGACCTGCAAGACCTGCAAGACCCGCAGGACCTCCAGGACCTCCAAGACCTCCAGGACCTCCAGGACCTGCAAGACCTCCAGGACCTGCAGGACCTCCTCCGCCCCCTACTGGCCTGAACCAGAAGTTCAGACCTGAGTCTGAAGAAACCTCTGGATGAAACCGGACCGGTTGGTGTCCCTCGGACTCACCTGCGTACGTGGCCTTGTCTTTAGTTGAAGCTTTCAGGGTCGAGACTGGACGGAGACAGGGACAGAACCACGTCAGGACCGAGACGGAAACAGGGACAGAACCACGTCAGGACCGAGACGAAAACAGGGACAGAACCACGTCAGGACCGAGACGGAAACAGGGACAGAACCACGTCAGGACCGAGACGGAACCACGACCGCAAACATCCTGAAGCGTCGGTTAAAATGTTCTCACGTTTCATGTCCATCCCCTCGTCAGCGGTGCTGGACAAAAACTTCTGCTTCTCCCTCTTCAGCGAGTCTTCAGAGAAGGTCCCTGTGGACAGAACCGAGACGTGAGTTCTGCTGAGGTTCTGCTGGAACTTTGACGGGCGTCCGCGTGACGTTTCGGTACCGGAGTTACCGTTGGGCGCCGCCGACAGGAACTGCTTCCCGGTGTCTTTGTCCATGACGAGCCGCTCCGTCTCCTTCTTGACCGGAGCGTTGTCCTTCTCCACCAGGACGAACTTGAAGTCCTTCCCAGAACCCTCGTGGTTGGACGGACCGCCGGGCCTCGCTGGGACACAAGAGACCCGTTAACCACGGACGAGGACCTCCAGGACCTGCAAGACCTGCAAGACCTGCCAGGACCTGCAAGACCTGCAAGACCTCCAAGACCGCAAGACCTCCTGACCTGCAAGACCTGCAAGACCTGCAGGACCTGCAAGACCTCAAGACCTGACCCAGGACCTGCAAGACCTGCAAGACCTCCAGGACCTCCAGACCTGCAAGACCTCCACCTGGACCTGCAGACCTGCAGACCTCCAGACCTGCAGGACCTCCAAGACCTCCAGGAGGACCTCCACCTGGACCTGCAAGGACCTCCAGGACCTCCAGACCTCCAGACCTCCAGACCTCCAGACCTGCAAGACCTGCAGGACCTCCAGGACCTGCAGGACCTCCAGGACCTGCAAGACCTGCAGGACCTGCAGGACCTCCAGGACCTGCAAGACCTCCAGGACCTCCAAGACCCCAGGACCTCCAGGACCTGCAGGACCTGCAAGACCTCCGGACCTGCAAGACCTCCAGGACCTGCAAGGACCTGCAAGACCTGCAGGACCTGCAGGACCTCCAGGACCTGCAAGACCTCCGGGACCAGGAAGACCTCCAGGACCCCAGGACCTCCAGGACCTCCAGGGACCTCCAGGAGGACCTGACCTCCAAGACCTCCA
The DNA here is from genome assembly GCA_018398805.1 of Hirundichthys speculiger. Lineage (NCBI taxonomy): Eukaryota > Metazoa > Chordata > Actinopteri > Beloniformes > Exocoetidae > Hirundichthys > Hirundichthys speculiger. The sequence continues at coordinate 22,129 of JAGFBZ010000190.1, read as the reverse complement.
GCAAGACCTCCAGGACCTGCAAGACCTGCAAGACCTCCAGGACCTGCAAGGACCTCCTGCAAGACCTGCAAGGACCTCCAAGGACCTGCAAGGACCTCCAGGACCTCCAGGACCTCCAAGGACCTCCAGGACCTGCAAGACCTCCAGGACCTGCAGGACCTGCAAGACCTCCAGGACCTCCAGGAGACCTCCAGGACCTCCAAGGACCTGAAAGGACCTCCAGGACCTCCAGGACCTGCAGGACCTGCAGGACCTCCAGGACCTCAGGACCCCAGGACCTCCAGGACCTCCAGGACCTCCAGACCTGCAAGACCTCCAGGACCTGCAGGACCTGCAAGACCTTCAGGAGCTGCAAGACCTGCAAGACCTCCAGGACCTCCAGGACCTGCAAGACCTGCAGGACCTCCAGGACCTGCAAGACCTCCAGGGACCTGCAAGACCTCCAGGGCCTGCAAGACCTCCAGGACCTCCAGGACCTGCAAGACCTGCAAGACCTCCAGGACCTGCAAGACCTCCTGGACCTCCAGGACCTGCAAGACCTCCAGGACCTGTAAGACCCCCAGGACCTGCAAGACCTCCAAGACCTGCAAGGACCTCCAGGACCTCCAGGACCTCCAGGCAGGACCTGCAGGACCTCCAGGACCTCCAGGACCTGCAAGACCTGCAAGACCTGCAGGACCTGCAGGACCTGCAGGACCTCCAGGACCTGCAAGACCACAGGACCTCCAGAGACCTCCAGGCTGCAAGACCTGCAGGACCTCCAGGACCTCCAGGACCTGCAAGACCTGCAAGACCTGACCTGCAAGACCTCCAGGCAAGGACCTCCAGGACCTCCAGGACCCTGCAAGGACCTGCACCCCAGACCTCCAGGACCTGCAAGACCTCCAGGACCTGGAGGACCTGCAAGACCCCAGGACCTCCAGGACCTGCAAGACCTGCAAGACCTCCAGGACCTCCAGGACCTGCAAGACCTGCAGGACCTGCAGGACCTGCACCAGGACCTGCAGGACCTCCAGGACCTCCAGGACCTGCAAGACCTCCAGGACCTCCAGGACCTGCAAGACCTGCAGGACCTCCAGGACCTCCAGGACCTCCAGGACCTGCAAGACCTGCAGGACCTGCAGACCTCCAGGACCTCCAGGACCTGCAAGACCTCCAGGACCTGCAGGACCTGGAGGACCTCCAGGACCTGCAAGACCTCCAGGACCTGCAAGACCTCCAGGACCTCCAGGACCTGCAGGACCTGCAGGACCTCCAGGACCTGCAGGACCTCCAGGACCTGCAAGACCTGCAAGACCTGCAGGACCTGCAGGACCTCCAGGACTTGCAAGACCTCCAGGACCTCCAGGACCTGCAGGACCTCCAGGACCTGCAAGACCTCCAGGACATGCAAGACCTGCAGGACCTGTAGAACCTCCAGGACCTCCAGGACCTGCAGAACTTCCAGGACCTCCAGGACCTCCAGGACCTGCAGGACCTTCAAGACCTCCAGGACCTCCAGGACCTGCAAGACCTCCAGGACCTGCAGGACCTGCAGGACCTTCAAGACCTCCAGGACCTGCAGGACTTCCAGGACCTGCAAGACCTCCAGGATCTTCAAGACCTCCAGGACCTCCAGGACCAGCAGGACCCGCAGGACCTCCAGGACCTGCAGGACCTCCAGGACCTGCTGGACCTCCAGGTCCTCCAGGACCTCCAGGACCTCCAGGTCCTCCAGGACCTTCAGGACCTCCAGGTCCTCCAGGTCCTCCAGGTCCTCCAGGACCTCCTCACCTGTAGCTGTTCCCAGTCCGGAGACATTCTTCTGGACGCCGTAAACTGTGAAGAGACGACAGAAACAGAAACGTCTTTAAAACCTCCTGATGTCGTTTACGGTTAAAATCATTAATTAATTAATTAAAATATTTAATTAAAATTAAACCGATCGTTAACGTTTCTGGGAAAAACCACCATGAAAGTGTCTCTGGATGAGACGTGTGGACGACGTCAGTGGACGTGTCTCTGTCTCAGAGGAAGACCTGCAGGGACCTGAAGCTCCACCAGCAGGTTAATTAATATTTAATTACTAGATTAATTAATTATTCTCATTATTCTTCATACAGCCCCGAGCATGACGCTCCCTCTGCCGTGCTTCACTGTAGCAGCTGTTTCCAGACCTCAGAGCCACGTCTGACCACCGGGGGGCGACAGAGGAACCGCTGACGACGCTGCGACAGCGAGAGGGGAGGGGCTTCGGTGGGTACCGCCCCCGTGAGGTCAGAGGTGGCGCCGCTACGTCCGCTAGCTTTAACGGTTACCGATCTGAGCGTTGGCTCCGGGGGCGGACGGGCCGGCGGGACCGGTGCTGGTCAGGTTGTTCACGCCGTAAACTGGAACTGGAGGAGAACACGGTTAGTCAGGGGGCGGGGCCCGGGACCGGGGTGTGACGTCAGAGTGGGCGGAGCCTCACCGGAGCCGCTGGCTGATAATCCAGAGTTGATTGACGGGGAGCCGAGGGTCAGATTGTTCTGGAGTCCTGCAACCACAGAGACACGTTTTAAACCTTTATTTAACTTTAATTTCATTTAATCACTTTTTATTTATTTGGTCGTAGAGGAAACAAATTAATTAATTTAATCTGATTCTCCTGATCAAAGTCAGCTGATTAAAAAACTTTAATTAGTTTCTCACGTCGGTTTATAAACCATTTCTGAAGGATTAAAATTAAAACGATTAAAATGAGGGTTTGTTTTTATCTTTAAAGTCAGCTGATCAACATTTATTTACTTGATCTAAACGAAATAACATTTTTAAATTATTAAACAACCATTTGTCATTTTTTAAAAGATTAAAAAAACATTTTAATTCCTATAAACTAACAACTGAACTTGTAAACTTGTGTTTTTAGATCAGACGTCTCTGACGGTCTTCCGTCCTCTCTGGACCCGCAGGTGTCTCCGGGTCACGTGACTCACCTGGCGGCAGCAGGCTGGAGGCGGTGGAGTAGTTGTTGTAGCCGTAGCTCCCGTGGACGTCCCCGGACCCGGACCCGGACCCGGACCCGGACCCGGACCGGGACCAGACGCTGCCGTACTGGTCTGAAACAGAAGGAGGAAGTTGGTCCTGAAGGAACCTGGAGACCAGATGACGTCAGTCTGCAGGTGAGAGCAGATGTGGCACCTGTGCAGGTCTCTGGGCCGGTCCTGGTCTCCGGGCCGGTCCTGGCCTCCACGCTGGCCTTCTTGGGGATGGGCAGCGTGTTGTTGGGGGACTGGGTCGGGCTGGTGCTGGTGGAGCGGTTCCCCCGCAGCAGACGCTTCACGTCGTCCAGCTCCGTCCCTGAAAGGCAGCGGTGACGTCATTAACGGACTCGTTTCTGTCTGAGCTCGTGTTTGCAGCAGCTGGAACTCACATCTGGCTGGAGGTGAAGCGCTCTGGAGCCTGGCTCTGATCTCACTCTCTGAAAGCAAACACAGCCGTTACCTTAATTAGACCGACAGGTGCTCAGGCTCCTCCCCCTTCAGCCCCCGAACCGCCGCTGAGCGACGTCACCATCAGAAAACGTCTGACGTCAAACAGTCACAACTTAAGTTCAACATTTTTAATCAGAGCGTTGATTATATGTCAAAATCTGAACTTTTTTTTTTAAAAAGTCAATATTTTGTAAAATTTTTAGGTTTAATGTAGAAAAATTCTGATTTTTCTCAAATTTTATAACACAAATATTATTTTAACAAATATTATTTTTCTTTTCACTTTTATGGCATAAAGTTGTAATTTTCTGACTGTAATTATAGAACTTAAAACAAAACAAGTCTTAATTCTACAACAAAGTTGTTATTTTATGTTGAAAAGTGACTATTTGGAAAAATGTGTGATTTGTGGCAGAATGTCACAATTTCACAACAAAATCATCAGTGACAATAAACATCACCTAACCCTAACCCTAACTAAATGCTTTTTCCTTTACATACATATAAGACGCACAGCTGGTAACAGCTGGATCTCACGCAGGTAAAATCCGGGTTTAGGGAGGTGGAAGATTACGTTCTGTTAACTGTTTTCACTCCGTCACCGGTGGATTCAACAGCAAAACCAAAATGCTTCCACACCGGTGATTTAAATAAGTTTTCTCCTAGCTTCTCCGCTACCGATGGCCACGCCTGCTTGGTTTTTTCCCTCCATTTCCTGCGTCTATGAGCTGCAGCCAACCGGCCAAAGTGTGATCGGCTGGTCACTGTGAGTGAGCGGAGGTGAGTGGACCTCCAAAGGTTAATTTTTTTTTAATTTTATTTTCCATCCCATCCATCCATCATCTAGACCCGTTTCATCCTTGCAGGGTCACGGGGATCTGCTGGAGTCTATCCCAGCCGTCTACGGGCGAAAGGCAGGGGTTCACCCTGGACAGGTCGCCAGTCCATCACAGGGCCACACATAGAGACAAACAACCATTCACACTCACATTCACTCCTACGGGCAATTTGGAATTATCAATTAACCTGACATGCATGTCTTTGGACTGTGGGAGGAAGCTGGAGTACCCGGAGGAAACCCACGCAAGCACGGGGAGAACATGCAAACTCCACACAGAAAGGCCCCGAGGTTTTCAATCCAGGACCCCCCCGCCGAGGTTCGAACCAGGAACCTTCTAGCTGTGAGGCAACAGTGCTAACCACTAAGCCACCATGCTGCCCTAAATTTTATTTAATTTTATTTTATTTATTTTTTTTTTTTAAATTAAAAAAAAAAAATAATAATAAAAATACATAAATAATTTTATTTGATTTTATTATTTTATTTTTATTTGATTTTTTTCATTTTATTTAATTTTGATTTAATTTATTTTAGTTAATTAAGGATTCATTCATATTAATTTAATTTTTATTTTCATTTAATTTAATTTTTATTTTATTTATTTTTGCATTTAATTTAATTCAATTTTATTTTAATTTTATTTTATGTTATTTTTCATTTTTTATTTCTTTATTTTAATTTAATTTAATTTAATTTAATTTAATTTAATTTTTTAATTTATTTTTTTATTTTTCATTTCGTTTAATTTAATTTATTTTATTTTATTTTTTCATTTTATTTTATTTTATTTATTTTTTTCATTTTGTTTCATTTTATTTTATTTTTTCCATTTTATTTTATTTTATTTATTTTATTTTTTTCATTTTATTTTTTTATTTTTTTCTTTATTTTTCATTTTATTTATTTATTTTCATTTGTTATTTTTTTTCATTTATTTTATTTTATTTTTCTTCCATTTTATTTCTTTTAATTTCATTTGTATTTTATTTTATTAATTAGTGTGGTTTTCCTCGGATTAAGCGCCTGTCCCCAGAAAAGTTCCCGTCTCTGTCATGATGGTACCTCTGCTCTGAGTTCTCCCTCTAGTGGTAGAAGTTGATGCTGCAGCTGAGCCGCCTGCTAAAGGAAACGAGACATCAGTAACAGTTGACGTGCAGGTGTAGGTGATGGTGTCATTCAGCTCCTACCATACTCCTTCCTGTTGTACTCTGGAGAAGAGTTTGTGCTTGAGCTTTCTGGAAACGTGCAAATAAAGATCACGTGATGACTGGCGTTCGGTGAAAACTACAAACATGGCGACCGTAACTCACAGCTCACCGTCAAAGACGTCGGACAGCGCTGCCGCCATGGTGGTGATGCTCTTCCTCTCCTTGGGAGGAGGTGAAGCAGTGACCGCAGACAGCGACGCCCTCTTCTTCTCCCCAGATCCTCCTGATTGGCTGGTCCTGGTCACCGAGGAAACCGTCACAGCGCCAAGACCCCCCCCTTCCCTCCTTCCTTCTCTGCTGCCACCTGCAAAACTGTAGGACATGCTGGACCCCCCTCCAGCCTCCCTGAAACCCCCTGTGGCCCCCGAGGCCCCCGAGGCCCCCGACGCCACCAACCCTCCGCTGGAGGATGCAGACGAGGAAGCTGCTGCGGTGCTGAAGCTGGTACCTGCAGAACCCTTCCTGGTTCTGGATCCGCCCTGATGGGAGCTGCTGGACGTGATCAGGACCGAGCTGCTTGTGGTTCTGGAGCCCCCAGACCCACCTGGGCTCAGAGGAAGAGCACCTGGAGACAGAGGAAAACTGGATTTACTTTCTCCTGCAGGAGCATCAAACAAACGGGCCTCAAACGGGCCTCAAACGGGTCACAGACGGGCCTCAAACAGGCCTCAAACAGGCCTTAAACGGGTCACAGACGGGCCTCAAACAGGCCTCAAACGGGATACAGATAGGCCTCAAACGGGCCTCAAACGGGTCACAGACGGGCCTCAAACAGGCCTCAAACGGGCCTCAAACGGGTTACAGATAGGCCTCATACGGGCCTCAAACGGGTCACAGATGGGCCTCAAATGGGCCTCAAATGGGATACAGATGGGCCTCAAACGGGTCAGAGACGGGCCTCAAACGGGCCTCAAACGGGTCACAGATGGGCCTCAAATGGGCCTCAAACGGGTCACAGATGGGCCTCAAACGGGTTACAGATGGGCCTCAAACAGGCCTCAAACGGGTCACAGACGGGCCTAAAACAGGCCTCAAATGGGCCTCAAACGGGTCACAGATGGGCCTCAAACGGGTTACAGATGGGCCTCAAAACAGCCTCAAACGGGTTACAGACGGACCTCAAACAGGCCTCAAACGGGTCACAGACGGCCTCAAACGGGCCTCAAACGGGTCACAGAACGGGCCTCAAACGGGCCTCAAAGAGGGCCTCAAACAGGTCACAGATGGGCCTCAAACGGGCCTCAAACAGGTCACAGATGGGCCTCAAACGGGTCACAGATGGGCCTCAAAACGGGTTACAGATGGGCCTCAAACGGGTCACAGACGGGCCTCAAACGGGCCTCAAACGGGTCACAGATGGGCCTCAAACAGGCCTCAAATGCGCCTCAAACGGGTCACAGATGGGCCACAAACGGGCCTCAAAGGGGTCACAGACGGGCCTCTAACGGGCCTCACACGGGTCACAGACGGGCCTCAAACAGGCCTCAAACGGGTCACAGACGGGCCTCTAACGGGCCTCACACGGGTCACAGACGGGCCTCAAACAGGCCTCAAACGGGTCACAGGCAGGTCATAGACAGGTTACAGACGGGTCACATCAGCATCACTGCTGGCATCAAAGAGCTGGTTCTTCTGGTTCCTGGACTCTACGATGTTCGTTCTACGAGTTTCAGATGTTCTGATCCTGTTTCTGGTCCAAACAAACCTGCTTGTTTTTGATTTAAAGATGTCGATTCTGAAAGACTCCCAGAGTCTCAAACTTGGAATTCTGGGTCCTGTAGTTGTTTGTCTTGGCGGCTAATGTTAGCTGTGCTAGGCTAGGCTAGGTTAGGCTAGGCTATTAAAGCTACTTAAATTATTTATTTTTGTTGTAAAATTATGAATTTTTCAAATTCTGAAAATATTTTCTTTAAAAGGAGAAAAAAATTGTCCCAAAATCTCTAATTTTACAAAAATCTTGATTTTTTTTTTTTTAAATAAAACTTTGATTTTATGAAATCACAAAACATTTGCTGAAAAAAAATTGTTTAAATTCTGAATTTTTGTCAATAAAAAAGCAACTTCTGGTTGTAAAACTATAAATTTTAGGAGATCTATACTTTTGTTCTAAAATCAAGAGTTTTCTCGTAAAATAATTAATTTAATCAACTGTAATTTCTTTTAACTTAAAATTACAGTTTTTGTTGTTAAATATCAACGTTTGCAGATTCACAAGTTTTTTCCATAAATTTATGACTTTGTTGTAAAATTGTAACAATTTTAGAAACTTTAGCGTTTAGTTGTATAATTGTGTGTTTTTGTCGTAAAGTCGATAAAATGGGGGTGTGTTTTTGTTGTAAAGTCGATAAAAATCATTATTATTGTTGTTAAGTAGATATAAATGGTGATTTTTGTTTTGTTTGTAGAGTCGATAAAATTCTGATTTTTGTTGTAAAGTCGATATAATCGTGATTTTTGTTGTAAAGTCGATAAAATCGTGATTTTTTTTTTGCAAAGTCGATAAAATTTTGATTTTTGTTTTAAAGTCGATAAAATGGTGTGTTTTTGTTGTAAAGTCGATAAAATGGTGATTTTTGTTGTTAAGTTGATAAAATTGTGATTTTTGTCCTAAAGTTGATAAAATTGTGATTTTTGTCGTAAAGTCGATAAAATTGTGATTTTTTTGTCATAAAGTCGATAAAATGGTAAATTTTTGTCGTCGATTGTGATTTTTGTCGTAAAGTCGATTAAATTGTGATTTTTGTCGTAAAGTCGATAAAATTGTAATTTTTGTTGTAAAGTCGATAAAATTTTGTTGTAAAGTCGATAAATGCTGTTTTTTTGTCGTAAAGTCGATAAAATCGTGATTTTTGTTGTAAAGTCAATAAAATCGTGATTTTCGCGGTGGATCAGCTGCTGTCACTCAGACTCGACTCCTGATCTGACTGATCAGGACCAGAAACGTTCCAGTTCTGAGCCGGTGACCAGATAAATGAAGCTCCTTCAGTTTTTTCTCGACGTCTCCTTCAGGGATCCGGACCTGGAGGAGACCAGATGGACTGATCCACCTTCAACAACAAGAACCAACTGGCAGAGTTCAGGCTGCTTCTGCTCTGCTCCTCGGGTTCGTTCCTGATCACACGTCTCAACAGGTTTTAATAGTTGCTGCCATCCAGGGATGAAGATGATCTATGAACATAGTTTCTGGGCCTGATGCTGCCGGCGGTCAGGATTGGACTTGTCTGACTCAGAATGAGAAGCTGTCAACCAGCTGCCCAGAGGTAGAACCACTGACAGAACCATCAGTCTCTGAAGCTGCTGTGAAGCCACATCAGTCCAGATGAGCCTCTAGAGAGACTGAAGTTTCTGCTCTGGAGCGTTCAGGTGCCTGTGTTAACCCAGTGCCAGCGGGGAAAGACGTCAGCAATGATTTCCCCAACAATGTGGAATGTCCCAGAAGGTTTGGAGCAGAGGAGGTCTGGAAGCTGAAACTGGCTGGTCAAGAATCAAGGCTTTGAAGAACCGGGTCCAAGTCCAGACCTCCCAGTGCTCCTTGGTTCTGACAGTGGATCTTCAAGCATCGGGGGTTCCTGGTGTTCCTGGTGTCTGTTTTCTTTTTTGGGTAATAAAGAGATAAAGTCATCTGAGTTTGTCCAGAACCAGAAACATCTCCTGGAGTTGATCTTTTATCTGCTTATTAACGTTATTAATTTACTTCACAGCCACATCAGTTCCTCTTTTTTCTTTTAGGTATTTACATATTTATTTATTAAAGCTGTGATTATTTTTATTTTTTTGTGTCAAATCTTCCTGAAGCAGAACCACCGCCGTGGAGGTCTGAGGTTCAGGACGTCAGAACTCACCCTGAGACACCAGTCGAGACGTCTGGACCGACCTGGAGACGTCTGTGGAGGAAACATCTGGGGTTTAGTCTGGAGACCATCAGGAGACATTGTTGAGAGCGTTGTGGTCGTTTACCTGCAGCGCCTCCACCTGAGCTGCTGGCTCCACCTGAGCTGAGCGTCCTGACCGCTGTGAGGTTGTCCATCCACCAGCAGCTGCAGGAACCAACACGCAGGAGGAAACGGTTACTCTCCAAAAACACAGAGACGTTTTCATTCCAGCTGGAGCTTCATGAGGCGCCACCAGTCCACAAGACTCTGGTCCAGTTTAGAACCACCAGTCCACAAGACTCTGGACCAGTTTAGAACCACCAGTCCACAAGACTCTGGACCAGTTTAGGACCACGAGTCCACAAGACTCTGGACCATCTGAGAACCACCAGTCCACAAGACTCTGGACCATCTGAGAACCACCAGTCCACAAGACTCTGGACCAGTTTAGAACCACCAGTCCACAAGACTCTGGACCAGTTTAGGACCACCAGTCCACAAGACTCTAGACCAGTTTAGGACCACGAGTCCACAAGACTCTGGACCAGTTTAGAACCACGAGTCCACAAGACTCTGGACCAGTTTAGAACCACCAGTCCACAAGACTCTAGACCAGTTTAGGACCACGAGTCCACAAGACTCTGGACCAGTTTAGAACCACGAGTCCACAAGACTCTGGACCAGTTTAGAACCACCAGTCCACAAGACTCTAGACCAGTTTAGGACCACGAGTCCACAAGACTCTGAACCAGCTGAGAACCACCAGTCCACAAGACTCTGGACCAGCTGAGAACCACCAGTCCACAAGACTCTGGACCATCTGAGAACCACCAGTCCACAAGACTCTGGACCAGCTGAGAACCACCAGTCCACAAGACTCTGGACCATCTGAGAACCACCAGTCCACAAGACTCTGGACCAGCTGAGAACCACCAGTCCACAAGACTCTGGACCAACTGAGAACAACCAGTCCACAAGACTCTGGACCATCTGAGAACCACCAGTCCACAAGACTCTGGACCAGCAGAAAACCACCAGTCCACAAGACTCTGGACCAGCTAAGAACCACCAGTCCACAAGACTCTGGACCATCTGAGAACCACCAGTCCACAAGACTCTGGACCAGCTGAGAACAACCAGTCCACAAGACTCTGGACCATCTGAGAACCACCAGTCCACAAGACTCTGGACCAGCAGAAAACCACCAGTCCACAAGACTCTGGACCAGCTAAGAACCACCAGTCCACAAGACTCTGGACCATCTGAGAACCACCAGTCCATAAGACTCTGGACCAGCTAAGAACCTCCAGTCCACAAGACTCTAGACCAACTGCAAACAATCAGTCCACAAGACTCTGAACCAGCTGAGAACCACAAGTCCACAAGACTCTGAACCAGCTGAGAACCATAAGTCCACAAGTCTCTGGACCAGCTGAGAACCACAAGTCCACAAGACTCGGGACCAGTTTAGGACCACCGGTCCACAAGACTCTGGACCAGCTAAGAACCACCAGTCCACAAGACTCTGGACCAGCTGAGAACCACCAGTCCACAAGACTCTGGACCATCTGAGAACCACCAGTCCACAAGACTCTGGACCAGCTGAAAACCACCAGTCCACAAGACTCTGGACCAGCTGAGAACCACCAGTCCACAAGACTCTGGACCATCTGAAAACCACCAGTCCACAAGACTCTGGACCAGCTGAAAACCACCAGTCCACAAGACTCTGGACCAGCTAAGAACCACTAGTCCACAAGACTCTGGACCAGTTTAGGACGACCAGTCCATAAGACTCTGGACTAGCTGAAAACCACCAGTCCGTAAGACTACGGACAAGCTTAGAACCACCAGTCTAGAAGACTCTAGACCAGCTGCAAACAATCAGTCCACAAGACTCTGAACCAGCTGAGAACCACAAGTCCACAAGACTCTGAACCAGCTGAGAACCACAAGTCCACAAGACTCTGGACCAGCTGAGAACCACAAGTCCACAAGACTCTGGACCAGTTTAGGACCACCGGACCACAAGACTCTGGACTAGCTGAGAAACCGCCAGTCTAGAACACTCTGGAAGAGGTGAGAACCACCAGTCCACAAGACTCTGAACCAGTTTAGGACCACCAGTCCACAAGCCTCTGGACAAGTTAATAACCACCAGTCCACAAGACTCTAGATCCTAAGCTGATCCAGATTCTTGTGGACTGGTTGTTCTCAGCTGGTCCAAAGTCTTGTGGACTTGTGGTTCTCAGCTGGTTCAGAGTCTTGTGGACTTGTGGTTCTCAGCTGGTTCAGAGTCTTGTGGACTAGTGGTTCTCAGCTGGTCCAGAGTCTTCTAGACTGGTGATCCTAAGCTGATCCAGAGTCTTGTGGACTGGTTGTTCTCAGCTGGTCCAAAGTCTTGTGGACTTGTGGTTCTCAGCTGGTCCAGAGTCTTATGGACTTGTGGTTCTCAGCTGGTTCAGAGACTTGTGGACTTGTGGTTCTCACCTGGTCCAGAGTCTTGTGGACTGGTGGTCCTCACCTGGTCCAGAGTCTTCTGGACTGGTGGTTCTCAGCTGGTCCAGAGTCTTGTGGACTGGTGGTTCTCAGCTGATCCAAAGTCTTTAAGAGCAGTGGTCCTCAGCTGGTCCAGAGTCTTGTGGACTGGTGGTTCTTAGCTGGTCCAGAGTCTTCTAGACTAGTGGCCCTAAGCTGGTCCAGAGTCTTGTGGACTGGTGGTTCTTAGCTGGTCCAGAGTCTTCTAGACTGGTAGCCCTAAGCTGGTCCAGAGTCTTTCAGAGCGGTGGTGCTCACCTGGTGCAGACTCTTATGGACTGATGGTTCTTAGCTGGTTCAGAGTCTTCTAGACTAGTGGTCCTCAGCTGGTCCAGAGTCTTGTGGACTGGTAGTCCTAAGCTGGTCCAGAGTTTTGTGGACTGGTGGTCATCAGAGATGGTCCAGAGTCTTGTGGGACTGGTGGTTCTCAGCTGGCCCAGAGTCTTGTGGACTGGTGGGTCTCATCTGGTTCAGAGTCTTGTGGATTTGTGGATCTCAGCTGGTTCAGAGTCTTTGTGGACTTGTGGTTCTCAGCTGGCCCAGAGTCTTGTGGACTTGTGGTTCTCAGCTGGCCCAGAGTCTTGTGGACTTGTGGTTCTCAGCTGGTCCAGAGTCTTGTGGATTTGTGGATCTCAGCTGGTTCAGAGTTTTGTGGACTTGTGGTTCTCAGCTGGTCCAGAGTCTTCTAGACTGGTGATCCTAAGCTGGTCCAGAGTCTTGTGGACTGGTGGTTCTCAGCTGGCCCAGAGTCTTGTGGACTTGTGGTTCTCAGCTGGTCCAGAGTCTTGTGGATTTGTGGATCTCAGCTGGTTCAGAGTCTTGTGGACTTGTGGTTCTCAGCTGGTCCAGAGTCTTCTAGACTGGTGATCCTAAGCTGACCCAGTGTCTTGTGGACTGGTTGTTCTCAGTTGGTCCAAAGTCTTGTGGACTTGTGGTTCTCAGCTGGTCCAGAGTCTTGTGGACTGGTGGTTCTCAGCTGGTCCAGAGTCTTCTAGACTGGTGATCCTAAGGTGATCTAGAGTCTTGTGGACTGATTGTTCGCAGCTGGTCTAGAGTCTTCTAGACTGGTGGTCCTAAGCTGATCCAGAGTCTTGTGGACTGGTCATCCTAAGCTGGACCAGAGTCTTGTGGACTGGTCGTCTTAAGCTGGTCCAGAGTCTTGTGGACTGGTGGTTCTCAGCTGGTCCAGAGTCTTCTAGACTGGTGGTCCTAAACTGGTCCAGAGTCTTGTGGACTGGCAGTTCTCAGCTGGTCCAGAGTCTTGTGGACTGGTGGTTCTTAGCTTGTCCAGAGACTTGTGGGCTAGTGGTCCTAACCTGGTCCAGAGTCTTTCAAAGCAGTGGTGCTCACCTGGTGCACACTCTTATGGACTGGTGGTTTTCAGCTGGTTTAGAGTCTTCTAGACTAGTGGTCCTCAGCTGGTCCAGATTCTTGTGGACTGGTCGTCCTAAACTGGTCCAGAGTCTTGTGGACTAGTGGTTCGTAGCTGCTCCAGAGTCTTGTGGACTGGTGGTTTTCAGCTGGTCCAGAGTCTTGTGGACTGGTGGTTCACAGATGGTTCCGAGTCTTGTGGACTGGTGGTTCTCAGCTTGTCCAAAGTCTTCAAGAGCAGTTTTCCTCACCTGGTCCAGAGTCTTGTGGACTGGTGGTCCTAAAGTGGTCCGGAGTCTTGTGGACTGGTGGTTCTCAAAGTGGTCCAGAGAGTCTGTGTGGGTCTTGTGGTGGTTCTCAGCTGTTCCAGAGTCTTGTGGACTAGTGGTTCTTAGCTGGTCCAGAGTCTTGTGGACTGGTGGTTTTCAGCTGGTCCAGAGTCTTGTGGACTGGTGGTTCTTAGTTGGTCCAAAGTCTTCTGGAGTGGTGATCCTCAGCAGGTCCAAAGTCTTTAAGAGCAATGGTCCTCACCTGGTCCAGAGTCTTGTGGACTGGTGGTCCTAAAGTGGTCCGGAGTCTTGTGGACTGGTGGTTCTCAGCTGGTCCAGAGTCTTGTGGACTGGTCGTCCTAAAATGGTCTAGAGTCTTGTGGACTGGTGGTTCTCAGCTGTTCCAGAGTCTTGTGGACTAGTGGTTCTTAGCTGGTCCAGAGTCTTGTGGACTGGTGGTTTTCAGCTGGTCCAGAGTCTTGTGGACTGGTGGTTCTTAGTTGGTCCAAAGTCTTCTGGAGTGGTGATCCTCAGCAGGTCCAAAGTCTTTAAGAGCAATGGTCCTCACCTGGTCCAGAGTCTTGTGGACTGGTGGTTATTAACTGGTCCAAAGTCTTGTGGACTGGTGGTCCTAAACTGGTCCAGAGTCTTGTGGACTGGTGGTTCTCACCTCTTCCAGAGTGTTCTAGACTGGCGGTTCTCAGCTAGTCCGGAGTCTTGTGGACTGGTGGTTCTCACCTCTTCCAGAGTCTTCTAGACTGGTGGTTCTCAGCTGGTCCAGAGACTTGTGGACTGGTTGTCCTAAACTGGTCCAGAGTCTTGTGGACTAGTGGTTCTTAGCTGGTCCAGAGTCTTGTTTACTGGTGATCCTAAGGTGATCGAGAGTCTTGTGGACTGATTGTTCGCAGCTGGTCCATAAGAGTTCATAGTCTGGTCCAGAGTCCATAACCACCAGTCCATAAGAGTCTGCACCAGGTGAGCACCACCGCTCTGAAAGACTCTGGACCAGCTTAGGACCACCAGTCTAGAAGACTCTGGACCAGCTAAGAACCACCAGTCCACAAGGCTCTGGACCAGCTGAGAACCACCAGTCCACAAGACTCTGGACCAGCTGAGAACCACAAGTCCACAAGACTCTGGGCCAATTTAGGATCACCGGTCCACAAGACTCTGGACCAGCTGAGAACCACCAGTACACAAGCCTCTGGACCAGGTGAGAACCACCAGTCCACAAGCCTCTGGACAAGATAATAACCACCAGTCCACAAGACTCTGGTTCAGAGTCTTGTGGACTGGTGGTTTTCAGCTGGTGCTGGTCCAGAGTCTTCTAGACTGGAGATCCTAAGCTGATCCAGATTCTTGTGGACTTGTGGTTCTCACCTGGTCCAGAGTCTTGTGGACTGGTGGTCCTCACCTGGTCCAGAGTCTTCTGGACTGGTGGTTCTCAGCTGGTCCAGAGTCTTGTGGACTGGTGGTTCTTAGCTGGTCCAAAGTCTTCTGAAGTGGTGATCCTCAGCTGGTCCAAAGTCTTTAAGAGCGATGGTCCTCACCTGGTCCAGAGTCTTGTGGACTGGTGGTTATTAACTGGTCCAAAGTCTTGTGGACTGGTGGTCCTAAACTGGTCCAGAGTCTTGTGGACTGGTGGTTCTCACCTCTTCCAGAGTGTTCTAGACTGGCGGTTCTCAGCTAGTCCGGAGTCTTGTGGACTGGTGGTTCTCACCTCTTCCAGAGTCTTCTAGACTGGTGGTTCTCAGCTGGTCCAGAGACTTGTGGACTGGTTGTCCTAAACTGGTCCAGAGTCTTGTGGACTAGTGGTTCTTAGCTGGTCCAGAGTCTTGTTTACTGGTGATCCTAAGGTGATCGAGAGTCTTGTGGACTGATTGTTCGCAGCTGGTCCATAAGAGTTCATAGTCTGGTCCAGAGTCCATAACCACCAGTCCATAAGAGTCTGCACCAGGTGAGCACCACCGCTCTGAAAGACTCTGGACCAGCTGAGGACCACCAGTCTAGAAGGCTCTGGACCAGCTGAGGACCACTGCTCTGAAAGACTCTGGAAGTGCGAAGATCTGAGCATAAGGACACCTGTCCATCACTTCCAAACACCTTTAAAAGGTTCAGATGGAAACCATCTGACTCTCATCCTTCCCACCTGTGCAGGTGTCTCAGGAGGAAGCGAGTCACCAACCAACCAGGTGAGCATCACTACTGTTTCACCCTGTGAGGAATCATCAAGGTGACGTCTCAGAGAAGCTGGATGCAGCCGAACCAGCAGCTATCTGGACTACAGAGGCCGATCAAACTCCTCCAGAGCAGATCAATGATGCTTCACAATCAAACCGACCAAGACCCAAAGTATTTATTTACCTTCTAGATCATCAGCGGATCAGCGCTCCACTTCATCTCCTGCAGAGAAAAACCGAATGAGTCCAGGTGTCGGAGCAGCTCAGCGATCTGGGAGTTTATGTCTCCGTTCGTCTGACTCATAGCTTCAGTGGACAAGTTCCAAACAGGACGAAGGAGGGTCGTCAGTTCAGCTGCTGTGGTGGGCGGAG
The DNA here is from genome assembly GCA_018398805.1 of Hirundichthys speculiger. Taxonomy (NCBI): domain Eukaryota; kingdom Metazoa; phylum Chordata; class Actinopteri; order Beloniformes; family Exocoetidae; genus Hirundichthys; species Hirundichthys speculiger. Next base: position 6,026 of record JAGFBZ010000190.1, on the reverse strand, counting down.
CCTCAGATCAGCCCTGGGCTCAGGTCTGATCTGGTGGGCGGAGCCTCAGATCAGCCCTGGGCTCAGGTCTGATCTGGTGGGCGGAGCCTCAGATCAGCCCTGGGCTCGGGTCTGAGGAGACGATGGTGGCAGAGAGGAGGTTGGTCTCTAATGACTCCTTTGTTTCTGCTCGGAGTTGTTCATGTCAAACCAAAAACACAAACCTGCAGTTTGTGTGGAGCAGGTGTTTACCTGCTTGGGGAGTTGAAATGAGGCGTCGCTGACATCAGCTCCTCCAGGACTGTTTCCATCTGCGCTGAAGCTCAGAAATCCTTGTTTTCATGTCTCTGAAAACAAAATGGCTCCCAGCTGCTCCTGGAGGGTCTAACCAGTGTCGGGCCAGTTCACTTTCTACACCAACTAGTTCAGTTCATAGTTCACAGAAATTAAAATGAACTAGTTCAGTTCACCAAGAACTAAATAGTTCTTGGACGCTTCTCGCTGCTGCTCCGGGACTTGTCTCTGCTACGCTGGACGCTGGACGCTGGACGCTCCAGTTTGTCCCCGGTTTGTGGTGATTCTGATGTTGGATGTCTACATACTGTCTGCAGGGGGCGGATCAGTCCTCTTGCGGCTGGTGGAGACCTGCCGCCGCGGACATGGACGGTGTAGCTGGAGGCCGGTTCGGGAAAGCTAAGCTAAGTAGCCCTGAACTGCTACCCGCGGCAACAACCACCGCCACTGGATCCGGGCTGCAGCGTCACGGAGCCGGGACGGGCCCCCGACGTAGCGACGGCGGCGGCATGCTGCCCCCGTCCAGCTGTCTACACGCCGGATGGGTCAGCTGACCTGGCAGGGGCCGTCTGGTGACCTGGTGGGGCCCAGCACCGCCGGGGGAGACGACAACGGCCTGGTCCGGTCCGCATGATGAACCGGGCTCTGGGACGGTCGGCTCCGTCGCTCGCCGGACTGAATGGAGCTCAGTCTTCCCAGAGGAGACGGTCTGGTTCATCGGTGTTTCCTCCTCTGACCTGGAGATATCTCACTGGTCATCATTATGGAGATATACTGGTTCTAACGGCTGTTAACTGTTTTAACGGCTGTTAACTGGAGTTAGCACTCGGACCACAGGACCGGGCATGAAAAGGAGCGCTGGACGCTAGCAGCTCCTCTAGTACACCAGACTGGTGTACTGAAACTTGAATTTCCCCCTTGGGGGATTAATAAAGTATTTTGAATTTGAATTTGAATTTTTAGTTCTTTTTTAAAAATTGTTTTTTAATGTTGCTGCTGCAAGCAATTATTTGTAAAAATGATTGCCACTGCCCATATACTACCCCACCACAAACGGCAATTTATTATTATATCCATTTTATCTGTTGAAAACTATTGGTCCAGTTCTTAATCTTTTAAACCAACCAGGATTCACATTAGCATTAGCATTAGCATTGAAGGGACAGCCCATGTAAAGCCTGTAATTTCCCTTTCAGCTTCTCTCTACAGTTATATTGAAGATATGAGGAAAAACTTGCCGCCAAATGGTCTTTATTATAAGAAAATACCGGCTTGTTCACAAAAAAACGAGACAAGAGTTCTTAGACTGATGTTTACTGCGGTTTTGTATCCTCCAAGTACACCATAGAACTGATAAAACACAGAAAATGATGTACAAACATTACTTACTTGCCTCAACTTATATACAAATATACAATTTGCAAAACATAGAATAACATACCACTTTGTCACAACTTAAGCGCTTATTATCCCTTCTTAATTGGCTTAATATCAGGGTCCGTTGTATTAAATGTTTACTGAACCTTTTGAGACCGGAAGTGACGTCACCGTCATCTTTAACCAAGTTTAACAAGCTGCTGTTTTACCTTTGCTTAAATACCAAAACTTATTACTTCTTTCCTCAAAAGATGTTATTAAAATATTAAAAAATAGAAATTAAAGCACTTAAAAAACAAACGTGTCATTTTATGTCATTTTAACATCCTCTATGGACATGAACAGCACCACAGCTACATTAGGAAGAAAAAAAAAAACAAAAAGAAAAAAAAGAATGCAACTGCCATTAAAAAGACAAAAACAGGTCCTTAAGATGCAAATGTTTTTCCCTCCATTTTAATATTTCAACCCCCCCAGCAGTCGGGGGTCTCCTCCAGCTCTGGGTAACTGCAGCTCTCATCTTCCTTCATGATCGTTTTAAACGTTTGATGACGCAGTTGTTAGCGTGACAGCAGCGACAGCCGTGTTGCCATGTTAGCGTGACAGCAGCGACAGCCGTGTTGCCATGTTAGCGTGACAGCAGCGACAGCCGTGTTGCCATGTTGCATGTTAGCGTGACAGCAGCGACAGCCGTGTTGCCATGTTAGCGTGACAGCAGCGACAGCCGTGTTGCCATGTTAGCGTGACAGCAGCGACAGCCGTGTTGCCATGTTAGCGTGACAGCAGCGACAGCCGTGTTGCCATGTTAGCGTGACAGCAGCGACAGCCGTGTTGCCATGTTAGCGTGACAGCAGCGACAGCCGTGTTGCCATGTTAGCGTGACAGCAGCGACAGCCGTGTTGCCATTTTAGCGTGACAGCAGCGACAGCCGTGTTGCCATGTTAGCGTGACAGCAGCGACAGCCGTGTTGCCATGTTAGCGTGACAGCAGCGACAGCCGTGTTGCCATGTTAGCGTGACAGCAGCGACAGCCGTGTTGCCATGTTAGCGTGACAGCAGCGACAGCCGTGTTGCCATGTTAGCGTGACAGCAGCGACAGCCGTGTTGCCATGTTAGCGTGACAGCAGCGACAGCCGTGTTGCCAGTTTAGCGTGACAGCAGCGACAGCCGTGTTGCCATGTTAGCGTGACAGCAGCGACAGCCGTGTTGCCATGTTAGCGTGACAGCAGCGACAGCCGTGTTGCCATGTTAGCGTGACAGCAGCGACAGCCGTTGTTGCCATGTTAGCGTGACAGCAGCGACAGCCGTGTTGCCATGTTTAGCGTGACAGCAGCGACAGCCGTGTTGCCATGTTAGCGTGACAGCAGCGACAGCCGTGTTGCCATGTTAGCGTGACAGCAGCGACAGCCGTGTTGCCATGTTAGCGTGACAGCAGCGACAGCCGTGTTGCCATGTTAGCGTGACAGCAGCGACAGCCGTGTTGCCATGTTAGCGTTGACAGCAGCGACAGCCGTGTTGCCATGTTAGCGTGACAGCAGCGACAGCCGTGTTGCCATGTTAGCGTGACAGCAGCGACAGCCGTGTTGCCATGTTAGCGTGACAGCAGCGACAGCCGTGTTGCCATGTTTAGCGTGACAGCAGCGACAGCCGTGTTGCCATGTTAGCGTGACAGCAGCAGCGACAGCCGTGTTGCCATGTTAGCGTGACAGCAGCGACAGCCGTGTTGCCATGTTAGCGTGACAGCAGCGACAGCCGTGTTGCCATGTTAGCGTGACAGCAGCGACAGCCGTGTTGCCATGTTAGCGTGACAGCAGCGACAGCCGTGTTGCCATGTTAGCGTGACAGCAGCGACAGCCGTGTTGCCATGTTTGTTAGCGTGACAGCAGCGACAGCCGTGTTGCCATGTTAGCGTGACAGCAGCGACAGCCGTGTTGCCATGTTAGCGTGACAGCAGCGACAGCCGTGTTGCCATGTTAGCGTGACAGCAGCGACAGCCGTGTTGCCATGTTAGCGTTGACAGCAGCGACAGCCGTGTTGCCATGTTTTAGCGTGACAGCAGCGACAGCCGTGTTGCCATGTTAGCGTGACAGCAGCGACAGCCGTGTTGCCATGTTAGCGTGACAGCAGCGACAGCCGTGTTGCCATGTTAGCGTGACAGCAGCGCAGCAGCGACAGCCGTGTTGCCATGTTAGCGTGACAGCAGCGACAGCCGTGTTGCCATGTTAGCGTGACAGCAGCGACAGCCGTGTTGCCATGTTAGCGTGACAGCAGCGACAGCCGTGTTGCCATTGCCATGTTAGCGTGACAGCAGCGACAGCCGTGTTGCCATGTTAGCGTGACAGCAGCGACAGCCGTGTTGCCATGTTAGCGTGACAGCAGCGACAGCCGTGTTTGCCATGTTAGCGTGACAGCAGCGACAGCCGTGTTGCCATGTTAGCGTGACAGCAGCGACAGCCGTGTTGCCATGTTAGCGTGACAGCAGCGACAGCCGTGTTGCCATGTTAGCGTGACAGCAGCGACAGCCGTGTTTGCCATGTTAGCGTGACAGCAGCGACAGCCGTGTTGCCATGTTAGCGTGACAGCAGCGACACCGTGTTGCCAGCGTGACAGCAGCGACAGCCGTGTTGCCATGTTAGCGTGACAGCAGCGACAGCCGTGTTGCCATGTTAGCGTGACAGCAGCAGCGACAGCCGTGTTGCCATGTTAGCGTGACAGCAGCGACAGCCGTGTTGCCATGTTAGCGTGACAGCAGCGACAGCCGTGTTGCCATGTTAGCGTGACAGCAGCGACAGCCGTGTTGCCATGTTAGCGTGACAGCAGCGACAGCCGTGTTGCCATGTTAGCGTGACAGCAGCGACAGCCGTGTTGCCATGTTAGCGTGACAGCAGCGACAGCCGTGTTGCCATGTTAGCGTGACAGCAGCGACAGCCGTGTTGCCATGTTAGCGTGACAGCAGCGACAGCCGTTGTTGCCATGTTTAGCGTGACAGCAGCGACAGCCGTGTTGCCATGTTAGCGTGACAGCAGCGACAGCCGTGTTGCCATGTTAGCGTGACAGCAGCGACAGCCGTGTTGCCATGTTAGCGTGACAGCAGCGACAGCCGTGTTGCCATGTTAGCGTGGACAGCAGCGACAGCCGTGTTTGCCATGTTAGCGTGACAGCAGCGACAGCCGTGTTGCCATGTTAGCGTGACAGCAGCGACAGCCGTGTTGCCATGTTAGCGTGACAGCAGCGACAGCCGTGTTTGCCATGTTAGCGTGACAGCAGCGACAGCCGTGTTGCCATGTTAGCGTGACAGCAGCGACAGCCGTTGTTGCCATGTTAGCGTGACAGCAGCGACAGCCGTGTTGCCATGTTAGCGTGACAGCAGCGACAGCCGTGTTGCCATGTTAGCGTGACAGCAGCAGGACAGCCGTGTTGCCATGTTAGCGTGACAGCAGCGACAGCCGTGTTGCCATGTTAGCGTGACAGCAGCGACAGCCGTGTTGCCATGTTAGCGTGACAGCAGCGACAGCCGTGTTGCCATGTTAGCGTTGACAGCAGCGACAGCCGTGTTGCCATGTTAGCGTGACAGCAGCGACAGCCGTGTTGTTGCCATGTTAGCGTGACAGCAGCGACAGCCGTGTTGCCATGTTAGAGCGTGACAGCAGCGACAGCCGTGTTGCCATGTTAGCGTGACAGCAGCGACAGCCGTGTTGCCATGTTAGCGTGACAGCAGCGACAGCCGTGTTGCCATGTTAGCGTGACAGCAGCGACAGCCGTGTTGCCATGTTAGCGTGACAGCAGCGACAGCCGTGTTGCCATGTTAGCGTGACAGCAGCGACAGCCGTGTTGCCATGTTAGCGTGACAGCAGCGACAGCCGTGTTGCCATGTTTTAGCGTGACAGCAGCGACAGCCGTGTGCCATGTTTGCCATGTTAGCGTGACAGCAGCGACAGCCGTGTTGCCCATGTTAGCGTGACAGCAGCGACAGCAGCCGTGTTGCCATGTTGCCATGTTAGCGTGACAGCAGCGACAGCCGTGTTGCCATGTTAGCCTGACAGCAGCGACAGCCGTGTTGCCATGTTAGCGTGACAGCAGCGACAGCCGTGTTGCCATGTTAGCTTGACAGCAGCGACAGCCGTGTTGCCATGTTAGCGTGACAGCAGCGACAGCCGTGTTGCCATGTTAGGTGACAGCAGCGACAGCCGTGTTGCCATGTTAGCGTGACAGCAGCGACAGCCGTTTGCCATGTTAGCGTGACAGCAGCGACAGCCGTGTGACAGCAGCGGACAGCCGTGTTGCCATGTTAGCGTGACAGCAGCGACAGCCGTTGTTGCATGTTAGCGTGACAGCAGCGACAGCCGTGTTGCCATGTTAGCGTGACAGCAGCGACAG
>JAGFBZ010000189.1:223247-247073 GCA_018398805.1 Hirundichthys speculiger | reverse complement strand
TGTTTAATGAATTTCTTTCCACATTCTTAGCATGAAAGAGGCTTCTCACCTGTATGGATTCTCATGTGTCGAATCAAATTACTTTGATGGGTGAACGCTTTCCCACATGTTTTACAGTCATAAGGCCTCTCACCTGTGTGGATTCTTGTGTGTTGATTCAAATGACTTTGATGGGTGAACGCTTTCCCACATGTTTTACAGTCATAAGGTCTCTCCCCTGTGTGGATTCTTGTGTGTCGAATCAAATCACTTTGATGGGTGAACGCTTTCCCACATGTTTTACAGTCATGAGGCCTCTCTCCTGTGTGGATTCTTGTGTGTTTTTTCAAATTACTTTGTTGGGTGAACGCTTTCCCACATGCTTTACAGTCATATGGCTTCTCACCTGTGTGGATTCTATAATGATGCTGAATATTTTGCTTTGTCTTACCACAAACATCACATTTGAAAGACTTTTTACACATTTGAGTTTTAAACCGCCTCTGTGACAGAGGAGGCTGGTCTACATTCTTCATCTCTACATCTGGAGTTGATCCTGAGTCCAGGTTCTTGCTCTGTTCCTGAGTTCTTCTCTCAGTTAAGGGAGAGATCTGAGAGTAAAGCTGCTCAGTGTTGCTTCTGCTTCACTGAAAGTCTCTTTCCTGATCAGTGGAGTCAACATGAAGGTATCAGTCTCCTGCTTCACAACCAGCTGCTCTCCCTCCTGACTGCTGCAGAGTTCCTCCTGGTCCTCTTGGATCTGTGGAAGCTCTGGTTCCTCCTGGTCCAGACTGGAGCTCCTCTGCTGGTTCTTGAGCTGCTGGTCAGAGGTGTTGACGTGTTGTTGTGGGAGGTCTGAGGGATACAATAAACATCAGTTTAATAACTGAATGAAACCATCAGACCTCAGAAGTACAACATCAGAATGTCTGTTTTATGTTTTAATCACATGTGTAATAGTGAGTGTCGTCATCATCAGCAGAGACAAATATCACCTTTCACTTCACCTGTTTACTCTCTCTGCTGTCATCAGTTTACTGTCTGCTGTTTCTGTCTATATATGCATCTATATATTTGTTCAACCTCTTAAATTAAAGCTTCAGTCCACACTTTAAATCACATCTTTACATTTTTCATGAAGACCTCAGAAAATGAGTGCTTAAGGTTTTTTGCTTTGAAAAAAAAAAAGCTGCATTCATGTTTGTGTCAGAAAATAACTGCAGCTGCATCATCATTTTCTTCTGTGAACCTCTAAATAAATGTAACATGCAGCTCTGATCAGGATCTTCATTCACTCATTCATTCATCCATTCATTCATTCTACAGCAGAAGTCCATACCTATCCAGTGTAACCCTATTTGTGGCTTCCAGCTGATATCCAGCAGTCTGTGTTGATGACAGATTTCTTCTCTGCACTGATTAAAATCTTCTGGAATCACTTCCAACTTCTCTTCACATCTGGACGTCTGAAGCAGAACAGAGGTTTCTGTGTCCTGATTCAATACAAGCTGCTCCTCCTGGTGGCTGCTGAAGAGTCCTGCTGTTCCTCTTTAATCTGTGGAGGTTCTGTGGTTCCTCTGTTCCTCTTTAATCTGTGGAGGTTCTGGTTCCTCCTGGTCCTGACTGGAGTTCTCCTCTTCATCACAGAGATGTCGGTCAGCTAACTCCTCCTCCTTCTCACAGACATGCTGTTGTGGAACATCTGGATGGACAGAGCAGCACAAAAGTGTTACTGAAGTAAAGATAGAAAATACAGTGCTGTTGAAAAGTATCTGCACCCTCACAGATTTCTTCTGTTCTTTCTTTTTTTTTTTGTCAAACTCAATAATCATAAAATGATACATATGTTAAACATGAGCACATGAACACACACACACACACACATTAAAACAATGATTAAAGACTGTTATGTTCCTATCTTTTTCTTTTAATGATGCTTTAGCTCAGAGAGTTTAAAAAGCTTTCACATAATTTAAAACGTTGAGTTTTACATTTCAGAAAGAAAATGTCATTATTAAATGTGTAGATGGTTTGGTTTAAAATTTTAATGGGCCATTAACCTGGGTTCAGTTTAATATACTCAGTGATGTTTGACCAAAAATAAATGTAGGATGTTGAAGATGGTTTTAAAAAGGTTTGACGTTTTTTGTTTTGATATAACCCACGACCTCACACTCTGTCTCTCACTGGTGGAAAACAAGAAACACGTATTCTCTCCATTTCTGAATCAGTGAATCTGTGATCGACTTCCTGGTCTGCTTCAGAAAAGAATGAACACGCAACTCACTGAATTTGTTACACTTGCTTTGACAGAGCCGTGCCTTTTCAACATTTTTTTAAATTTTGTTTTGTTTTATTTTGTTTTATTACATTTTATTGTTTTCTTTTAATTTTGTTTTTTTTTTTTTTTTTTTTGAACAATCTGTTTATTGATTTTTTTCCACATAAAAAAAGAACAGTGGTACATCATTCAGGTCACAGATATCAAATGACTGAGAACACAGCATAACACATAACCCCCCCCCCCCCCCCACCCCCCCAGCACCTACCACTTCACAGAAAGTGAAAGTTACATGGCAAAATAAAAAAATATATAATAAAAGTAATAAATAAGTCATTAAGTAACTAATAAATAAGTTAATAGAAAAAAAAAATAAGAAAGAAAAATGAAAACAGGTGAAAATCCCATACTACATACATGTTGTAATTCTCATCTCAGTCCAAGAGATCTGGCAGTTTGTACTGTTAATATAAGACAAAAAAGGGCCCCAGGTTTATCAAATGAAGAAGCCTCTCCAGACAGGGTTTGTCTGATCTTCTCAAGTTTGAGGAAATAAAGCACCTCTCTTACCCATGTGTGTAGGTGGGTGGACTGGGATTTCCATCTCAACAGTATTAGTCTCCTGGCCAGCAGGGTTGTAAATGCTATTAAGTTCCTTTTTAATAAGGGAGAGACCAAAAGGAAGAGGCCGCACACCAAACAGAGCAGTCAGGGCGTTAGGGATGATATCCTCCCCAATTACTTTAGATAGCGTAACAAAAATTCTTGACCAAAGCTGTCTAATGAGGGGCAGCTCCAGAACATTGTACGTAACTTGCGATGTTCTGTTTGCATCGGTCACCAAAGGAGACACTGTATTAAACATTTTCGCAAGCCGAACTTTGGTATAGTGAGCTCGATGCAAGATTCGACATTGCATAAAACTGTGTCTAGCACAAATTGAAGACCTATGCACCCTCCTCTGGATTTCTACCCACTCCTCATCTAAATTGACATATCCAAGTCTGTCTCCCAGACCTTTTAAGAGTAGTAGAGGGGCCCAGACAAAAGATCAAATATCAGCATATATTTTCGAGATTGCCCCCTTCAATGAAGCAAGAGGGCTCAAAACACCTCAAAATCTGAAGGATTAGGGAGAGCCGGAAATTGTGGGAAGGTGGTACGAGCCCAGTTACGGGCTTGAAGGTACCTAAAAAATTGTCCCTTAGGGAGCGAAAACTTATCAGCAAGTTGTTGAAAGGATGCGAAAGTGGCATCAACATACATATCTCTTATGGTCTTTATGCCTGACCTGGCCCAAATGGTAAAGGTATCATCCAGCAAAGATGGAGGGAAGTTATGGTTAGCTGATAGAGGAGCCCCGACAGAGTGTGTGTGTAGGCCAAAGTGGCGTCTAAACTGAACCCAAGTTTTAAGACAGGAAGCCACAATCACATTTTTAGTATAACCAGAAGTACAGGATTGAAGGGGTGAGTATAATAAGGCTTTCAAAGACACCGGATGGGCAGACGTTGCTTCCATACCCAGCCACGACGGGAGAACCTCAATGTCCTCATATCGGACCCAGTAATTCAAGTTTCTTACAGTTGTTGCCCAGTGATAATAAAGAAAGTTTGGTAATGCCATTCCACCTGATGCTTTGGGCTTTTGTAATACTTGGCGGCTCAGCCTAGGAGTCTTTTTATTCCAGATGAAATCCAGAAGAAGACTGTCTACTTCACGAAAAAATGAGAGAGGGAGAAAAATTGGAATGCATTGGAATAAATATAGAAAGCGCGGAAAAATATTCATTTTAATTGTATTAATCCTAGCAGCAACAGAGAGATGTAGGAGCGACCAACGCTCAAAGTCAGATCTAATTTGCGTAAGTAGAGAGAGAAAGTTTTTCTTATACAAATTAGCCAGTGTGTCAGCTATATACACTCCAAGATAAATAAATCCAGAGTCAGCGACCTTAAATGGAAACTGTTTAAGAGGGAACTCTTTTGCTACTTTGTTAACAGGGAATATTTCACTTTTATTAAGATTCAGCTTGTACCCCGAAACTTTACTAAAGCGTCTAGAATTGAAAGGGCTGCGGGAATGGAGTGCGCTATATCGGATAAAGCAACAAAAGATCATCCGCGTATAAGGCTACTTTCATCTCCACCCCATATCTTGTTATACCCCGGATATCAGGATTGGATCGTAAAGCAATAGACAAAGGCTCCATAACAAGAGCAAATAAAAGGGGACTTAATGGACATCCCTGTCTTGTAGAGCGGGATAGTTGAAAATATTCAGAATTCATGCCATTTGTTCTAACAGAGGCGAGTGGAGAGGCGTATAATAATCTAACCCATGAAACAAATTTTTCCCCAAAGCCAAATTTTCTCAAGATAAAAAACAGATATTCCCACTCCAATCTATCAAACGCCTTCTCCGCATCCAGCGCTACCAAGGCTTCAGACACGGTGGATGAAGAAGGGTTATAGACCACATTAAATACGCCCCTTAGATTGAAAAAGGAGTGCCGGTTACGAATAAACCCTGTTTGATCCAAAGATACAATCGTGGGAAGAACCATTTCTAAGCGCCTAGCAAGCACTTTGGACAGTAATTTAAAGTCGACATTGAGTAAGCTAATAGGTCGGTACGAACCACACTGTAGGGGGTTCTTACCCTTCTTTAAGAGCAGCGAGATGCAAGCCTGGTTTAATGTATGAGGAAGTGTGCCCAAATTGAAAGATTCAGTAAACATCTCTAGCAAGTGTGGACCCAATTGTTTCCAGAATAATTTATAAAAATCGGCTGGAAAGCCGTCTGGGCCAGGGCTTTTACCATTTTGAAGGGCCTTAACTGCTTCTGCAAGTTCACTTGCTGTCACAGGGCGTTCCAAATCCTTTGCCAAATTCTGATCTAAAGTAGGGGTGTCAATTTTATCGAAAAATGAGAGCATGTCTGGAGGGGTGCAAGCAAAATCAGATGAGTACAAGCATTTATAAAAATCCGTAAAAGTGTTATTGATTTCTACTGGGTCTGAAGTTATGCCTGTACCAGTATCAATCTGGGAGATCAATTGAGATGCGGAAATTTGTCGCAGCCGGTGAGCCAGGAGTTTACTAGCTTTATCTCCCTGTTCGAAGAATCGGGATCTTGAGCGAAGTAGAAGCTCAGTTGAGAACTGTGACATAATGAGATCATATTCTGCTTGCAAGGCCATTCGCTCTTTATAGGTTTCTGGTCGTTTAGATGTAGCATATAAGGAATCCAGAAGTGCAATACGCCGAGATAACTTAGCTATTTTTTCTCTCATAGATTTTTTCTGGTAAATTGTGTAGGAAATAATCTCCCCTCTTATAAAAGCTTTCATTGTCTCCCACAATATGGAGGCTGTCACATCTGGAGTTTTATTAATTTGAAAGAAAAAATCAATCCGCTCGCTGACAAATTTAACAAAGTTTTTATCTAGCAGTAGATGCGTGTCTAGGCGCCATGGTGGTCTCATATTATTGAACTTCTGAAATCGAATTTTCATAGATACGGAGGCATGGTCCGATACAACAATCGCATCATATTTACAGTCAGAAATATAAGTAAGCAACCTGCTGGACACTAAAAAAAAGTCAATACGGGTATATGTAGAGTGGACATGTGAAAAAAGTATGATCTTTTACCTGGGTTAAAGACGCGCCATGGATCCACAACATCAAACTCTCTCATGAAGGCTTCAACCACTTTGGCCGACTTGGATTGAACTGCTGTAGTCAGAGCTGAGCGATCTAAGGAGGGATTTATCCAACAGTTAAAGTCCCCCCCAAGAATTAATTCATATAGCGAGAGATCCGGTATCTTTGAAAAAACCTGTTTGAAAAAGGACTCATCATCCCAGTTAGGGGCATACACATTAGCAAGGGCTACCTTTACATCAAGAATACACCCAAGAACAATTATAAATCTACCAGCAGGGTCGGAGAATGTTTGGGCATGAACAAAAGGAATATCCCTGTGTAACAAAATAGCTACCCCCCTTGATTTACTGGAAAAAGAAGAAGAATATGGGCCCAATCTTGCGCCAAACCTCCAAAACCTGCTATTAAGGGATAAAAGGTATTGGGAGGGGCGTTCCCCCACGAAGAACGCAATCTTCCACCTCCCAAAACCCACGATCTCACCTGCGAAATCCACGATGTCATGCACACATTATGCATGGGAGTGGTTAGGGCGTTCCACCTGTTTAACCAATCAGTGCGTCAGTAGCCATTGCCTTTAAGAGCAGGTTGCAGTACCTGCAAACTGCCATGGAACGTCTTTTCACCCAGATCAGAGCAGCTCTCATGGACAGCTGGTCTGGGACTGTGCTGTAGAGCTTCTCCTCTCTTTTTTTTCCTCCTCCTCCTCTGCACTGATATATACATAACTAGCTTTAACTAATGTGGAGCAAATGATTTAATCATTTCTTTTGTACTCCAAGAAGTTCCAACAAACTGCTCAGAAAATAGAGCCGGTGAGCTTCCAGGAAAGCATTTATTAACTAGAAAAGCAATCGGAGAGCGCAGACCTCCGCCAAGCACAGCAGTTTGTGGTTGCTTTAGGGTTCAAGAAACAACTAAACAGCGCAATGTTATCGAAAATTTGAAAAGTGATCCAGAATCCAGGATTTCTTCCGGATCACACCCCAAAATAAAATCAGTTCTTCCTTTTCACATTTCTCTGACAACTCCTGAAAATGTCATCAAAATCCATCCATAACTTTTTGAGTTATCTTGAACATATCCCCTGCGCAAAGACGCACAGCTGCGCCAAGACGCATAGTTGCTGGGAGCGGTGCTTTTTTCACAACAGAGTTCTGTGATCTCCTCGTTTCCTCCACAGCAAACATCTGAATGAGATCATGTCACAGCTGTACAGACATCATCTGCCCTTAAGAGAATAATGTATGAAAGTAATACAGTGATGCATAATCGAGAGGTAGAGCCGGTTGTGCAGTCCACATGTGACTGGGTGGACGCGCAATGACAGGATTTGGACGCGCTCTTTTACGCGCCGACATGCCAGTTGCGCTTTCCACAAACTCGGTATCTTGCGGTACTGGCATCTCGCAGATTTTGGGTATTGGGTAATGGGTGGTCACACCACCCATTACCCAATACCCAAAATCTGCGAAGTACAGGTACCGCAAGATACCGAATTCGTGGAAAGCGCTAGTGACACGCCCATTGCCGCGCCCACAATGTGCTTAAGGGAGACGGCAAAATGGGTTTTGGGTATTGGGAGGTGGAAGATTGCATTTCGGCTCCTAAATCTGTGATTTGCAGGTAATGGGTTTTGGGTATTGGGTAATGGGAGGTGCAAGATCGGGCCCTAAATGTTTCCAACCCAGCTCTTTTTCACCGAATATTATCTACACCTCTCAAGTGGGTTTCCTGCAGGTAGATTATATGGGCATCAAGGTGGCGCAAGTAATGTAAAACCTTGCTTCGCTTAATTGGATTATTTAGGCCTTTGCAATTCAGACTGACAAATTTAACATCTCCACCTCCGACAGGAGGTGATCTCTTAGACTGTGCCATCAGAAGTCAGAAGTATAAACATAAGTAGAGAGAATGAGAAAGTTAAACATAGCTCTATCAACAAGGTAGTCTTACAAATAATACAAATCTGAGAGTGTATGGTAGGTGCCAGTATCCCCTCCCCATAAACTAAATTAAATAAACAAACAACCCCGCCCAGCTCAGAACAGAGCATCCTCCCCTTATCACCTCCTAGCAGAAGCGTCCACATAGAGACGCGTGCTACACCCTCCCTCTCTGAAACAAAACCTGTCGTTACCTGAAGTGTAACCATACTTCTAAACGACCATCGGGAATGTTAAATTAAGCTGTCCCATAGAAACAAAAGGGTTAAAAAAAAAAGAGGAAAAAAAAAAAAAACAGACAAAGGTGCCATTAAGTTAGGCATAAAAATAAACAACTCCAGACAAAAGTGGAGCCAACTTCAGTGCAGTGGTGTCATTCAAATGAAAATAAATAAATAAGTAAAATAAAATAAAATAGAAAAAAACAGCACCAATATGGCCTAAACTGAAGGCCCATTAATAAACAAAAATAAAGTCAGAGCCTGTGTTATATCTGAAATCAAGGATATCAGCCGCCCAGCGCTCAGCTGGTGCTGTATGTGGCAAATGTATATGCAGTCATGGGTTGTTATACATAAACAGTCACAAATCAAAGCGGTACCCGCCGGCTGGAAATACAGTCACCTTATGAATCCAAGTTTTTCTTCAGTCTCTTACCCACGAACTCTAAGGCCTTGTCTGGGTCCTCAAACTTGTGGGTCTGGCCACTCGACAGGGTGATGTGCAACGTAGCAGGATACCGGAGGCCAAACTTAACGTTACTACAGGCGTGGAGCTCCTTTTTCACCTGGATAAAGGCTGCCCTCCGTTTAGCCACCGCCGGAGTGAAGTCGGGGAAGATAAACACCTTTTTCCCGTTGTGCAGCAGGGGGGAGGCCTCCCCAGCCCGGCGCAGCAATACATTCCTGGTTTGAAACAGTGTCACCCTGATGACCATCGGCCGCGGTGGGTCCCCCTCCTTTGGTTTAGCTCGTAGTGTGCGATGGGCTCTGTCAAGCCCCGGCGTCTCCTCCAAACTCAACAAGTCCTTCAGAAATTCAGCCATGAACTCCGTGGGGCGAGGTCCTTCGGTACCCTCAGGTAGGCCGACCACTCTGATATTGTTCCACCTAGAGCGAGCCTCCAGGTCTTCACACTTGTTGCTCAGGGTCTCCACCGTAGCCGCTAGCTTAGCCACATTAGCATGCATGCTAGTCAACTTATCGCTATGCTCACTAGCCGAGTGCTCCAGAGCGCAAATAGTCTCACTTTGTGAGTCAACTCTGTCCTTTAGCGGTTTCAAAGCAGATGCAACTTCCTTCTTAACTGATGCCGATATGATTGCTTCGAAATCCGTGACAATTTCAGTTCGTAGGTCGTCCATCATCACTTTAATACTGCGTAGCATCTCCTCGTTAGCATCCGATGTCACCGGAGAGTCGGGCTGCTGCCTGCCCCGGCTGGACTTAGCAGACTCATTTTTCGCTCTGGAGGTCGCCATTTGTCCGGACACGGCACTGAAGACAAGTTATACCAAACCCTTGTGCGAGTATGTAGTCGTTACAAACGACGGGCGGACTTTATGTCTCAGTTAAAGTATTTTAAAAAACACATTCCCGAGGAGCCTCCGCGAACCACTACCTACATCGTGCGCTTCCCGGAAGTCCCCCATTTTGTAGTTTTTTTTATTTTTATTTATTTATTTAATTTTATTGTTTTCTTTTATTTTGGTTTTTTGTTTCATTTTCTTTTTTTAAATCATTTTATAGTATTTTATTTTATTGTTTTCTTTTATTTTGGTGTTTTGTTTCATTTGCATTTGATTTTATTTTATCATGTTTTATTTTATTGTTTTGTTTTCTTTTGTTTAATTATTTTATTTTGTTATATTTTATTGTTTTATTTTATTTTTTGTTTCCTTTTTAAAATTATTTCTTTTTTTTAATTTTATTTTATTGTTTTCCTTTATTTTGCTCTTTTCTTTCATTTAGCTGGATAGCTGGATTCTCTTACGTATTAATATAGCTGTTCACAGTGTTTTGGAGTTTAAGTTAGAATGAAAAACATGGCCCACCCAAGATTTTCTCAGTCTGATATGGTCCTTCTTTAATAAATCAATCAATCATAATAAATCAATCACAGAATGTGAAGGCTCCCAGCAACTAAAAACATATTCAGAGCTTCTTGTACGCATAAAAAAGGCAAGTGGAAGTTTTAAAAGGAAAAAAACAATATTGATAATAACAAACTAAGAGCCAAAATGAAAAGGTAAAAGTAAAGTCCTAACAAGGTTCAACAATCAAGAAATTAAGGTATAACAGATCCAGAAGATGAAAGGATAAACTTAGATAGTAAACATTTGTGTGAACAATCTCAAACTAAAGACCGGTATAATTCCGTGTCCTACCAGTAACATCCAGAGTCAGTTTGCCAACCTACTTGGTAGCGATCGTCTTATCATAAAATTACTGAGCATCATCGGGTGAATTGAAGGTGTGCACGTCGTTTCTGTGCAACACACGCAGGCGAGTGGAACCGCACGTTTTTCCGGTACAGATAGAGCCCTATGAAATCTGTTTTATATTTTCTCAAATTCTGTTTTAATTTTTTTCATTTTTGTTTTTTTTCAGTTTTTAATTTTTGAAAATTCCATTGTCAGCATTTTATGCACATTTAACCCCAAGAGAGTATATGAGCATATTATGCAATTATAACAGTAAATTTTAATGTTTTTCTACATATTGTGTCCAACAAAACAAATGTTTTGTTGACAAACAAAAAAAATTCAAAAGTTTGTTTTATGTAATAAATAACTAAGAAAAAAACTAATCAAATAGATAAAATCTATTTAATAGGGATGCAAGATAAGATAAATAATTTTAAACCGATACCGATAACACACACATATACCTAAGATCATTACATCAATACTATGAACAAAACCAAAAACAGTTTTGACTCTTTAAATGAACAGATTTTTTTTTTTTACAATGAAAAACTATTGGCAAGCCTCTCAAACATTTTCATAAAGCTATCAAACAAACCTATTTGATATCTCACATCAACTTAAATAAGGTTCATTACTGACTGATATAAAAATAAAGGCTCCTTGAACTGATGGAAATACATGCATCAGAATTACAAACTGAAAAAATTTATTCCTCAATGACAAAAAATAATGCACAGGTCATAATGTACTGACACAAGTTAGACTTGTCTGTGTAAATAAACTAAAAAAGTTCACTCCATAGTAACAAAGAAATTACGTTTAAAGGATTTTGGCTTGTGGTTCCATTGAAATGAATGCCTTTAATTAAAGTAAATGAGGTTTAGTAGTTTTGGGTGTGTTTTTTTTTAATCTCATGGAAGCTTTAGATGAGAGAGATGATTGGGGGGGGCTGGGAGCGGAGGGGTTTACTTGCTGCTGGCTTGCTCACATTAGTTCACGTTAGCTCCTCTGCTAGCTGATTGGGTTTGACGTATTAAAGCTTGTGCTATTTTTCCCTCCTTCGCTTGGAGCATTTGTCACAAATAACCAGTGAACTATCTTACTCTGAAACTTTAACGAAGTTCTACACCATCGCCGCCATGTTTGTTTGTTTTTATCAGCGCACTGTTCCACAATGTGCTGATGTTTTTATCAGCGCACTGTTCCACAATGCGCTGATGTTTTTATCAGCGCACTGTTCCACAATGCTGCATTCAAGGTGTAATGTAAATTCCTCCGTTCCCTCGTTTGCTCGTCGTTCTTTTGGCCTTATCTATTTTTTTCTATTTTGTATGTGTAACATGTGGGAAAATACTGCAAATACCAATTAAAGTCAGCAACTACCAAAATTATGACCGAGTTAACAAGTTGTTTTCTGGTATGAGGGGGTATTCTTGATTTTTCCTTACTAAGAAATTGTTTTTCTGATTATGCCGACATCAGTTGAACATAACATTCACTGCTGGTCATTCAAAGCTCAGAGGGAGCGAGGCACTGCCGTATTGGCAAAAATATATATGTTATCCCACAGCTATTTGTCATGATATCGGACCTATTGGGATGACGTAACAATTTCCTGTTATCGGCCCGATAGTTATCGTGCATTCCTACTCTTTAAAGTGCAATAAATAAAAAAATTGAAACAGCAGTAAACTAATCGTTTTTAGCTTGTTTAATTTCTTCTGTTATCAGACATATAGGGCCCGATCTTACACCTCCTGCTACCCACTACCTGCAAATTGCTGATTTAGGAGCCTCTGCCAACCGCTAATGCAATCTTCCGCTCCCTAAAGCTGCCACCCATTATGCCGACTCCCTTACTCACATTTTAGGCGCGGCAATGGGCGTGTCCCTTGCGCTTTCCACAAATTCGGTTTCTTGTGGTACTGGAATCTCGCAGATTTCGCATAGAGGGTAGCAGGTGGTCTGACCACCCACTACCCTCTATCCAGAATCCAAAAGGTACCGCAAGATACCGAGTTTGTGGAAAGCGCAACTGGCATGTCAGCGTGTAAAAGAGCGCGTCCAAAACGCCTCGTTGCACGTCCACCCAGTCACATGTGGACTGCACAACCGGCTCTACCTCTCGATTATGCATCACTGTATTACTTGCATACATTATTATTCTCTTAAGGGCAAATGATGTCATTATAGCTGAGGCATGATCTCATTCAGATGTTTGCTGTGGAGGAAACGAGGAGATCACAGAACTCTGTTGTGGAGTTTCTTGTACTGTGCTCGTATCCCTCTGACCCTCTCCTTGCGCTCGGAGCACCCGAGATGCGCTCAGTGGTAGAAGGTAGATGTCATCATACCTGTTCCTCTGGCTCAATGCTCATACAATGATCCGTTTTGCAGTATTTTAAAAAGCACCGCTCCCAGCGGCTATGCGTCTTGGTGCAGCTGTGCGTCTTGGCGTAGGGGATATTTTTAGATAACTCAAAAAGTTATGGATGGATTTTGATGACATTTTCAGGAGTTGTCAGAAATGTCAAAAGGGAGAACTGATTTTATTTTGGGTGTGATCCAGAAGAAATCCTGGATTCTGGATCACTTTCAAATTTTCGATAACATTGCGTTTTTTAGTTGTTTCTTGAACCCTAAAGCAACCACAATTGAGACAGGAAGGGAGTTCTGGAATTTTAAGAGTTTAATTCTCTCAGAAGTAAAAAAGGAGGATTCGAGCCAAACCAACAATCCAGGGGACGACGAAGGCAAGGAGGTGGCACTGCGAATGGCTGTTTCTCAACATCTCCGTTAATTATTGCTCACAACTCATGAAATTTCACTCAGGTATTGACAATGAAAACCTCTATAAAATTTCAGAGGCTGATCCGGATCTGATCCAGAAGGCGGATTTTATCGCAATCTGTAAATCGCTATATAGGAGAACTGTTGTGCTTGGCAGAGGTCTGTGCTCTGCGAGTGCTTTTCTAGTTAAGAAATGCTTTCCTGGAAGCTCATTGGCTCTATTTTTTCCTGAGCTGTTTGTTGAAACTTCTTGGAGTACAAAAGAAATGATTAAATCATTTGCTCCACAATAAGTTAGAGCTAGTTATGTATATATCAATGCAGAGGAGTAAGAGGAAAGAAGAGGAGGAAGCTCTGCAGCAGAGTCCCAGACCAGCTGCCCATGAGAGCTGCTCCGATCTGGGTGAAAAGACGCTCCATAGCAGTTTGCAGGTACCACAACCTGCTCTTAAAGGCAATGGCTACTGACGCACTAATTGGTTAAACAGGAGGAACGGCCTAACCACACCCATACATGTGTGCGCATAATACAGTGGTTGGCGCAGGTAATATCACAGGTTTCGGGAGGTGGAAGATTGCGTTCTTTGTGGGGGAACGCCCCTCCTGCTACCTGCTATCCCTTAATAGCAGCTTTAGGAGGTTTGGCGCAAGATCGGGCCCATAGTTTGTCAAAACGTACCTAACATTTTTCAGGTATATCATGACAAACTATGTGTCTGATAACATCAAAAACTATATTCACTATAGCTGATGTAGATACTAGGGATGGGCATTCGGTGAAGATTTATTTGTCAATCTTTGGGAGAATTAATGATTAATAATCGATTAATCATTAACATTTTTATATTAAAAACTATCAAAATTACGCCAATCATGCCCTATAGTCTTATATAGCAAAAATAATTTAAAAAAACAGCTGTTTTTCTTTGAGGATGTTTTTTATTAACAAGACGAGTTAAACGTGAACTGGGACTTCACTTCCCATGATGCACCCGTGATCACGTGACCAGAGACTGTCAGTGCAGGAAACCAAGATGGCAGCTCGCTGCTAAGAAAATACACGCAAGACAAAATAATCTCAACTATTCTGTGGAAAAAAACATCCATATTATCCAACAACTAAATACACCACCCTGGAAGATTTGGAGGATTACATCGAATCTTACTTGAACCGATTCTGCGTGACAGCTGATATTGACACAGTAAGTGAAATGGAAAAAGGCAAGCCCACCCCGTCTAAGAGAAGTAGAGAATCCGATTCTGCTCACAGCTCCCCAGAAAAATCCACCAGCTTTTAGGTTAGTGACATTTTGATTTCAATTCACGAGAAGCTCTCAGACTTGGACTCCAGGATTGCTCTGATAGAAATTTAGCACAAAGAGTTCCAGCAATTACGAGAGAGTTTGGAGTTTAGCCAAGAACAGATAGCTGCATTAACGAGAGAGAATAATTCGCTTTGAGATTCTGTTTCAGCCCTGACAGAAAAACTTAAAACAGTGAATAGAGAAAATAAGGAAATGAAAGAATCAATCTTAGACTTACAGTCGCGTAGCATGAGAGACAACCTCGTCTTTTCCGGCTTACCAGAAGAAACAAAAGACGAAAATCCCGAACAGCTGATCAAGGACTTTATGGTCACGCAGCTAAAAATCCCTGCCGAAACTGTTCAGGGAATCAGTTTCCATCGTGTACACCGGATCGGCTATAAAAATCCAGCAAATAAACATCCGCGTCCCATTGTGGCAAAGTTCGAACACTTTAAGCAAAAGCTACATGTGCAGAGCCACGGGAAAAACTTAAAAGGAACGGACTTTGGACTGAATGACCTGTTTCCACGTGAAATCCTCATCAGACGGAAAGTTCTCTTCCAGATCAGAAAACAATCCATGAAGGAAGGGAAAAGGGCCGTTGTCGCGGTTGACAGACTGTACATCAATGGACAACTGTACCGCGATAAGAACACCATACCCCTGGCTCTTCTAACTTCCCAAAAATCATTCACAAAAGCTATTGTTAATAGTTAAATACACCTATGGGTCATTCCACCTCAATTCAACAGAACCTTCCCGCATGACCATCTCTGATTTGCTTGATATTTTTTTCTTATGAACTTTGACTATAATCTAGTAACTTTGTGCAATATTAGCCTGGTACTAGCAATTACTTCGGATTTATAAATGTTTTAAAAAGTGCCCGTACGGCCATTTTCGTGACATTCCTAATGCTTTTAAAATTATTACCATTTTTGAGGGGCTGTTTCTTTGAAACCGTACAAGCTAAAGAGCTGATTTTTTTTATGCTGTTAGTCCTGTATGTGCACTCTGTATAGGGCCAGTTTCAGGTGTCTATTCATTGCTGTTTGTTTTAAAATAAATGTCAAACATCCAAAATAAATTTCACTCGCTTTGTGCGGTTCACATTTCAAGTCCCCATTTGGACCCCTTGTAATAGTAGCTGAGACTTACTTTTTTTGTTGAACAATCTCCTTCTCTTATAGAATAAAAATACATAAAGAATTTGCAGAAACCATTGTATTTTAGTTCTCATATGACCCAGCAAAAAACGAATTTCGCATTTTATTGTCGATATTCAATTGGCAATTGAAAAAATATGACAAGATGTACCAAAAAACTTAATATACTACCAGAAAGGTAATGACAATATCTGTTTATATACCAAGTTTCAAGTTGGTACTAAGACAGACGGCCCACGGGGGCAGGGACTGTTCTTCCGTGTTCTCTAACGGTTTCGTCACGTTACAAAGGGAAAGATTTTTCGTTACCACACTGTGGATTAACTTTCCGTACTTTCGCAAAGCAAAAGTACGGAAAGTACTGGCGGAAAGTATTGTCGCGCTGTCTGCGACAATGCGCACAAATGAGACATCGATCCCTGGTTAGCTAGGCCAGGACGTCGCTCTGCTGAGTCTCGTGCGTGCGCCGGATTTCCGCGGACACGTGCAGGAGCGCTCAGAGCAGACACGGAATTTCAGGGACACGCTGAAACTTCGCCTGCTGGGGCCCCTTTTCAACAAAATTTTAACATGCATGCGTTACATTAGGAACGTTCTCAAGACTGAGTCATTGAGACTTCACAAGCGGCCTCTCGGGCACGCGCTTTGTAGCTGCACCTTTTCTGGCCTGTAGCTCACAGCAGACAGGAGGAAAAAGAAAAGGGGGGGGTCGGAGCACGGCTGTGCTCCAGAACAATCTCGTTTCAACAGACTCTCAGATTAATTTTCCACAGCATCGCAAATCGTCCCATCTCTGGGGTGCCAAAATATGTAGGGGGACTCGTGTAATTTATTAGTATTTTAATAATTGCCTAGGGTGCCACCGGCTTTCTTTAAAAAGACGGAAAAATTAAAGAGCAAATGAGTCACAATTTCTAGTGGGTTCTTGAACGAGTTGGATTGGCTGTTGGAAAATTAATCATCAGAGTCGCTAATACATTTTAAAACATTTATTTAGACACAGACAAGAACACAACACATATAAGACATTTACCTATATAAAATGCACATCAACATAACGAATTCTTCATATTTGGCTATAGCGCATGACAGGAAATGACGACAGAGAGTAAAGGAAGGAAGAGAAACATAATAAAGATGGCGGGTGTCGATGGGTTGCTAATGGCTAATCTGTTAGCAAAGTTAATAAAATAAGAAAGAAGGGCAATTCTCGAACTAATAAGCTGCCGAACAATGGGGAAGAGTGGTCCGGACGTGGTACGTGACACACAAACTGGCTGGGCCGTGGACAAACTTGGGAGACACCAAATCTTATTCTCTGTCAGCCTTACCCTGGGCTAGTCTGGCGGCTTACTTGTCGTTGGCACATCGGTTCGCACACAGTTCACAGTGGCTTTCTCTGGGAATCGTGTTCGGCTAATGGCTCTCTGGAGGTCCTGCAGACGTAGCGCGTGACTCGGCGGGTTGTACCGCTTTCTTTTCGTCAGGGCAGGCAAGTCGGTCCCGTGGCCTCGGCCTCCGATCGGCAGGAATCGGCAGTTAAAGAGTTCGATTGCCCGTCAAAAAAAATTGACGTGAGCCCCAAAAGAAAAGACGGAGCAACAAAAATCAAAATTGTTAAACTAATGCAAAAACTCTGGTCAGTTGGCAAAAGTTCTAGGCGTGGGATTTTCGTGTGTCAAACGTCAAGCGTTTAAACACTCCAGCCGCACGTAAAGGCTTACAAAGAAAAGTTATCAAACTTACAACTAACGTCTCTTAGTTGCACTTATTCAGTGGTCGTTCTATAAAAAGTCAATGCGGCGCGACTTGCCAAGCTTCTGTAAAAATGAAAACGAAAAATGTGCAGAAGCAAAATCAACTATGAAAATAAAATGAAGCAACCAAATGATTTCAGGGTGTGATCCGCGCCACAAAAGTTTCAAAGAAAATAAAAATGAAAAAGGAGGGAAAAGTTTCAAAGAAGAGTTTCAGAAAAGAGTGTAAAAGTAAGAGCAGTAAGAGGTTGAAGAGAGGTGATAAGAGCAATAGAGAGGGGACAAAGGACTCATCTGGCTTTAATACCCCTGGAATATTAAATGAGCGTTTATGTAAATAAACGGGGTCTGACCAATGCTGTCCAATCAAAGGCAGGGATTCTTCCCGCGGATCTGAAGCACTGAATGCTGGGAGATGAAGTTTTGATCTTTTGTCTCCTTTCATACGGTGTCTGTAATCCACAATTTTTAAACACATTTAAACAGTTACTAACCGTCAGGTTGTGTTAACAAAACATCACAAACACAAATATCAACAGTTATGTCACAAGATAATAACTTTTAACCTTTCATTCAGAAAACTGCCCTTTTGGAAGAGAAGGTTATGATGGCCTGAATCTAAATACAGAAAAATCATTTCCACTCAACTTCACAGTCCCCTTTATGTGTTGGTGTTTGTTATATTCTCTTGAGTTATAACATTTTAAGGCAATCAGTTGTAGTTGCTTGTCCTGTAAAAAGTTATTATAAAATAATAAATAATAAATAAAAATAACATTGGCTCAGACTTTTGCTTAAAAAAATAATCCATCGGGGGGCGCTGTGGAGCAAGGAAGATGTAGGACGTGTTTCACAGTGGCTCCGTCGAAATGTGACTTTTCATAGACTTTTTTGCACTACTTTTTTCAATTCTGCCAGTTTTGAACTCTATTACTTCTGCCTTATTGTTTTTGCTATACTTTTTCCCGGTTGAGAAGAATTTATGAAGGCGGGACGAGGGAAATCCGAATCCTCCAAAGGTGGCCGCAGTAAGCCTCGATTATCTCCTGAACCGGAAGGCCCTGTGCAGACGGATACTAACGAGGCTTTATTGATAAACACGAAACAGCTGATGGATGAGCTTCGTGCTGACATTATCAGTAAATTTGATGCTACTGTTTCTGCGGCGGTCAAGAGAGATTACCGCAGTTTTGGAACCCTTCGAATCGAGGATTGCTTCACACTGAGGGGCTATTGCAGAGCTTGAGCGCTCGGTTAGCGACCATGATGATAAGCTAATGGACCTTCAAAACCATGTTAGCTCGCTTACCTCTCTGGTTGATTCTCTCTCCAAAAAATGTGAAGACTTGGAGGGTCGCTCAAGGATGAATAATGTTCGCTTGGTGGGCCTCCCGGAGGGAGTGGAGGGACCTCGTCCTACTGAATTTGTGGCTCAGTTCCTTCAAGACCTGCTCGGTCTCGACGAGAGGCCGGTGCTGGACCGGGCGCATTGCACCCTCCGAGCCAGGCCCAGGGATGGAGAGCTGCCTCATCCACTAGTGATTCGGGTGAATTTGTTTCAAGTCCGGAACCAAATCTTGCGCCGGGCTGGAGAAGTTTCTCCTCTCTCTTACATGGATAAGAGGATTTCCATTTTCCCTGATTTCACCTCGGCGGTGGCCAAGAAACGGGCCACCTTTAACAATGTGAAGAAGGAGCTTCGCAGTTGCCCGAACGTTAAGTTTGGACTTCTCTTCCCGGCAGTCCTACGTATCACCCTTCCCGGTGGCCAGACGCACAGATTCGAGGACCCGACCTCGGCAGCGGAGTTTGTGCGGAAGAAAATTAAAAAAGGAGTTTCTCCGGACGATGTGTAAAGGTTGAGTTAGCTGGCTAGTTAGCCGCTGCTAAATATGCTTAGGTTCATAAGCTATAAGAACTACATTTCCTACATGCCCTTGGTGCCTTTGCACTATTTTGATATTTGAAGTTTCACTAATATCTCTGGTATAAGATTATGACATTGTGGGTACCTCGTTTGTATTAAGTTATCTGAATACTTGAAATTTTGAAACTTTTTCATATCTGGCTCATTTATTAGATTTCTTAATGGTGTGCAGTTTTTTTTTAATTTCCTTTTAATAAATAAATGGTCACACTTCAGACGTCACGGTTGTAGGTGAGTTTGTAGTTTCTAGGTTCTAGAGCTACTATAGGCGTGTTGAGTGTGTGTTTTTGAGGGGGGGTTGCGCGCATCCCGTTTGGGGGGGATGCTTCTGCTAGTGTCTGTGGGGAGGTGGGTGGTTGGGGGGGATTTGAATGTTGGTTGTTTTGTTTGGTGTGTTTTTGCCACTATTCAGGTACCTTTATCAGTATTTACTCTGTTGACTGTTGACTGTCATTTATTTTTATTTATGTTTCATCCAACTTGTTGCTATGACCCTACCTAATTCTACTGCGTTTTCCAGCGGGGGTGACATTAAATTTACTAGCCTAAATTGTAAAGGCCTTAATAATCCCATAAAACGTAGCAAGGTATTGCATTATCTCCATCATCTGAGTGCTCATATAATCTTTCTACAGGAAACTCATCTTAAAGTCTCGGATCATCTAAAACTGAAGAGGGGATGGGTAGGGCAGATTTATCATTCTTCATTTTTGGGTAAGTCAAGGGGCGCGGCTATCCTGCTCCATAAATCCGTTCCGTTTGTGCAGTCGAATGTTGTTTCTGACCCTAATGGTAGATTTGTTATAGTTTCTGGTCAGATTCATAATACCCGTGTGATCTTGGCTAATGTTTATGCTCCCAACTCGGACGATGAGGCATTTTTTAAGCGTCTCTTTTCAACACTCCCTGATATGTCTTCACATTTCCTGATTTTAGGAGGAGACTTTAATTGTTGGCTGGATCCCCAGTTGGATCGTTCTTCTTCTAAAGTATCCATGCTCTCAAAGTCAGCCAAGGTAATCCAGTCTTTTATGTAGGAGTTTGCCGTGTCTGACGCCTGGCGCTTTTTTAACCCCTCTAAAAGGGAATACTAATTTTTCTCTCATGTTCATCATACTTACACCCGTATTGATTTCTTTTTGGTAGACAATAGATTACTTTCTTCCATATCAGCATGTAAATACAATGCTATTGTCTTATCCGATCACGCCTCGGTCTCTATGAATGTATATTTTAAGAACTTCCCCATTATGCGAGCTCCATGGCGTCTCAATACACGCTTACTGTTAAAAGAAGACTTTGTTAATTTTGTTTCACAACAAATAGACTTTTTTCTGAGCATAAACAGAACACCTGATGTGTCTGCTACGTTGCTGTGGGAATCCTTGAAGGCTTATATCAGGGGTGAAATAATCTCCTATTCAGGATATGAGAGGAAACTTAGAAAAGACAAACTGCTTGCGCTATCATGTCGTATATCTCAACTTGACAACACTTATGCTACTTCCAAATCCTCAGAGGTATTTAAGGAAAGTCTCTCCCTTAAGGCAGAATATGACACTCTTTTGACACATCATTCTACCGAACTTTTACTCCAAACGAAGTCTGGGCTTTATGAACATGGTGACAAGGCCAGTAAATTATTAGCACACCAATTGCATCAGAGATCGGCATCTCATCAAATCCCACAGATCCACACTGACTCAGGAACAACTACTGAACCCGGTGAAATTAATACTGTGTTTAAGAAATTTTATGAGTCTCTCTATTCATCAGATCAAGTTTCCACTCCAGATTTTAATAGCTTTTTTGATAAATTGGAGGTTCCTACAATTGAACAGTCCACTAAGGCAGCTCTTGAGAAACCTATTACTATTACTGAACTTAACACAGCAGTAGGATCTTTTCAAAATGGGAAATGTCCAGGGCCGGATGGGTATCCTGTTGAATTTTACAAGAAGTTTTGGCACAAACTAGTGCCTTTATTATTGGACATGTTTACTGAATCTCTTGACACTGGTCGGCTTCCTCAAACTTTGAATCAGGCCTTTATCTCCCTCCTCTTAAAGGAAGGCAAGGAACCCCTAAAATGTTCCTCCTATCGTCCGATAAGTTTGCTAAACGCGGATTTTAAACTTCTTTCAAAACTGTTAGCTCTCCGCCTGGACTCCATTCTTCCATCTATAATCTCCTTAAACCAAACAGGGTTTATCCGAAATAGGCATTCCTTTTCTAATCTTAGACGTTTATTCAATACAATATATAATGTCTCTGCCTCCAACTCGCAAGAAGCCTTGATTTCATTAGACGCTGAAAAAGCGTTTGATAGAGTGGAATGGAATTATCTTTTTTTTGCTCTGGCAAAATTTGGTTTTGGGACCCATTTTATTTTGTGGGTTAAGCTACTCTATTCCTCTCCCCAGGCCTCAGTCAGAACCAATGAATCAGAATCAGAATGCCCTTCATTGTCATTATACAGTGGCGTACAACGAGATTGGAATCTCAGACCAGTTGTACGCCACTGTATAATGACAATAAAGGGCATTCTGATTCTGATTCTGATTCAATGGTGTACAGTCCGAATATTTTCGCCTTTATCGTTCTACTAGACAGGGCTGCCCTTTAAGTCCATTGCTATTTGCAATAGCTATTGAACCTCTTGCGATTGCGCTTCGTTCTCATCCTCATATTTCAGGTATACATAGGAACGGAATTGAGCTTAAGGTGTCTCTTTATGCGGACGACCTTCTTTTGTATGCTTCCAATTTGGCTGATTCGGCCCCTGCCATCCTTTCTACTCTCCAATCATTTGGCCAAGTATCTGGATACAAATTGAACCTGAACAAAAGTGAGATCTTTCCAATAAATAAGGCTGCAAAGAATTATCCCTTGTACAATTTACCCTTTAAGATTGCTCAGGATGGCTTTAGATATCTCGGAGTTAATGTTACACACAAATTCGACGAGCTCTATAAAGCTAACTTTGCACCCCTGCTGACCTGAATCAAAGAAGATTTTGGGCGCTGGTCTGTACTCAACTTATCCCTAATCGCAAGAGTCAATTCAGTTAAAATGAATGTTCTTCCACGGTTTTCTTACTTGTTTCAATGTATACCTTTGTATCTTCCCCAGATCTTTTTTCATAAAGTGGATAGCCTGATTTCGGAGTTTATTTGGAATAATAAGGTTCTCAGGTTGCGGAAACAATATCTGCAGAGGCCTAGGCCACTTGGAGGGTTGGCTTTGCCGAATTTGAGGTTCTATTTTTGGGCGGCCAACATTAGGGTTTGTAAATATTGGCTTCAATATGAGTCTTTTGATTCTCCCCCTTTGTGGCTAGTTATGGAGGCCAATTCTGTTAAACCTGTATCTTTGAATGCCCTTGTACACTCTCCTATTCATTCTTCCACTTTTCCCTATACTAAGAACAGGATCGTCAAAACATCACTCAGGATCTGGGTCCAGTTTAAGCGCTAATTTGGTTTTCAGTCAATGTCAACTTATGCTCCTTTAGCAGCTAACCATATCTTTTCTCCATCTTTGGTAGACAGCACTTTTTTAAACTGGTCTAATCTCGGTGTTAAACAGTTCAAAGATCTGTACGTTGACAACGTTTTCACTTCCTTTGAGCAACTTTCGGACAAATTTTCAATTCCCAAAGTACATTTTTTTAGATTCCTGCAGGTCCGCAGTTTCATTCGCAGCTCATTTCCCATGTTTCCTAGGTTACCTGAGGACTCAATTTTGGATGGCTTTTTTACACCCATCCCGACCCTGAAATGATCAATTGCACTTATTTATAATCGAATAATTAGCTTACGCTCAGACTCACTTAACCCGATAAAGGCCTGTTGGGAGGAGGATTTGGGGGAGGCAATACTTGAGGGGGTTTGGACGGAGATCTTAAGGCGCGTACATAGTTCTTCGATTTGTGCTCGGCACAGCCTCATCCAGTGTAAACTGTTACACCGTATTTATTTTACACAGGCTCGACTTGCAAAAATCTATGGTGGTTCTGCAGCTTGTCTCAGATGCCAACATTCCCCTGCAAATCTTATTCACACATTTTGGCTCTGCCCATCCCTTCATAATTTTTGGTCAGATATCTTTGATACCCTGTCGGTGATTGTTGGAGAAAGGATTAAACCAAATCCCTGGAGTGCATTATTTGGGGTTGTCCCTTCACTGCCATCCCTCTCCAAAGTTAAAAAAGATCTTTTAGCTTTTGTCACCTTGTTAGCCAGACGATTGATTTTATTACATTGGAAAACCGCTGACTCTCCAACTCATACCCGCTGGATTAGGGATATCCTTTATTTTCTTAAACTTGAAAAACTTAGGCTTTCGCTACAAGGTCTCTATCTGGGGTCCATTCTTCCAGTTTGTTAAGAATACAAAGGTTCCACTTGATACTGGCTGAAAGATCCGATATTTTGGAGAAGTGCCACTCTTCTGCTGGATGTAGTGTATATGTTTTCTATCTATTTTGACTGTTGATATTTTTCCAATGTGCTTGTTTAGTGGCTAATTGGTGGTGGTTTAGTTTTTGTTTGTTTTTTATTTTTGTTTATTTT
>JAGFBZ010000189.1:34261-221386 GCA_018398805.1 Hirundichthys speculiger | reverse complement strand
CAGGCAATGACCCTAGGTCACAAGTCATCAGGAGTGCAGCGAAGGACTTGAATGTCAACTACCGTACTTTGGCGTGGTACTGTAAAACATTTACACCAGCTGAAATTCAGGGTCAGACAGCTATCCCAACTATAGTGGTTGGGTACAAATCACCACGGCAGGTTTTCAGCACAGAGATGGAACTGCAGCTTGAGAACTATATCAAAAGATCCTCTGACATATATTTTGGTTTGTCTCCATCAAAGGTGAGGAAGCTGGCATATTAATTTCCGCTGGCAAGGGGCCTACAATTTCCACAAGCTTGGTCAGACAAAGAAAAAGCCAGCGTCGAATGGTTTACAGGCTTCCTAAAGCGGCACCCCTCACTTTCTCTAAGAAAACCAGAGGCAACTAGCCTTGCCAGAGCTAGTGCCTTTAACAAGGAGAATGTTAAGTCTTTTTTTTGACAATCTGGAGAAAGTGTTAACCAGACATTCCCTAGGACCAGGAGACATCTGGAACATGGATGAACTGGAGTGACAACAGTACAGAAACCAGACCGATTGGTAGCCAAGCGTGGCTTCAAGCAGGTGGGGTCACTGACATCTGGGGAAAGGGGTACACTGGTGACCCTTGCCTGTGCAGTCTCAGCCACAGGGAACAGCATCCCCCCCCATTTCATATTTCCTCAGGTGCACTTTCGTGATCATTTCATCAACAATGGGCCACCAGGCTGCAAAGGAGGAGCAAATCCCACAGGGTGGATGAAAGAACCACACTTTGTTGATTTCCTCAACATAGGCGGCGCCAAGGAGGGGCTTGCCGGTGCTTCAGCTCCCCCTCGTGGTGGCATAGCACCCCCGTAGCACCCCCCCCTATGAAATCCAATAAAAAAATCAGTAAATAAAAATATTTTTATGATATTTTATCTCATGCGCTCTGTATTTTATTCCTGTCTTAAAATTTCCTAAATTAAATAAATTTTAAAAAATGTAGGCCTATTTCTTGAAATTAACGCGAGGTCAAAGTTGAGGTGTCAGGTCGTGTCACGTATTTTACATAACGTGCTGCGCCTGTGTCTGCTGTTATGAGGGATGATGTTTGGCGCGATTTGCTTGATTTTTCGACTGAAAAATGAAGCATTTCCTCATCCCAAGAAAAAGAATCTGGACTAGTTCACAAAATAGTGTTCCCAGGGGGAATATTGACGACAGCAACTCAGACGGCCCCGTGATATCAGACTCGGATGGCGGCGGAAAAGAGGTACCGCTGTCGGATGTCCGAACCGGACAGGTAGGAGGTTATCCGACAGCGTGTTGTGAATGATTGCATATTATGTATTGGGTTTGCATTTTGATGTTTTTGTCTCTCTTGGCATGATGGATGAAATAATGATTTGCTATCGCTAGACAAAGTAATGTTACATGTTAAAAAAATAAGGTTTACTTCTTTCATGTGCATGTCAAATGCCTTTTGATAATTTCATACAACTCAGTTTGATTGTGGGGTGGAGGAAGAAATGTTGGTGTCTTTTGGTTTTGGTACAAAAACTGACTTAATACTTTTGTGGTGTGAATGA
Source organism: Hirundichthys speculiger (assembly GCA_018398805.1). NCBI lineage: Eukaryota > Metazoa > Chordata > Actinopteri > Beloniformes > Exocoetidae > Hirundichthys > Hirundichthys speculiger. The sequence goes on along the minus strand of JAGFBZ010000189.1, from coordinate 219,828 downwards.
AAAAAATGCCCTCAGATTTTTCATAAAACTCAGTTTACCTTCTGATTCTCATCTGACAGTGGTGGAAAAATGGCTATTTTCTGGGTGTGCTAGCCTAAGAGGTTTAAAAATATTCTTGGTTTTTTTCTGTCTTATGCATGTCAGTGCATTTGGATTTTCCTTTAAGCTCATACTTTGATTCCAGTTTGACAGTTATGGAATTAAAAAAATAAAATGCATGTCCTTTACCTGCAATACATTTTTTGTTTTCAATAAAAAGTATTGTAATTTAAATCCCATTGTTTCTTGATCTGTGCAGGGAACCTTTCGCTTTTGTATTGAGTAAATGTCAGACAGTGGCATAGCAATACAGGTTTGTAAGACTTGCAAAAAAATATTAACGTTGCAAAGTCAGTACTAGTTTATGGGTGTGCACATACTGTATTTCTAGGAGCACCCCCAGTCAATGTTTGAGCCCACCTATAGCACCTGCAATCAAATTTTTCTGGCGCCGCCCATGTTCCTCAAGCATTTTGTGGAACGTGCCAAGTGCTTTAAAGGAGAAGCTCCGCTTACTCCTTCTGGATAACCACTGCTCACATCTCTCTATTGATGGGCTGAATTTTGCCAAAAAAAATCCTCATGTTGTCCTTCCCACCCCCACTGCTCACACAGGCTGCAGCTTTTAGACAGAAGGCCGTTGAAAAGGCATGTAAACTCTGTCTGATTCCTGGATGAGGAACAACGCAGGGAAAACACTCAGCATCTATGACATCCCTGGGATTGTAGCAACTGCTCATCCCCTGGCTGCAACCCCACTTAATATTCAGGCCGGCTTTCAGGCAACAGGGATTCAGCCTTACAACAGGGATGTGTTCTTGGAGACAGAAATTGCACCATCTTACGTCTCAGATCGCCCCTACCAGGACCCAGCTCTACCAAGCCCAAGCACTAACCCAGCCATTCCAGGCTCCGAAACTGTACCATCTTCTCCAGGCCCCAGCACTGATCCATCCAGCACCAACCCAGCCATTACTGGACCCAGCATTGGCCCAGCACTTCCAGGTCCAGGCACCAACCAAGAAGCTATTCCAGGCCCTAGTAACCCAGCCTCCTCCACCAACACATTAACTCCAGAGGATATTAGGCCTTACCCAAAAGCTGGTCCAAGAAAAAAGGTTACCCAGCAGAAAAAGAAGAGAAAAACATCTATTCTCACTGACACACCTGTGAAGGAGGCACTTGAAGCTGAAAGGCAGGCACAAGGGAAGAAAAGCCTTTTCAACTGGAGACCTGATGGGGCCCGGCACCGCGGGGGGGATGCCAACAACCTGATCCGCATGATGAGCAAGGCTCTGGGACAGTCGGCTCCATCGCTCACCGGACTGAAGGAGCTCAGTCTTCCCAGAAGAGACGGTTTGGTTCATCGGTCTTTCCTCCTCTGACCTGGAGATATCTCACTTGATTCATCATTATGGAGGTATACTAGTTTTAACGGCTGTTAACTGGAGTTAGCACTCAGACCACAGGACCGGGACATGAAAAGGAGTACTGGACACCGGCAGCTCCTCAAGTACACCAGACTGGACTGTACTGAAACCTGAATTTCGCCCTTGGGGGATCAATAAAGTATATTTAAATTTGAATTTGAAACAGAAAGACCACAGTTGAGCCTTTGTCTTGTGTCACTGCAGTGACTCGCTACTTTTTTGCGGTGTTTAAACATATTTTAAACACATTATTTAGGCCCGGGGGGGCTCCGGCTCCAGTTCGCAGATTTTGATTGTCGCGGGGGGGCACCGGTCCCCATTAACCGTGAAAACTAAGGGATCACTGTACATATGCCAAAACTGCAACTCAGATGAGGAGTCTGACTAGTGAGCTCAGGTTTTGTTTGAGGTTTTCTTTTGTCCCAGGACCAGTTTAAGTGACAGTTTCATAATACATGCTTATACATAATACATAATATTTATTTTTATTTAATTATTTATTATAATTATTTTTTTAAAATAACTTCAACAATAGTTTTGTCATTTTATTGGTTGAAAAATCCAGTGTGACATCTTACCCCACATAGTGTGACAACTAACCCGTTGGGTGGGGCAACTTGTCACATGGTGACAATCTCCATTAAATTGCTTAAAACTCTGCACTGACACAAGATATGAAAATTACATGAATACAAATATATACCTGAGACTTTGGTCTTTCATCTGGTAAATATTTTATTTATATATGATGTTTTGATTCGAAGATATATATATGAGTGTAAAAAGTGTGACAATATGCCCCGGTCTCCCCTACTCACTGTCCATTAGGAAAAGCTCTGAATGTTTCAAATGTCTCCACCAGCCATGTTCAGCATCTTCATGTTTTCTCCTGGTTCTGGTCAGAACTCTGGCAGCAGCATTCTGGATGAGCTGAAGACCAGACAGAGGAGCGTTACAGTAGTCAGTCTGCTGGAGATGAAGGCTGGATGAGCTTCTCTAAATCTGCTCTGGACATCAGATCTCTGACTCTTCATATCAGTTTGAGGAGATAAAAAGCTGTTTTAGTTCCAACCTTGATGATGCTGCTGAAGCTCAGCTCTGAGTCACTTGTTACATTACGCCAATAACATGAGTATAACGTCATATCTGTTAACAACCTCTGTACCCATTAAATAAATAACAAAAAAAAGAAAGAAAATTCACACAGAGCAGGCTTGGTACATAGAATCAGCAGTGGTAATAAATCCATATTTCAGCAGGACTCCTGGTGTTGTCTGTTAAAAGTTCTTCTTTCTCTTCACTGAGCATTTTCCCTTCACAAGGAAACTTTCCAAAGACGTCTGTTTCTTACTCATTTTGCTAGCTGGGTTCAATTTTAGCGCTCAAGTTACCGAGATGTAACTGAGAGAATCCGGTCATGGACAGAGAGGATGGAGGACAGAGAGGATGGAGGACAGAGAGGATGGAGGACAGAGAGAGAGGATGGAGGCAAGGCAAGTTTATTTGTAGCACATTTCGTGTACAAGACAATTCAAGGTGCTTTACATAAGCATTACAGAGCATTACATTAAAACAGGAGGAAATAAAAAGATACAATAATAAAAATGCAAAAAGTTAATCAACATTGTTTTTCATTTTAAAAAATGGATTAAAAATGTAGATAAAATGCAAGAAATAAAAGTTAATTGCTATGATAAAATGTGGCAAATAGAAAAGTTTTTATCCTTAATTTAAAACTGCTGAGAGTGTCAGCAGACCTGCAGGTTTCTGGGAGTTTGTCTTGATGTGATACTGAAGTTCAGGTCTGAGTCCATAACAACACCCAGATTTCTGGCTTTGCTTTGGTTTCTAACTTTGCTCTTTGAAGCTGAGTGGTGACTTTTAATCTTTCTTCCTTGGCTCCAAAAACTATTATTTCAGTTTTGTCTTCATTTAACTGAAGGAGGTTCTGACACATCCAGTCTCTAATTTGATCAATGCATCTGGTCAGTGTTTGGATCGGACTGTAGTCTCCTGGTGAGATGGTTATGTAGATTTGTGTGTCAGCAGCATAGTTGTGGTAACATATTTTGTTGTTTTTTATAATTTGAGTGAGTGGGAGCATGTAGATGTTGAACAGCAGTGGCCCCAAGATGGAGCCTTGAGGAACTCCACAAGTTATTTTAGTTTGCTCAGATTTATAGTTACCTATAGACACAAAGTAGTCCCTGTCTTTTAGCTAGGACATAAACCAATTCAATGCAGTGCCAGAAAGTCCTACCCAGTTTTTCAGCCGGTCTAGTCAGATGTTATGGTCAGTCGTGTCAAATGCAGCACTGAGATCCAGTAGTACCAGGACTGAAATGTTTCCACTATCTAAGTTCAAGTGGATGTCATTAAGGACCTTAACTAGAGCAGTCTCAGTGCTGTGATGTGACCGAAAACCTGACTGGTAGATAGAAAACAGTTATTTAGCATCAAGAAGTTGTGGAGTTGTTGAAAAACAGTTTTTTCTATAATCTTGCTCAGAAAGGGGAGGTTTGGTATCGGTCTGTAGCTGCTCATGAGTGATGAGTCTCAGCTGGTCTTTTTCAGGAGTGGCTTGATGACGGCTGTTTTCAGGGTCTGAGGGAAGACTCCTGAGAGCAGGGAGGTGTTTACAATCAGTAAAATATCTAGGGCTGTGCATCCTGAAACAGTCTTGAAAAACCCTGTTGGCAGGTATCAAGACAGCAGGTGGTGGTTTTCAGATGGCAGATGATCTCATCCAGGGCTTTTGGGCTGATTGGAGAAAAGTGTGTCATGGTGTTTATATTTTTAGGTGGGACAGTGGTGACATATGTGCTGCCCCTGGCGTGGAAGCACTGACTGCCTGATTTTCTGAATTTTGTCAGTAAAGAAGAAAGCAAATTCGTACCAGGCCTGGTTGGACAGGAGTTCTGGGGTTACTGACGCAGGAGGGTTAGTTAACCTGTCAACAGTAATGAACAGGGAACAAGCATTATTACTCTTCTTAGCAATGATGTCAGAAAATAATGATTGTCTTGCATTTCTCAGCTCCAGATTATAAATTCTTAGTCTTTCTTTATAGCTCTCATAGTCAGGGCCGTATTACCGACCGGGCAAGTGGGGCTGGCGCCCCGGGGCCCATGGATCCAGGGGGCCCAGGGGGGCCCAACAACAATGCAGATGCCGATATCGATTGCGATATCAGAGGCCTCTATTCTTTAGGATCTTCTTTAGTTGTACCTCTTTAGTCTATGTTATATGGCATAAGTGAAGAGAGAACCGAGAGAGAAGGGTGAACTGAAATGGGCTGGGCGGGGGGGAGTGACAGCAGTCAGAGGGCCCTCGGCCACAGGACATAGGAACCAGAGGGCCCCTGGGCCATGTGGTACAGCAACCAGAGGGCCCCTGGGCCACGGGGGACGGCAATCAAAGGGCTTCTGGGCCATACGGTACAGCGACTAGAGGGCCCCTGAGCCACGGGATATGGCAATCAGAGGGCCCCTGAGCCACGGGATATGGCAACCAGAGGGCCCCTGGGCCACGGGAAACGGCAATCAAAGGGCTTCTGGGCCATATGGTACAGCGACTAGAGGGCCCCTGAGCCACGGGATATGGCAATCAGAGGGCCCCTGAGCCACGGCATATGGCAACCAGAGGGCCCCTGGGCCATGCTGTATGCCAACCAGAGGGCCCCTGGGCCATGGGGGACGACAACCAGAGGGCCCCTGGGCCATGGGGGACACCAACTAGAGGGCCCCTGGGTACGGGGGATGACAATCAGAAGGCCCCTGGGTCATGGGGGACAGTAGTCAGAATGAATACTTGTGTTTTCCCACCACATTGACATGTTCGCCGACGCTTTGTGAACACAGCGTATCCTGGGCCTAACACAAAGAAGCGCAAACATATGGCTGATGAAAGTGCAGAGCCAGGTGTTGAATTTGGTGGAAAAGAAAAGTTTCAAATTGAAACATTCAATGTTCTAATTGACAAGCTTGTGTCCTGTCTTGACCATCGGTTAACTGCATACACACACTTGACCAATCTTTTTCATGTTCTTTTCATGCCTGATAATATGTCCATCAGTGAGCTCACTTCAAGGGCCGAAGCACTTGCTGCAGCATATCCCACTGATCTGACCATGAGCCTGGGAGATGAACTTGTTCAATTCAAATCATTCATTCCAGAAGGACAAAGATGCCCAAATACAATGCTAAAGACCGTGGTAAATTTGGATTTGCAGGCCACTTTTCCAAGTCTTTACATCGCACTTCGACTGTTCTTGACTCTGCCAATTACAAACTGTGAAGGGGAACGGTCATTCTCCAGAATGGCTCGAATAAAAAATGAGCTCAGGATGAAAATGAGCCAAAATCGTCTGAACTCCCTCTCCCTTCTTGCAATTAAATCAGTTTGTGCAACAGCTGAACTTTGATGAGTTGGTAGATGATTTTGCACGAAGGAAGACCAGAAAGAGACTTTTGTAAGGGGGGGAGGTGGGTGGTTGGGCTCGAGGCGGGAGAGGGGGGGCCCTTGCAAACTCCCTGCCCAGGGGCCCAGACCCACCTTAATCCGGGGCTGGGTGCTGCTGGGACCTTCGTCAGCCTGGGAGTTGTGGGATGATCGACTGCGGGTTCCTGGAGACTTCTGCTCCTGAAATGAACCTCTGTGGGTTCCAGCTCCTTCATCCAGGCCACGCCGGAGCAGCCGACGGACATCCGCAGCAGGACCTCCGTTCCAAATTTAACTTTGGTGGCGACATCAGAAACGACCGCTGCGTTTAGCTGATGCTCAGCCGCTATGGTTTTTATTCACAGCTTGGAAGCTAACTGCAGCAAGACCTACTTCCTGGTAGCAGTCCAATCAGAGGTGGGGATGGCTGCTGCTTGGGCTGCCCTACTCAGTCATGGCTGCATGTATGATGGGAAACGCGGCGCCGAGATTCAACAGAAACCACTCTGGAGATCTCTGCAGACTAAGAGAGTGCTGTGTGGGCGGGTGAATGCTGTGGTGGTTGACACGACTGAAATAGTTGCTGTTTAAACTCTTTATATACCTTCTCTGACTTCTCTTGCTACGATCTTCATGTCAGGTGCCACAGCAGCGTAATGATGCAAAAGAAAACAGGACAATGGCACTATAGCAGGGAAGGAAGGAGACGAGGGAGCCTCCTTCTCCAGGACAGAGCTGGACCTCTTCATCAGTCTGTCAGTCCTTCCCTGTGATGCCCCCGATCCACCAGATAAGAGCCTAGAATGTCGCTGATGCAACCACAGTGTCATAAAAAGTGTCCTGCACACTCCAGATCTGTCTCCTCAGCAGATCAAGGCCACCTTTGATCATATATGTAGACTCCAGGTCCTTTGAAATGTCCAACTTCAAAAACTAAAGCATCCCTTTGATCCAGTTTGAGGCTTTAACACCATCACTTTACTTTACTACATTAAAATAGCAAATGTGGCTCACAGAAGAAAGATAAAATGAAGGTGGAATCACATCAAATCATACATTAGGACGGTGCTTCTCAGTTATTTTCTGCTGCCCCCCCCTCCCCATGACTAAAAATAGTTTCATTTGTCTATAAAGTTGTTATGAGTCTACCTCTGCAAAACACTGTATCCTTATTAACGTTAAGGAAAAAACAAGAAAAGGAATATAGATCAACTTATAACAAAGAATAACTTTACCAAAATTGCTTTTTAGTCTGTAAAGATTTAAAGTGCATCAATCATAGTCACAGTGAAGCAGCGCTGCATCAGCATCGTCAGATTTCCTCGTCTTAACTTTCGTTTGTCTCATTATCTCCTCCTTTCTTTTCATCCCTGTTAAATATTTTTCTGTGGTGTCTCTTGACGGTTTGTTCTCTTCATATCTCCTGATCTGTGCTGTGTGCCTGCATGTCCGTGCAAAAAAAACCCGACAATAATATAGCTAAAACTCCCTGAACACACTGTGACGAGTGTAGCGCCACTGACACCTACTGGACTATATGTGCTATTACACTTTATTATAGTCCAGAAAATGAAAATCCAGCGCTCCCACACAACAGAGACTAACAATGCTGGTGCCCAGAACAAGATGTGCTGCTTAATCAAAGATGATTCAATTCAATTCAGTTTTTATTGGTATAGCGTCTGTTACAATGGCCACGGTTACATGATGTTTTTTAATTCGGAATTATTTATTCCGAATTAAATAATTCAGAATTAAACTATTCTCCTTCGAGTTTACATGGAAATAGTAATTCTGAATTGAGGTTTACATGGAAAACACGTTTGTTCGGCTTTATCCAATTCCGCTAAAGGTCTGGGGGTTGGGAAGGGTTCTGATTGGATGGGGGAGGCGGACATCTTTACGTATTTACGTCTACTGGAAGAAAACAAACTTACTCGATTAGCAACAACATGGAGGACTACATTATTAGCATCATTTTTGGATTTGTTTTGATTTTATTTTTGAAGCAGCAGCACGACAACATCATGTCGATGATTTTCTTTCGAAAACAAGCCCAGCGCGGAATATAAGATAAAATAAGATAATATATTCCTTTATTTGTCCCACAATGGGGAAATTTACATTTACAATTTACAATATAAGCGTCATCACAACAGACGGGCAAGAGAACGAGCATGCGCAGAAAGACCGGAGTTAATTTAAAGCGGAAAGAGTGTAAACATGACCGTGGAATTATTCTATTTGGATTTAAAATCAGAAAAAACCAGCCACTTACTTCGGAATTAAGTTTAACTCAGAGTGGACATTTTCATTTGGAATGAGGTGTTTACATGGTAATTTTTAATCATTTTAAATCTGATTTAATTTTAATTCGGAATTAAAGAGGAATTAATCTTCCCATGTAAACACACTAAATGTCAATTGTCTCTAGGTGCTTTACAGAGACCCAGATCATGACCCCTGAGCAAATAAAATCATAAAATCCTAATCAAGGATAATGGCAGGTAAAAAACTCCAACAGAGGGAGAAAAAAAACCCTTTAAGCCAAACAGTGGCAAGAAAAAACTCCACTTTAAGAGAAAGAAACCTTGAGCAGGACCTGGTTCATATGGAGGGACCTTCCTGATGAAGACCAGCCGGGTAGAGAAAGAAAAGAGAGGAGAGACAGGACAGAGGGAGGATGGAGGACAGAGAGGATGGAGGACAGAGAGGATGGAGGACAGAGAGAGGATGAAGGACAGAGAGAGGATGGAGGACAGAGAGAGGATGGAGGACAGAGAGAGGATGTAGGACAGAGAGAGGATGTAGGACAGAGAGACGATGGAGGACAGAGAGAGGATGGAGGACAGAGAGAGGATGGAGGACAGAGAGAGGATGTAGGACAGAGAGACGATGGAGGACAGAGAGAGGATGGAGGACAGAGAGGATGGAGGACTGAGAGAGGAGAGAACACAAATGATGACAACATAAATCAGGGGGGTCAGACTCATTTTCACTGAGGGCCACATCAGCATCCTGGTTGCCCTCCAAGGGCCAAATTGACAGGATGAATGTAACAAAATGCAATGTAAATCAAAATAAATTAAATTACACTTGAATGTATATTTAAATAACAGTTTTTGTATTCATCATGTATTCAAGTTTCAAATATTTAACTCATTATTATATTAAACTCAGAGTTTGTGGTTGTAAACCTGCTCTCGCACAGGTGACATTTGAAGCGATTCTTTGTTTTTCTTGTGGGCTAAATTTAGCATACTTAGCTCTGTGTTTGCTTTTAAAACGCCGACTGACTCCGCCTCATAACACAAACTGAGATACAAACTTGTATTTGTTTTCCCGTCGTTCATGAAACTTTCTTCCTTTTGTATCAATTTTTCTTTTCTTGGACATGTTGGGGTTAGTTTGTAGAGGTTTTTCTTAAGTTCATCAGTTCTGAAAATCGCAATATGCGCGTTAAAGCAGCGTAAGCTTATATTAAGTCTTATAATATTGGTTTAATATGTAAGCCAATAATGCACAAGCTCTCCAGGGCCACATAAAATGATGAGGTGGGCCACATTTGGCCCGCGGGCCTTGTGTTTGACACATGTGATATAAACAGATGCAAGTAGCAGCACTGAGGTGAGATGGTCAGAGGACTAGATCACCGGTCACCATGCCAACCAACACCCTGAACACACCTACACACACAGGTGGAGGGAAAACAGCACAACAAACTACAGGAAAGAAAATGGAGCACAGTTACAGGTGCTTACAGGTTACGAGGTGCTCCTAATTAACTACGGAATGAGCTGGAGGAGGAAGAAGGGAGGAGGAAAGGGAAGGAAAGGGACTCGTGCAGACCCCAGAACACACAACATCATCTCAGCTTCCTTTCACGCCAGCAGGGACTCATGGTTGAGCTTCTTTGTCATCGAAGTCGCTGCTGAAACAAAAAGCTTCTAGTGGCTGCGGTAGGAGACGTGTTCTTACCTCAGGCACAGTCGCTGAGTCCTTTCCTGACTCCTTGACTCCTGACTCCTTGTGAAATGACTCAGAGCTGTGACACCAGCCCGCCGTCACTCCAGCAGCTCTGCATCTGCCGACCTCTGACCCGGCCCAGCTCTCTGCATTGATCCCTCCTGATCCGTGACGTCTGGCCTCTGCTTCCACATTACCTGAGCCGTTTATGCACGGCTGCCCGCACACAAGCGCAACCTGATAGCACCGCCACGCACACACACACAGCTGTTTACACACACAGACGCAGCTCCAGGGAAACCCATTCATATCAGGAGACTGATGGTGCCGCCTCACAAGCTGGATCTGAGGAGGACCGGCACTCACGGCTGATGATTTAAGACCACAGACTGTATAAAAAAGACCTTAAGGGGTGCATTCCTGCCAGAAGCAAATGTTCTGAATGAACTTTATTCATGGATCTTTCCACGGCTTCAACTGGACCGGTCCGTTCCACCAGTACACCCACTCACACTTAGGCTGCTAGTTATGAACCAGTTTAGAAGGGCTGGACTGGTCGAGGCGTGTCTTCTGCATCAAACAAATGAGATCAACAGGTAGTTGAGGCAAAGTCAGGAAATGACAGGATCAAATTCTGATGCTGTCTCTGCTGCCACCAAGTGGCCAAAACATTATTAACCAAGGGAGAATCCAGGATCATTATGGAGCCCCGTTTGGGTCATAATTCAATGAATAAATGAGTCTATTATTATGAAATACAGGTGTTTATTATTATGAAATATTTCCCATTAATATGATAATGGTTTCGTTTTTCATAAGAATGATTTGTGTGTCGATTACAGCAGAGAGGGCGGAGCCATTTATGTGATTGGCTGCTCTTTCATTCAGGCATAAGCAACAGAACAGTGAATATCGATAGTGGGCGAGAGGTGCAATGTATATACTCCAGGCCAGCAGGTGGCAGAATGCACCTCAGTTTACGGTTAAAAGTTGACATCGACTAAGAAACGTCAAGGTTTCCCGTAGCTCAGTCCAAGCTGCCATAGCTACAATCGGACTAGGAGCGCACCTTGATGACGCCACGGCCCGCTGCTAACGGGACCTCAGCCAAAACTAGTCGATGTCAGAGCGTAGAATGGAGAAGGATCAGCCAATGAGTGTGCAGGTCAACCACTGGTCCCGCCCACTGGCAAAATGTCATTATTATGTAAAAGCTCATTCTTATGAAAAAGGAAGCAATTATGTAAAAACTCATTCTTAAATAAAAAAGCCATTCTGAAATAAACTATTATGCATTAAACTAAGATTAAATAATAATAAAAATATATTACATAATAATTACATTTTTCATTATAATGGGAAATATTTCATAATAATAAACATGTATTTATAATAATGAGAAACATTTCATAATATTGGATAAGTATTTCATAATAATAAACGCCTGTATTTCATAATAATAAACTCATTTATTCACTGAATTATGACCCAAACGGGGCTCCATAGATCATGACTTCACAAACACGCACCGACACATTCGGCATCGTGTACAAGACAATTCAAGGAGCTTTACATGAAACAGTAGAAACATCACAGAGCATTAAAGAGAACATTAAAACGGGAGGAAATAAAGTAAAATAAAATATTAAAACACAAAAATATTCAAATGCAAAATATTAAAAAAGCTAAACGTTAATCAACAGTTGTTTTTGATTAAAAAATAAGAGGAATTAAAATGTAGATAAAATGCAAGAAATTAAAGTTAATTGTTTTGATAAAAGGTGGCAAATAGAAACGTTTTTAACCCTGATTTAAAACTGCTGAGACTGTCAGCAGTTTTAACTTAGGTCTTTGAAGCTGAGTGGTGACTTTTAATCTTTCTTCCTTGGCTCCAAATACTATTATTTCAGTTTTGTCTTCATTTAACTGAAGGAAGTTCTGACACATCCAGTCTCTAATATGATCAATGCTTCTGGTCAGTGTTTGGATCGGACTGTAGTCTCCTGGTGAGATGGTTCTGTAGATTTGTGTGTCATCAGCATAGTTGTGGGAACATTAGTGTTCACTGGAGACACTCAGAAGCATTGGGAATCAAATGAAAGCGCGTCAGCCCGGCTCAGCCCGGCTCAGCTCTGCTCAGCTCTGCTCGGACCGAAACGTTCCAGAACCCTCTGAAGGCTCTGTGATGTCACAGACTCAGAATGTTCTGTGTCTGTGATGTCACAGACCCAGAAGGTTCTGTTCTGTGTCTGCAGCTGCAGGTGTCATTCTTCTGCTGAGTTTTCACACGATTCACATCGGATCAGGTAAGAAAACAGCACTTTACAACTCAGAGATGAACTCCAGTTATCTTATCTGATTAGCAGGGATGTACATTTGGATGTTTTAAGGCAAGGTTTAAATTATATGAAGCTCAGAAATGATCAACCATTAAAAAAGGTTGGGACTCATTTATGAGTAAACAGAAAACAAAGATTATCATATTTTCGGACTATAAGGCGCATGAAGCTAAAGAAAACAGTCAATGCGTACAACTCCGCGAGACTCATGACGACGGCAACCATAATGCTCCGACAATCCACCTAGCGGTACGACTTCATATCTTACCAAAATCACACTAAAACATTTTGAGAGATTCTTTGAGCGCCGTGTAGCACATAAATTTGGTTTGAGGTCAGTAAGCACAACCAGAATTAATACGTCAGGAGCACTGTGGATTTTTGAGAAAATGTAAGGATTTTAAATGTGCCTTTTAGTCCAAAAAATCCAATATCCAAATAATTTCACTCTTACAGTTTTTAAACGGCGAGAGCCGAGTGGTTTTTTTTTTGTGTGTTTTGAGGATTTTTCTGGGTTTTCCTTGTTTCTCATGTTCATTGTCTCCCATTTGGTTATTTCCTGCTTTATTTTGAAAGTCTGTGTGGTTCACTTTCCCTGTCTTTCATCTGCCTGATCGTTGGCACTTCTGTCTGGCTTTCCCCCTGGTCCATTTAAGTCCCCCGTCTCCCCCACTGGTCCGCCTGTTTTGCTTTGTTACCTCCACCAAGGAGGTTTTGTTTTTGCCGGCATTTATCTGTCTGTCTGTGTTCAAGATAACTCAAAAAGTTATGGATGGATTTTGATTAACTTTTCAGGAGTGAAATGTGAAAAGGAAGAAGTGCTTTCATTTTGGGTGTGATCCGGAAGAAATCCTGGATTCTGGATCACTTTCAAATTTTCGATAACATTGCGGTCAATGTGGCCGAAACTTTTGTTGGCATGACCAAGGCACATGTGACCCTGGGGCATTGTCACAATGTTGCTGTTGCTCCTTCACATTCAGAGGAGCCTATTCAGGCCCTGCACCTGGTTAGGATGCTTCCCGTTGCCTCCGTAGGGAGGTGTTTCAAGCATGTCAAACCAGAAGAAGGTGTTGAGGCAGACCCAGAACATGCTGGACAGATTATATTCTTTAGCTGGCCTGGTTTCCTCCTGGAAGAGCCAGAGAGGGTCGCAGCCTTAACTCCTCTGCTTGGCTCCCCGCCATAATGGATGGATGGATGGATGGATGGATGGACGGATGGAAGGATGGATGGATGGATGGATGGATGGATGGATGGACGGATGGAAGGATGGATGGATGGATGGATGGATGGATGGATGAGTGAATGGATGGATGGGTGGGTGGATGAATGGATGGAGGATGGATGGATGGATGGATGGATGGATGGACGGATGGATGGATGGATAGATGGATGGACGGGTGGATGGATGGATGGACGGATGGCTGGATGGATGGATGGATGGCTGCTGGATCGATGGATGGATGGATGGATGGATGGCTGGCTGGATGGATGGATGGATGGATGGATGGCTGGCTGGATGGATGGATGGATGGCTGGCTGGATGGATGGCTGGATGGACAGATGGGTGGATGGATGGACAGATGGATAAATAGATGGATGGATGAATGGATGTATGGATGGACAGATGGATAGATAGATGGACAAACCATCTCTATTCTGATGATCCAGTGTTTTAGTTTAGCTTCCATTTTAATGATTACTTCTTTGGATAACAGTTGGCTCTTCAGCACCTCAAGAAACACTATCTACTGTCTTGAACAGTAAAAGGTACCTTGATGAATTTATTAATACCATCCTCATCTGCTCTCTTTTTACCCTTCAGCTCAATGGCGTCATTACAACCCAACAGCAAGGGAGCTTCAACTAAATCATCCAACCAGACATCAAGTGGTGTCTGTTTCATGGTAAGGAAGATGGCATCAGATTCATTCACCACTACGTGGGAGTTAAGCTGCTGGGGCTGGTATTTCTTGGTTACTGGAATCAGGAAATCTAAACTGGGGAAAACAGAAGGAAGGGAAAGTTCACAACTGGAGTGGGCCAACACTTAGTGTCACATAAGTACAGTGGTCAAGACGTCTGAGACAACTGCCAAAGCCACAACACAGCGACAAAAGCCAAAACTATTGAATACAATAGTTTAGTCTTTTGCAGTTGTCTGAGAAATCTCGCCCACAGCACACATAAATGGAAAGACACCATAATACAGAGACCCTCACTGGCATCCACATTTTTAGTTTGTTTTACAAGGCTTCACCTGATGAACGTCTACTTTTCATTGGCAGGACACCAGCCAACCTTCATCTCAGACTGTTGGTCAACACTGGCAACCTCTGAACGCCACACAACGGTACGGTAACTCATTAATTATCAGTAAAAACAGTCACAGGAATGCTCATCCAAATTACATCCTGCTAACGTGCTACGCTAATGAATTCAGTTTCCTGTTCGTAAAAGTTACAATCTCTAACAGCAACATGTCACTATGTTCCTCACCGCCGTCGTTGACTCCAGGTGTTCCAGTATCTTTCCTGGGAACCACCCAGAAAACTCTATGATCGTCCGCGAGGCCCTGAGGATGAACCTGCCTCGCCACCTGGTCCTCGGGAGCGTCCAGAAAAGGCCTCAAACCCACAGCTCTAACTATGCCGACGTAAAGGACCTGGTTGCTGACCTGTTTGCTCAGAACCAGTTCTCCTCTGCAGAGGATCAGGAGGTTCCCATGATGACCAACCAGCTGGAGGAGGCCCTGATGATGAACAGCCCGGTAGTAAAGAGAGCTCTCAGGATGGGCGTGCCTCCTCACCTCATCAAGCCGAGACTCCGTGAGAAGATCTTATCCTGCGGTGTCGGCTACGCTACGGTCAACGAACTACTCAAAGACTTGAATCTGCTGTAATGAACATGCAGGTTTAATAAAACATTTTCCTTCACTTCAGTTGCATAACGTGTGATTGTTTTATACGAGGATCGTGTTTCTTTGTTGTGTGATAATGTACCAAACACCGACATGTATCATGTCCACCAACTGGAGAGTCATTGGGTTGATCCCCAAAGTGTCCTTGAGCAAGGCACGGCACTGAATCCCAGACGGTCCTCACTGCCCCAGCCACTCACAGTGCTGGTCCCAGTCCCGGACTGAGGAGCAAACCTGTTCCCTGGTTGAGTACAGATAGATTACGCTGATTTTTGCCTCATTCTGTTGTTCATACAGATGATTTAGACACTCGATGAAATCAAATTCAACTGTTGCTGTTTGACCAAGAACAAAAGTTAATATGTGCCAGCCTCACAAATGAGGTCAAAGGTCAAGCTCATCGCCAGGACCAAGACAGGGTCCTGTTGACCACCCGATGATGGGGTCATTGTGACTGTTGTGATTGCCAATTGTGCTAGCATAATTTTTGGTATAATCTGAGGAATTGAGCATAATTTTTGCCCTTTTTCCAAAAGTAGCACTGCTAGCATAATCCGTATATTTTCTTGTCTTAATAGCACAATTTTAGAATAATTCAAGAAAACGAAGATCTCAGCTACTAAAAACAATAGATTACTATTAACAGTTGGTTCCACTCCTATTTTGCGATTGCTTTTTTAGTTGTGTTGAGATACAACTAACCCCTAACCATGGAGGCCATTTGAGTGCAAAACCTTGGGCAAACTGTGTCACGCTCTGCTACACGCGATGGTTAGCAAGCTATCCGCGGATAGTTATCCACCACACTATCCAGGCTTTGTGCAACCTATTTTTGTTCGCTGGATAACTATCCGCTGGATAGCAGATTTATCCGCCGTATAGGCCTAACCACCGCATAAAGTTACCCAGGTTTTGAACAACCGGGCTCAGAACGTCAGGCCAGGGTTAACAAAATACATTTTCAAACTTGTCTTGTGAGTTGTGAAGTTTGTGCACAGAATAATTTTTTTAAAAGGTAGCATAATTTTGAAAAGCGAGCATAATTTGAGCATAATTTGGGCAAAAAAAACGAGCACTGCCACTAGCATAATATGCCACTTTTACTAGCACAATCGGCTAATGCCTAGTTGTGACGATGAGTCTGGTCGGTCCTCGACCTGCCATGATCTCCACTGCTGCGGTTGTAGGGGTGATTTTTTTTCTTCCATATTAAACTGAATGGTGACGAGCCTCATAAGCTCATCATTCTCATGTTCACGACCACTAGAGGGAGGCAGTGCATGGTTCTTTCCACCAGTACAGCAGACTGAGGGTGATATGAAGAATGGGCTCTATGCCAGAGTATGGCAAGCCCGCAGGGCCACAATTCACCTCTCCAATAATGTGTTCTGGAGTAAACGGAGGAAAAAAACAGTCTATGCATAGTGTGGTGGAAAAAATAACAGCTATTCTACACACATTATTTCTAACCACCTGGTGACAAAAACATCTGAGTCAGACCGAGGACTGAGGAGACCTGGCTACAACTGGAGTTCAGTGAATCTATTATCCATTTGCATGCAAAGGGGTCACACACATCTCAGCAGATCGATGGAGAATGACCGAGAACATCTGCAGTACAACTGCTTTATCAGAACACACCAGAATACACCAGACAGACTAGAGGACCCACAGCTGTAAGCAGGTATGTCACCTTTAGATTAGACAATAACAAAGTCAAGCAAATAATGAAAATAATGTTTACATTCCACCACGCATAGCGCTTTAGCTATACGGCTATCACTTGGTTTACATAGAGCCATTATCACCATTCAGTCCAACCCTCAGAATTATTTCTTTCAGCAATGCTTTGCTTCTGTTAACGCATCAGGTGCTGTGGTTGGGAACACTTCCTCTCTTCACCGCTGCTGCTTTCCATCATCCCTCCATCACCTCCTCTCCTTTCTCTTTTCCTTCTTTCTCCATCACTTTCTGCTGCCACTTTCTCACCTTCTACCAAAAAAGGTTGATGTTAAAATTAGTTTTCATACAACACCTCTCTGCTGGGAAGGAAATACATTTGGAGAGAGGTGAACATCAAGGTCCAGACCTTTCCAAACCTTTGCTAGAGGGGTTTCCAAGATGCCCTCCTTTCTTGCACCATCGAACCATTCAGACTGATATGGTAACCACATACAATAACACAGTGCTACCTCTACTTATGAAATTAATTGGTTCTGGAAGTAGTTTCGTAACCTGAAAGTTGAGACGCGTTTTCCATGTAAATGCCCTAATCCGTTCCAGGCCCCACAAAATTCGAACATAATTTTTTTTTTATAAATTATAAATAATACATGAAATGACATAAAAATTAGTAAGAAATACATGTTAGAACTAGAAAAGCACTAGGAGAGCGCAGACCTCCACCAAATGCAACAATTATCAAAAATTTGAAAGTGATCCAGAATCCAGGATTTCTTCTGGATCACAACCAAAATTAAATCAGTTCTTCATTTTCACATTTCTGACAACTCCTGGAAATTTCATCAAAATCCATCCATAACTTTTTGAGTTATCTTGAACACAGACAAACAGACAGATAAACGCTGGCAAAAATATAACCTCCTTGGCGGAGGTAATAATTGTTCGTTTACCTGGGTTGCTGGGTTACGCTCATACAGACAAGGGGCCCTCCTAGCCAATGGGATGCCAGTAAGATGCTAAGTGATAGCCAATGGCAGAGCAGCTCGGACGCATCGCTTTCAAACCGAGATACAGAGCCGACAGCTATGTTTACGTTCAGTAAACTTTGGGAGCTGCGAGTAGCAGCGCTACTGTAGTTTTGCCTTTCGTATCCTGAAATTTCTTTCGTAACAAGAGGCAATATTTTCCCGTTGAGGCGTTTTGTAACCTGAAAATTTCATACGTTCGTAAGTAGAGGTACCACTGTATCTTACTTTTGCAACTTTTCCAAGTTTTCTGTCATTTCAGTAGAAAAGATGATGGAAGATTCAGTGGACCCTTGACTCCACATCGTGTAGCTCCAACTCTTTCCTTGAAATGTAAATGCAAACCAGAATCAGAATCTATGCAGTTTAAAAGAGTTCTTGGATATGGAGGTTCTGGAGCCCAAAACCCATTCCATTCTTCACCCAGCAGATACCACTGCCTTTCTGACGAGAAATATAGGAGTTATCACAACGTATGATCACATGACTTTGTCTAAGACTCAGTTACAGGTCTTATCCCCTCTGCTGCTTCTGGTCTAACGGGATACTGTTTTTGGTCTGCTCTCTGGGGGGATTTAAGTGTTGGTTGAACTTTACAGTGTTTAACTCCTTAGGAACTTCTTTCAGTCGTTCCTCTGAACTGAGTATCATCAATGATTGTTGGAGGTGATCAGGAAACTCCTGAGGGTGGGCCAGAGGTGTGGTGACCTAATTAAGAGACACCCTCCAAGCCCCCTCCTTATGGTTGGACGTGATTTTAAAATCAAGTTTTCCCTACATTTCGCGCTACGTTTCTTAGTCGATGTCAACTTGATTTTGACGGCATGGCGACAGGAGAAAGATCCTTTTCTGACTTACTCCGAGAGGTAGCCAACAGGCTCGATGTGAGTCCCCCACCAACTGCATGGAGAAGGATCAGCCAATGAGCGTGCAGCTCAACCACTGGTCCCGCCCAGAGGAAAAATGTCATTATTATGTAAAAGCTCATTCTTATGGAAAACGAAGCAATTATGTAAAAACTCATTCTTAGATAAAAAAGACATTCTGAAATAAACTATTATGCATTAAAGTAAGATTAAATAATAATAAAAATATATTTCATAATAATTACATTTTTTTCATAATAATGGGAAATATATCATAATAATACACATTGATTTCATAATAATGGGAAACATTTCATAATAATGGATACGTATTTCATAATAATAAATGCCTGTATTTCATAGTAATAGACTCATTTATTCATTGAATTATGACCCAAACGGGGCTCCATACTGACGATGTCACATCCAGTGTTTAATGATTATAAGTCACTCAAACAAAAATGTCCTTTCTCTCTTCCACGTGTGCTGTTGTAGCAGTCATTATGCTGTCTGTTGGGACAGCATCTCTGCTCTCCCTGGCACATTTACTGGACAACATTTACATACCAAGACTTTAATCTCTGTCTGTTTTAGTTCTGGTGCTGCGGCAGATTTTATTCACAAAGTCTGTGTTGACATAACAGTCTGAGTGGGGCTTCTGTTGCTCTAATTACTCTAAAGGAAGCTCACAACTTTCACATCTACAGCACAGGTGAAGCCTAAACACCTCACCGTCTCACTGCTGAACACTCATCCCTCTCAACGCTTTTATTCCAAGTTGAGTTGATACATTTTTTAAAACTCACCAGACTCTTTGGCTCCTGAAGCCCATCAGTCTCCATCTGGTCCAGAGGGGCAGAGCCTATCAACAGCAGAAACTTCTGTCGACCACAGAAACGGTTGAGTCTTTCAATGACGGCGCCTTTGTCTGGACCACACGGAGAGATGCTGGGCTCCTGGCGGGCTCACCAGCTGGTCAGAAAAAGTTTGAATGAAGTCAAGGATTCTGACAGGTTGATCAGCTGCTTTTTATTTTGCAGGAAGAAGAAAAGACACATCTTAGTGCTTAGAGCACTTAGAGCAACATAAATCATAGAAGAGTCAAAAGGATAATGTGATGGCAGATGTTCATCAGTTTGAAACATCTGGATCTAAACAACACACTGATGAACACAAACTTGTAGACGTGCAATTTGTCAGAATATCAGCCAGAGTCAACTGGTTTACAGAGGCTGTTTGTGTGTGTGTTTGTAAAATAGAAACTATACCTGAGGTTCCTGTTAAACATGTTTCAGAGAGAATAAAAGAAGACAAGAATAAAATAAGTCTCAGCACAAATATCTGAGTAAATATGAATAATGATGGAAAAACAAGCAAATAAAAAACAAATGTAAGTTATATACATGGACAGTAAATGTGAAATGTTTATGTGTGAGTGTGTGGGATTATAAAAATACAACTCAAACATCAATAAAATCAATTGACCCCTCGGTAAGCACAGCCCCTCTCCCGCTCCTCCCTAGTTACTGTTGCTAGGTGGGACACTCTTGCTGCTCCTGCGTTAAGGACTATGTTATCTCGCTATATTTCCGATGCGTATCATCAGTATTTATATTAGATTTGGAGAACAGGCACTTCTGCTATCACACACCTTTACTATGGAACCAGGTACCAGTTTGGGTTCAGGAGGCTGACACCACCTCCACCTTTAAAACTAAACTGAAAACATTTCTGTTTAGTAAAGCCTACAGTTAGTCTCAACCATATATAAGTATGTTAGGGTCAGTCGTCATAACTTGTCTAAGCTACGCTGCTACAGGTCAACACTGCTACAGGTTCAATCCAATTCAGTTCAATTCAATTTTATTTGTATAGTGTCTATGACAATGTCAATTGTCTTTAGGTGCTTTACAGAAACCCAGAGCATGACCCATGAGCAAATATCATTAACTAAAATTGCAGCTGTGTATCATCAGCGTAGCAATGAAAGTTTATGCCATGGTATAACATGGATGAACTGGAACCTGTCAGATAGGTATGACTTAAACCAGCCTAATGATGTCCCTTTAATTCCAACAGTGTGCTCTAATCTATGCGGCAAACGGCTGTGATCAACGGTATCAAAAGCAGCACTGAGGTCCAGCAGAACAAGGACAGAGACTAATCAATTGTCTGAGGCCATGAGGAGGTCGTTGGTGACTGTAATCAGTTTCTGTTCTATGATGAGTTCTAAACAGTGACTGAAAGACCTCAAATAGATCATTTCTATGCAGGTGCTCTCCTAGCTGGCTAGCAACTATTTTTTTTCAGAATTTTAGAGATAAATGGAAGGTTAGATATTGGTCTATAGTTTAGCCAAAATGTCTGGATCAAGAGATGGTTTCTTAAGCAAAGGTTTTATAACTGGAACTTTAAAAACCTGTGGTACATATCCTGATTTTAGAGATAGGTTAATCTGATCCAAAATTGACATACCAATAAAGAACATGACAGGTCTACGCAGCCACAGGTCTACACTGCTACAGTTGTAGTTGGGGTGCTTTTTTACTTGCTACTACTTCTTACCATTAATTTTTGCTTGGGGTCTCTGTGATGTATCTAGAGACAAATCATATTGTAACAAACACTATACAAATACAGCCGAACTGAACTGAACTGAGTTGTGTAACAAAAAAAAGACCATGCCCTGTACAGTTGACATGGATGTCAAATCTAGTGATGGAGACTAAATATGTTTATTTCTGCTGCATATTTGGACTTTTTAATATGCAGATTACAATGGAGATTGACTCGCTTTTGGTGCCAGCCCCAAGTGGTCAGTTGAAGAGTTTCAATAGTGGTGGTTGGTGGGACTCTGTGGGTAGGTAGCTGATGTAAAGGGGGAAGCAGCTACTTTAAGGAAATGATCTTGCCATGCTGGAGTGTGATGGGTCTGCAAGAAACATTTAGGGGAAGATGAGAAGCCTCCAAAATAACATTCATGTGAATGTCAGAACACAGGATGTCCCATAGGAACATAATATGGTCACAAGATGAGTGGTGTTTACTCACATTAGGCTTGGTTCCATTAGTGAGGGTCCAGACTAGTTTTATGGGACCTAAGTCATTGACCTCTGTTGGAGGAATTGTAGCTGTTGCCCATCAGTGGTGAGAGTGTTGCGGCTGATTGGTGTACATTGTCATTAACTGGTACAATTACTGTTTTACTTGTATGAATGAAAGTTGTAAATCTTCAGAGGGTTGTGTGTTCTTATTGGGTTCAATAATTGATGGAAAAAATGCTTATATTCTTCTGTTAAGACCTAACACCTTGGTTCACTTGAAGTATTTAAGGTTGACGATGTTGTTGGTTGTGTAAGATGAAGGAATAAAATTGATGTTTGGACCTCTATTAGCTTAGCTTCAATTGTTGTAGGATTAAAAGTTGAAATCTAGCTAGCTGTGTTCATTTCAAAATGAATTGTTTTAAAATGTTTCAGTGTTTAGCCAGTTGTGTTAGTTTAAGGTTCAGACAGCAATGAAGATGGTTTAATTCTAGGTGGCTATGTTGACAGTGGGTTCAGCGGGGCTAGGAACATATGATGTAGACGTTTGAATGGTTGTGTTATCATCAAGGTCAGTTGTGGTGGGAAAAAAGGCTGCTGATGACTGGAAGGTTTTATTACTTTCAGATTCCAAAGTGGTGGCAGTAAAGGATGTTGATGTCTGGGTAGGTGTATGAGATTGGAAGCCGGATGTAGATCGAAAGGTCTTTTAAATGGTTGTGTTAGTGTCAAGTTCAATAGTGGTAAGAACAGGGCTGCTGGGTAGCTTAGTGGTTTGAGCAGACAACCCATTACAGAGACTGCAGTGGTTGCAGGTTCAATTCCTGACCTGGGACCAGTTGCTGGATGTCTTTCCCACACTCTCTCCCTTGTTTCCTGTTTCTCTTTCTGTAAATAAAAGCCACTAGAGCCATAAAAACTATTTAAAAAAGAATAAATAGTGTTATTAAACAAATATATATGTTTATTTCAGGTTCAATGGTTGTTGGAACCAACGTCTTTGATTTCGGGGTACTTGTGTTAGGTTCAGGTTCAGTTGTAGAAATAATGGTGGTCCAGTTCTTTGTGGTCGTGTCCGTGTCTGGTTTTATAGTGGTTGGTATAAAGGATCATAATGTGCTGGTAGATGTGGTTGTTTCATGTTCACTGGTCGTTGAAACCAACGTTTCTGATTCCTGGGTACTTGTGTTAGGTTCAGGTTCAGTTGTAGAAATAAAGGTGGTCCAGTTCTCTGTGGTCGTGTCTGTGTCTGGTTTTATGGTGGTTGGTATAAAGGATCCTAATGTTCTGGTAGATGTGGTTGTTTCAGGTTCAGTGGTTGGAGGAATCAAGGCTTTTGATTCCTGGGTACTTGTGTTAGGTTCAGGTTCAGTTGTAGAAATAAAGGTGGTCCAGTTCTCTGTGGTCGTGTCTGTGTCTGGTTTTATAGTGGTTGGTATAAAGGATGCTAATGTGCTGGTAGATGTGGTTGTTTCATGTTCAATGGTTGTAGGAACCAATGCTTTTGAAGTTTGGGTGGACCTGATCTCAGTGGTTACGTTTGTAATCGGATCCACGGTGGTTGTAAATGCTTGAACAGTTTTGTCAGAATCAAGTTCAATAGTGCTGATGAATTGGTTGATTGGATTCTTTGTAGGAATCAATGTTTTTGATTTCGGGGTACTTGTGTTAGGTTCAGGTTCAGTTGTAGAAATAATGGTGGCCCAGTTCTCTGTGGTCGTGTCTGTGTCTGGTTTTATAGTGGTTGGTATAAAGGATGCTAATGTGCTGGTAGATGTGGTTGTTTCAGGTTCAATGGTTGGAGGAATCAAGGATTTTGATTCCTGGGTACTTGTGTTAGGTTCAGGCCCAGTTGTAGAAATAAAGGTGGTCCAGTTCTCTGTGGTTATGTCTGTGTCTGGTTTTATAGTGGTTGGTAAAAAGGATGCTAATGTGCTGGTAGATGTGGTTGTTTCAGGTTCAATGGTTGGAGGAACCAACATTTCTGATTCCTGGGTACTTCTGTTAGGTTCAGGTTCAGTTGTAGAAATAAAGGTGGTCCACTTCTCTGTGGTTGTGTCTGGTTTTATAGTGGTTGGTATAAAGGATCCTAATGTGCTGGTAGATGTGGTTGTTTCATGTTCAATGGTTGTTGGAACCAACATCTTTGATGTCGGGGTACTTGTGTTAGGTTCAGGTTCAGTCGTAGAAATAAAGGTGGTCCAGTTTTCTGTGGTTGTGTCTGGTTTTATAGTGGTTGGTATAAAGGATCCTAATGTGCTGGTAGATGTGGTTGTTTGATGTTTAATGGTTGTTGGAACCAACGTGTTTGATTTCGGTGTACTTGTGTTAGGTTCAGGTTCAGTTGTAGAAATAAAGGTGGTCCAGTTCTCTGTGGTCGTGTTTGTGTCTGGTTTTATAGTGGTTGGTATAAAGGATGCTAATGTGCTGGTAGATGTGGTAGTTTCAGGTTCAATGGTTGGAGGAATCAAGGCTATTGATTCCTGGGTACTTGTGTTAGGTTCAGGTTCAGTTGTAGAAATAAAGGTGGTCCAGTTCTCTGTGGTTATGTCTGTGTCTGGTTTTATAGTGGTTGGTATAAAGGATGCTAATGTGCTGGTAGATGTGGTTGTTTCATGTTCAATGGTTGGAGGAACCAACGTTTCTGATTCCTGGGTACTTGTGTTAGGTTCAGGTTCAGTTGTAGAAATAAAGGTGGTCCAGTTCTCTGTGGTTATGTCTGTGTCTGGTTTTAAAGTGGTTGGTATAAAGGATCCTAATGTGCTGGTAGATGTAGTTGTTTCATGTTCAATGGTTGTTGGAACCAACGTCTTTGATGTCGGGGTACTTGTGTTAGGTTCAGGTTCAGTTGTAGAAATAAAGGTGGTCCAGTTCTCTGTGGTCGTGTTTGTGTCTGGTTTTATAGTGGTTGGTATAAAGGATCCTAATGTGCTGGTAGATGTAGTTGTTTCATGTTCAATGGTTGTTGGAACCAACGTCTTTGATGTCGGGGTACTTGTGTTAGGTTCAGGTTCAGTTGTAGAAATAAAGGTGGTCCAGTTCTCTGTGGTCCTGTTTGTGTCTGGTTTTATAGTGGTTGGTATAAAGGATGCTAATGTGCTGATAGATGTGGTTGTTTCATGTTCAATGGTTGTAGGAACCAATGCTTTTGAAGTTTGGGTGGACCAGATCTCAGTGGTTACGTTTGTAATCAGATCAACGGTGGTTGTAGATGCTTGAACAGTTTTGTCAGAATCAAATTCAATAGTGCTGATGAATTGGTTGACTGGATTCTTTGTGGGAATCAATGTTTTTGATTTCAGGGTACTTGTGGTAGGTTGAGGTTCACCTGTTGAGATAAAGGTGATCCATCCTTCTGTGGCTGTATTATCATCAAGATCATGGTTTCTTGTGTTCACATCAGGTTCACTACTGGTTCTAATATAGTCTGCAGGTGTCTGTATAGATGTGTTAGTTTTAGGTCCAGTTGTAGGAAGGATGGAGGTTATCTGTGGAGTTGTTTGAGTTTTATGTTTAACAGTGGTTAGAAAAAAGGTTCTTGGTGCCTGAGTGGTTATTTTATTTTGGAGTTTAGTTTCTGTTTTCTTTTGTGAATCTCCCAGAGGATCTGGAATTACATTAATCAAAGTTAGAAGCACTCCACTAGCAAGACTTCCACCACCAAAAATTCCACCAGCAAGAGCAGCAGCACTTCCACCAAGAGCACCAGCAGCACTTCCACCAAGAGCACCAGCAGCACCAGCAGCACTTCCACCAAGAGCACCAGCAGCACTTCCACTACCAAGAGCAATGATTCCACCAACAATGCTTCCTGCCTCTAATCCTGCACTGATTCCTTTCAGTAATTTAATATTAGGCTTTTGTCCACTCCTTTCTCCTGGCCCTCTACCATTTTCATTGTTTTGTTTTGACTTCCTTCTAGCCTTGGTAGTAGTGGTGGTGGTGGTGGTGGAGGTGGTGGTAGTAGTAGTGGTGGTTGCTGGTAAAGTGGTGGTAGTTTGTGGTCTAGTGTTTGTGGTGAAAGTTGTTGAACCAGTAGGAGCAGCAGTAGTTGACTGAAAGCTGTCTGTGGTAGTGGGAGGGGCAGACGTAGTTGAAGGTTGTGGTGGGCAATTACATACACGTATGCTATCTTCACTTTTTGGGTAAAAGTTTCCAATATCTTTCACGTGCAAAGGACACTGTGTTGTTGGAAAAATGTCCAAATCAAGTTCTACGCGGAGTTTCATCAAAGTCTCTGTCAGGAGATGTTGGGAATTAGATTCGTCACCAATGTTGTCACCCCAGTGTGCACCTGCTATCCATTCATTCAGTTTGGTGCTGTAGCAGCAGAAAGCTGACCAGAGTCTGGTTGGTATGTTAACCATCTTGTTGAGTTTGTGTTGACCTGGTTTTGTTCCAGTCACTACAAAGCCTTCAGTGACACCATTGTTGTTGATGCAGTGGTCTTGCATTACACATTTTACACATGTCTCCATTTTTTGCCAGCTGCCACCGTTGAAAGAGATTGCTTGTGGAACAACATTTGTCAGGGTGAACGTTGAGATCTTGTCCTCTTTCGTAGGTGCATGACAACTTGGATATAAGTGTCCCCTGTTATAGACTGAGGAATTCTTATAGTCATCATTACTGGCCTGGTTCATGTATGTCCTCCTCTCACCATCCATCATGTTGATGTTTCTGTCTTCAAGCTGCAGAAATTGAGAGCCTCAGTCAGTGGCAGTGGTAGGTACAATAAAAATAATGATTTGTTTGTTAATAGACTGAAGAAAAAACAACTCATCACCGTATAGTAATCTCATATAATTCCTGAACAGTCAGTGGTATAAATCTTTACACTGGTGTTTTTTATGAGCGCCTCCACCAGTTTCAAAATCATGGAGTTGTTTACCACCCCTTACCTTTTACCATCATATGTGGTGAGCCATGTTGGGCAAGTTCACTTTCTACACGAACTAGTTAAGTTCATACTTCAAAGAAATTAAAATGAACTAGTTCAGTTCACCATTTCAAAAATTTTTTAGATACTACACCACCACAAACAGCAATTATTTTATCCATTTTAACTGTCGAAAACTATTGGTCCAATTCTGAATCCTTAACCAACCAGGGTTCACATTAGTATTGAAGGGACAGCCCATGTAAAACTGTCATTTCCCTTTCAGCTTCTCTCTACAGCAGCCATTCCCAAACTTTAGAATACCAAGGCCCAATTTGAAATGTGAAAAATCTCTGCAGCCCACCGAACCCTTTAATCACAACTGTGATCAACATACAGGTGTTGTGGAAAATTTGAATACAGAATGCTAAGTATAACAAAGAACTCAGATGAAAAGAGTGTTCTTATAGAACTTGAATACAGAATGTTTCTGTCTAGGTGTTAAAGCTCCTTTTTCAATCAACATTTCCAGATGAAAGTTGCTAACACCTTTATCAGTGTATTGTGACAATTTTCCCAGAGAGGAAGCTAACCATATGTGAGTTGGGAAACTTTCGTCGCACCTACCAAAAAGCATATCAAATGAACTCTTTCCTTTTGGTCTTGAAGACTGTCTTCACACTACCGAAATGTTGATCAACCAGTTCCTGCCTTTGATTAACAAAGATTTCTTTGCTGTAAGACATGTAAATTGATCAACCAGTTCCTGCCATTTGGTCAATAAGACTTCCTTGTGTAAGAGATGTAAATTGCCTTTTGTTCTATCAGACTACTATATAAGGGATGTAAATGTGGATTACGGGGGGCGCAATCATCCAGCCTGCAGGCTGCATGACTGTGTTCCCGCTGTTGCACTCAGCTGAAATAAATCTGGTTAAAAGTTTGAGCTCTGCTGTTGCATTTTGTTAAGGATCTATAATTTTAATTTGTGCAATTTATAAAAATTGCCACAACATTTGGCGTCACGGAACAGGATTCCACGAGTGAAACTTTGTTAGAGAGGTCCCTGGTGGTTTGGCCGCCTTGAGGACAAATTTCCTCAGCTCTACCACGATTGAAAATAAAGTAGGGACCAGGACGAAACCGCTCCGACTTCGGGACACCGCTGGAATCATCGGACCTCCTTAGGAGAATTCCGATCAGAGGCAACAGGGTGAGCTCTTTTTTAATTTAGGACTATCTGAGAGGACTGGTCTGATATTAGGGTGAATCTGCAGACCTAAACGACCCTAGCGAATAAAATACGGTCTGAAGGATAAGTCGATTGTATCTACGAAGCATTTATTGTGAAATAGAGGACAAGTAGACGCAGCATTTTAGCACTTTTGCGCCGGTGAAGGATCACGAAGGCAGAAAGGCCAGCAGGAGACGTCCTGACTGAAAATGGTAACAGATCTGTTCAGCCAGACAGTCCTCCAAGATACTCCAATGGGTAAAGACATGTCAAAGAAGTATGGGCCCGGGGGTGTGGATGTGTAAATGAAGGTTGAGAGGATGTGGATCTCCAGAGGGTGAGAGTCTCAGTACGACTCAGATCTAGAAAGTAAAGGAATGTATTGAAAGGAATAGGACGTCCTGATAAAAAAAAGAGAGAAAAAAAAAATCAGATCTGATGGTATTCGTAAAATAGAGAAGCACCACAGGTGCCTATTAATTTTTTTTTTTTTTAAAAGAGGTTGATTTGATTTTATTTATTTATTTTTTAAGCATGTATATGAAATTTAGAAGGACGACGGGACTTGAGTGGAGGTGTGGCTGGACGGACTGATAACACATCAGTACCTGGGAGCCAGATCAGCTCTCAGCCCTGTGTCCGTACATCAGTGATGTTTCACCTCTTTTGTCTTTGCTCCTGCTATACAGGCTAAACTGCGACTAGACTGAACACGGATCTGGACTCGTCTCTTCCGCTGCTGCCGCCTCCAGTTTCCTCCTGGCCCTCCTGCTTCGCCTGATGCCCGTGTCGGTCCAGCGCATTCACCGTCTCCAAATTAAAATCTTGGAGCTGACACAACCAGCGCAGATTGTCGCTGAGACAGAGACAAAAGACAGGCCACTGAAGGCCGAGGAGATATTCAACCACCACTCAGAGCTGGCTGACTGATCATGCTGGGACCACCAAAATACACTCTGGATTAGATGGACCTGATGATTGTACTGGTCCTCCTGGGCCCTGGAAAGCTTCTGTGTTCTGCAATTATGGATGGACTGAAACCTGATGTTGCTGTGCAAATTTATCAACTTTATGTGGACATCAGGTATAAAACACGCCTGGATGAGCTTCACAGACATGGATGTTATGCACAGAATGTGCTGTCTGACAAAAGCATAGATCGGTGACCAAAAGGGACTCAGAACTTCACACAGCCACACTAACGCTGCTCTGGGACTGAATCAGCAGCGAGCCATGACAGACGTCACGGCAACTAGCAGCCTGGAGAACCTGACCAATGCCATCACTGGTCAAACTGGACATTGGAACGGTGAATGTCCCGGAACCGCTCGAGATTTTGGCATTGGAGGCCGGGTGGACTGATGGCGTGCGAGGAGGAGACGACCCCAGAGGATGTGATGACGCGTGAAAGGAGAAGTGAGACATCACAAACACACACACACACAAACCTGCAGCTGCAGTAACACACACATACTACAACTTATATTTATCTCTGTAATGATGTTTGTAAGTCTTTTCCAGTTTTTAACTTGCATGTAACAGGTGTATCTGAACCATTCATGGTAGATTCTGCAGGACTCGTGTTAAAATCATGTTTGACCTTCCTGCTCTTCTGGGAAGACGTTAAATTTTCTCAATTTCTGCATCTGGTCACTGCCAAAGAGAGACTTTTACTGTTCCACTTCCTATTTCTCTCCAGGAACAGGAAGTTTTAAACACAGCTTTATTCTGTCAGATTTGTGTCCCATAAATCTTTTGGGAAGGGACCTAATGTATATTTAGGCAAAAAATCACATCAGATCCTGAAGAGGGTGATTATGAACACACCATGTTAAAGCAGAGTTATACCACTCCATCATATGCTTATCAGTAAAAAAAAAAAAAAAAATTGGAGATGGCTCCTGACCTCTGAATATTGGATGAATTTATGTCGTGCTAGGACACGACTAAATTCAGACTATACGAAGGAAGGGGATTTGCATTGCATATCTTTCTTTAGTCCAGGTGGCCAAGATCCAGAATAAGATAGATGCTCTTACATCTCTTACATCTCTTACAAAAATATATATATATATTTATATATATGATACGTTAACCCCCGTGACCCTTCAGAGGATGAAACGGGTATAGATAATGGATGGATGGACGTTAAGTGTTGTATGTATGTTTTGTGCTTTGTCTGTCTCACTAACCCCGGAACAGAGACAGTGGTTTCTGTCCCACACTGATACCCCCCCCTTTGTTCCATTGTCCAAGCCATCTGATGCAGAGTGGCATGAGCTAGGACAATTTGTTTGTCAAGGGGACAGTGTAACTGATTGGAAACCTACTCCAGATGAGGGTGTGTTCTATTCTCCCTGTTGAAGGATGTATAAACAGACCATGAATGAAATGACTCAATGCCAGAAAACCGTGCGGCTGGTAGTTGATGATGACAATTTCATCTGTTTATCCTCTGAACTTTTCTGCTCTCCTCACATACCAGAAGCCCTGAAAGACGTGCCCCCCCCCCGCCCCCCCCCCCCCCCCCCCCCCACACACACACACACACATTGTGGGCTGAAACGAAATATGATGTGGGGCTGATAAAAGGGTGTGATCAGGGTGTGACCAAGTCAAAAGCAATATCCCTTGAAACCTGACGCTGTAAAAGGTATCACATCCATTTTTGAATCCCTAAAAAAGCTGGTGTGATTGTTCCACGTCTCACATCTCCAGTCAGACTCCTCTGTTTCCTGTAAAATATATCAAAAGATCTGACAACCTGTTGAGTGGAGATTTTTACAGAATTTACAGGCTGTAAATAAATCTGTTGTTCCCGACTACCCATGGTGTTAATCCTCACACCATCCTGTCCGAAATTCCTCCTGATGCTACTTATTTCATAATTGTGGTGTTGTCAAATTTACTATTATTATTGTTACTACTTTCTTTCTCTGTCCCAGTTCATCCAGACAGTCAGTTTTGGCTGGCATTCCAGTTTAATGGCAAGCCTTACACCTTTACATGGCTGTATCAAGGTTACACTGTTTAGAATGCAGCTCTCAGAAATTCTTTGAAGTTGGATCCTGGCTGTCTCTGAGATGGTTCCTCACTCTGTCTCCATTATTCTGTTAGACCGAAAACATCTCACCTGCCTGCAGCCAGGCCACTGAGATAGGGGATCTGAGATACTTTTCTGTCCTATTGGACATGCCCAATGTGACTGTTCAGAGATCTAACACTCCCAATCCTGCCACCCTTCTGTGGAGGATGGTATGCCCCACCCCTGTGATCTGGTTCCTTTGTTAATGGCTCATCCTTACTTCACCCCTCAAGGAGGAGCCGTGTAGGATTTGCTGTATGTTCTCATCTTTTCTGTCTTGTCCTCAGTCCTGCTCAGACTGCTGAAGTTCTGATGGAAAGTCTGATGGTAAACATGATACAGATCTCTGGTCCGTAAAGTGTGTAGCTCACACATGCAGTGATGACTTTATCACTACAGGAAATGCTGTAGCTGATGTAGCTGCTAAAGACTGCAGCACTTCAGCCTCTTCCTCTCACCATGCTATCTGCATAAACCCAGATTCTAAATCTTTCTTCACTTTCTGCTGTCCAGTCTTTTTCTGCTCCATGGAGAAAGGCCTTGTGGAAGTCACATAGCTGCTTTATCTCTCCTGAAGGATTGTGGATTAGATTAGATTAGATTAGATTAGATTAGATTAGATTAGATTAGATTAGATTTATTTATTGTACCCTTAGGTAAATTTGGTTTACAGTGAGTGATACATGTCGTATCACACATACGACATGTATCACATACGACATGGACATCTCCAGGCAGAAAACCATGTCTTCCCAGACATTTCCTTTCTTGAGTTTGCCAAATGGACACACAGGTTAGACCATGTATCCAAAGGGAGGATGTTCAACCTCCTTGTGGTTTAAGCCCTCACAGAGGTGAGTGAAAGGTGGGGTTTTCAGCTTAAAACCCACTGCTCCTACCACTTTGAATCAGGAGGTTCACTAAAAATGAAACTGGCCAAATGCGCATGCATGAACGGACAAAATAATTCAAGTCCATTTGAAATTCTGTTTGGACGACCACCCATGATTGGAATTTGAACCCCCACAGTGGAGAGCTCTCTCCACTGACACATGTGACAACAAAATGATTATTTATTGCCTAAACCTGTCAAAGCCCTATCACGGGCGCAGACTGCAGTGAAAGCATCCCTGCCAAGACCAGCTGAAGGCCCTCTACATCCTTTCTGACCCCATTTGGATCCTAGTAAAGGAACTTCAAAGGAAGCACCGGAAATCTAAGGAAATCTAATCTTAGACATTTGGCCCAACTGTGTCAGCTTATGGAGCTTATGTCTGTGAGGACTTGGTGTTGGACCTCTTTAAAGATAAAAGTAAAGTGTAATTGTTAATAGAGGGAGGGAGAAATTACATTTCAAGTTGACTCCAGCCTGATGGTATGAAATAGGTTTTGTTTTGAACAGAGAGTGAATCTGTTTTTTCATGAATCAGAAAACATACCTGTGGCTCTGTCATCCACCGGACTCTTCTCGGTCTTCCGTTCTCCTCTTCTCCTGTGAACTTGTATGCAGAGAACACTGGAATCTTGTCCTCGATGTCATAGAGGGTAAAAAACCTTCTCTTCTTCCTGAAAATCTGGCAGATGGGTTTGTAGCGGTTCTGGTTCTGGATGTGACCTCCAACTAAGATTCCTGGGATCAGTGGCGGAGTTCCCTCCAGAAAAAAGTCTGAACAGCTTGACACTGAATCCATCACCTTGGTCCCAGTTGGATGGATGGTCAGGAGAGCACCAAGCAGCAGGAGACACCACATCTTCACTGACGTCATCGTCACTGGACGTGGAGGAGACAACAACAAAGTCTTCAGATTCTGTTGGCGCTGGGTTTTATGTGTTTCTGTAATCTGGGTTTAAACATACCTGTATCTGTATCTATTAAAAGTTAACTTGAATGATAAACAGATTATTGTTTGCTAAATGGAAACAGACCTCAAAGACGAAAATCCAGAAAATTTAATGTCCAGGAAACAAAATTACACTTTTCACAAATTTCAAGAATAAGTCACTATTTTAAGCCTTAAGAATGGAATCAGAATGACAAATCTATGGAAGCAGGGGCCATGAACTCAACCCGTATGGAGTTAAGATGCTGGAAAATTATAATATAATTATAAATCAGGTTAACCATATTTTTATTCTATTCACATGTGTGTGAACGAGAGGAACCCAAGTGGAACGGCGGTGCTACAGGGAGCAGAGATGGTGGCGGATGGAGGGTTTTAACTACTTAAGGTCAACCTTCCAAAGCAACAGAGAGTGTGAAAAAAAGGTGAAGAAGCGTGTTGGACCAGGTTGGAACGGGTGGGGAAAAGTTTCAGGTGTGATCTGTGTTGAAAAAAATAGTTTTATCACAAGTGAAAGGAAAGATGAACAAGACGGTGGTGAGATCTGCGATGTTCTTGGTTTAGAGACTAACCCAAAAGGAGAAGACAGGAGGAAGAGTTGGACGTAGCAGAGGTTAAAATTAGGGATGGGCATTCGGTGAAGATTTATTGGTCAATCGTCGGGAGAATTAATGATTAATAATCCGATTAATCATTAACATTTTTATATTGAAAACTATCACAATTCTCGATATCGACGTGACGTTTGTTTTCCCCTTTGGCCTGGTTGCTATGGCCCGCGCATGCCCAGATGTGTTCAGTGGCCCGGATGTTCATGGTCGAGAATAACGTGACATTTCCTGTTTCTTTTCTTTAAAAAAAAAACAAAAAACAACGATAATAAAAGAAGAGATATCGAGAAGACTACTTAACAAGGACAATTTATATCAAGGCGCCAGTATTACAGGCTTTTTGTTTTTAAAAAGATGCGCTTGTTGTGAGCTCGATGTGCACTGCAGCTTCCTGGTCCATGCTAACACCAAGTTGAGGCTAGGCTAGGCTAGGCTAGGCTAGTCTGAGATAGAGATGAACCGCCTCCATCGTCCTTTTACAAGGCTTGGATGCGCGTTGTTCAAGTGATACATCATTGTCGTTGTTGATTAATTATATTTGTAATTTGCATTGCAGTGATTGCAGTACACTTGGTCATTTTCTAAACGAAAATGGTCCCACGCCACACTTCGCCGCGACCGCTTCATGATTAGGCGATGACCTACAGAAGCTCGCATGTAACAACTGAGTCCAGCCAGGGTAGAGTGATGGTGAAATGTTGCCCCCTGTTGCCAAATTTCTATCGGTTGCACCAGTGAAATGCATCGCATTGTTTGAGGACGTGCACTGATAACCTACGTTCAGATTGTTACAAAAAAAACAAAACATTAGGTTAATCGGCAAAAATGAATGTCTTCGGCCAAATTCTTAATGATCAATCATCGATTAATTGATTAATTATGCCCATCCCTAGTTAAAATGTTGAGGTTCTCTTTGGGAGTGACCAGGATGGAGAGGATCAGGAATCAGAGGGACAGATGTTAGCCTTACAGTCCACCTTTAGACTCTAAGGGCCTGATTTACTAAGATCCTGAATAAAGAGTACTAAATTGCGTGTGCACTGAAAAAGTTTGCGCGTGCTGTTGTTGTGTGTTTTGCGGGTGATCAACTAAGAATGCTCGCGCAAATGATAACGGGTGCAAACCGCAGTATTTAAATGAGGTGTTGCGTGTCTTACGGTTTGCGCCATGGAGAGTCTGGATGGAAAGCAGGATAGACGCAAGCGCAAAATGAAATTTGACGAGTTGGAGTTAGAGATATTAGTGGAAGAGGCAAATAAACACATTCATGAACTACAGCAAAGACATTTAAACATCACCAAAAGAAAACGCAATATGGGAGAAAATCTGCGATAGAATAAATGCAGTTGGTAAGACAAAAAGAACGGCAGATGAGGTTAAAAGAAGGTGGCAAGATATAAGGCGAGGAACTAAAGAAAAAGTGGCCTTTAATAAAACTTCGGCAAACAAGACAGACAGGAGGAGAGCCTGCGGAAGAGATGCCTCTAACCAGCATTGAGCAGCAGGTGCAGCTCACCTTCTGCGAGGAGCAGATAACTGGGATACTGGGATATGACACGCTAGAGCCAACTGCAGAACAAGGTAGGCGCACAATAAGAAACACTTTTTTCTCCATGAAAACACGTGATTTATTTATTATCACAAATAAAAAAATGAATGTGCCTCCTGTGGCAACCTTTTTGCTGAATAATACTCGATTTAACATTCAAATAAAATATTTCTCCTTTTGCATGTGCTTGTGACCGGCTCCAAATCAGCCCTTAAGTTTCAACTATCTGGTTTTCATTCATTCCAAACAAATTTACACGAGTCCGAAAGACTCTCTCTCTGCGTATTCTTTGATTTTGGCGATGTCGCCTCCTTGCCACAATAACAGCAGCCATCGGTGCGTAATGCTGGGCAGATTAGCACCTTCCTTTCGAACGTATTAAATACAGACGCAATCACAATCCCCGCAATTACTTTCAGGGTTGGTAAATCTCATTGCGTGTGGTAAATGAACCTATTTGCATTTTCCCCTCCCAGTATTTAGCGCTTTCTGGCGGGTACGCCCCATATTGATTATTCATCAGGACAAAAGTACTAAATGAACAGCGTGTGCTATTTTGCTCATTTGAGAGGTGCAGTCCTCTTTGCACGCTGTTAGTAGATCAGCTTGCACATTGGTTTGCGGGTGATGTCAAGTTTGCACACGTTTTTACGCACGCAAACCTTTAGTAAATCAGGCCCTAAAGGTAGACAGGAAATTAATTCGGCCTGAGCCAGAACGATCGTAATCTGAACTGGCTCCCTTGTGCCACCTTGGAAGGCTGGTTATCTCAATTTCTCCTGAATGTTCTACCAACTGATGCTCTGCCCCCTCTACCCCTCCCCTTCCCCCATGACACCTGTGGACCAGGTATCAGGACACTAGCAAGGCTGAACAACATCTCATCACAAGAACTGTGAGAACTATGTCTGGGACTAACTGGGGCAGAAGTTCACAGGCTTACTTACACACACACAGACACACACACACACACACACACACACACGCACACACCCATGCAAGCACACACACATGCTACAAATACTCCCAAGCGTAGCGACCTGAGCTGGATGCTTGCACGCCGGATCAGTCTGCATGGCCCCTGTTGTCTGATTGTGTTAGGCTTTGTTTATTATGCTGAGGTGGTTTTATTTGGGGGGGCTGGGCAAGTTACGCGTTATTATCACGTTAACATATTAATTTATTAACGCTGACATTTATTTTATCGCATGTTAATGCATGTTGCTCACATGCTTTTGTTTTGAAAAGTCTTACTGGCTGCTGCAGAACCAGAAAATAATTGGCAGGCAAAGCTGAAAAAGACATGGAGAACGGTAAAATCAGTGAACTTTACAGTTCAGGTAGCAACTCAGGTAGAAATATTAACAATTCTGTCTGAAAAAAACCCAAAAACTTTCAAACCCCTTTGTTCAAAACAACCATGTCATTCCTCCATGTTCCATCAGATCTGCTCCATGTGTTCACTGTCCTGCTGTTCTCTAGCTGGTTACTGCAGTGCGGCTCCATCTAGTGGCACAGATGTGTAATGACAACAGAAAGTCTATTCCTAGATTATAAAACAAAGCCATTTCTGGGTCACGTAAACCAGACAATAAAATATTAAAAACAAATTCAGTCCCATGGCCTGTTTGCTAAAATTGAAATATAAAAAAAACAGTCTTTTTTTTTGGTTTTTTCTTTGTGTTAGATTAAAAAATGAAAAAAAAAAAAAAAAGTCACTTTTTAATTATTTAAATTTTTTATTTATCGTTTACTATTTTTTATGAATCGTCCCTGAATTGTATCGTAGCCTGTGAATCGAGATTTGAATCGGATCGTTTTGGGAGTGAAAGATTCACACCCCTAGTGTTTACATCTGGATCAATTCACTGTTATAAAAATGACAATCTAAATAAGTAAACAGCCACCCAGTTCTCGGAGCACGAAACGAATCACACAGCCATTAAGCAAACAAAAATCCTTGTTAATAAACGGCTGTAAATCTGTCATGTGACACCCTCAAACAAATATCTGTGTTTCAGAATCCTGTTACAGTAATGTGAACTCCAGGATCCTGTGATAGATGAGTAAAATGATTTTTTTTAATAAAAGTTGACATCTGACCTGTCAGGCTCTGAATGTCTTGAAGCCAGGGAATACCTGATGAACTAGCAGGAGAAGAGTGTCCTGTAAAACGTCTGTTGGTGTTGCTGCAGCTGACCGATGTCAACAGGAGGTGGGATCAGCCTTGAATCTGGAATTTTTGGATGCCATTCCGTCCCTGAAGAAGAAACTGAAATTGAGTTTCTATACCAGACTGTGGTTCACTATAACTACGGACCTTTTAAAAATGCAGTCGGCTCTCTTATTGATCACTAAAAGATGTGTGTGATCTGTTACTAGAAAAGTACAGTCTTTAGTGCATAAAAACTGTTTAACATTAGAAAATGTATTTACAAACTTGCAAAAGACTGTTTACAATAAAACAAAACATAACGTTTTTTTTTGTTAAATGTCACAGGAATAAGTTGAGCTTTTGCCAAAAAAAAAGAAAAAAAAACTAGACTGATTAGATTTAGTTGAAACAACAAACCCTCGGGTCATGTTTAAATTACCTCCTTGATGAACTTATTTTCTCCAGGAACTGTTCCAAGAAGAATGAAGCAGAGCACTTACAAACGGTCCGGGTATGTCGCAGCCACCCGGTTTTCATTCTGAAATAAAATAATTTCAAACAGAAAGTGAAAGTCATTTGGTATTTCCCGGAGCCACAGACTATCAGAGTTACGTCAATCCCATTGTAGTCAAAGAATATGGAAGTTACGTGGGTGGCGGGGTTGCCGACAGCTTGCAGCAATAAACTCTTTTTATTCTGAGTTTCTGAAGCACAGTCAGCGTTTAGTTGATTAAATTAAAGGTATTTGTGATTTTTACGTTACAGTACTTTACTTAACTTTTCGTAACAATAATGTTATTTTTCATTTAGAAACGTTTTTGATGATGTTAATCGTAAGAATAATGAAGTGTTTACCTTTTATCCCCGGCCGTTAGCATGAGTAGCACAACTACAGCTAGTCAGGCTGCATCGATCTTCTTGGCATATAAAATGTTCTTATTTTAAGATTGGATTTGTTGTTAAAGTCGGCAACACTTTGTGGTCACCCCATCACTGCACCTGACTGTAAATACCGTTAGTGAGTTATCAAAATTAATTTGAAGACTGTGTTTTGAAGGTTGTTTCTATTATTAATCTGACGAGCATCATGTCAAGTCATCTTTTCCCAGAGCATCAGTCACGTGATCTGATCAGCAGCATGAATGTGGTTTTCATTGAAGAAAGTGTGAGTCCAGAGATATCTAATCTGCTTATAATTAATGTTGCATACATTATACATATCATATAAATTGTAATTATTAATTTTCTATTGAAATGGTGACACAGATCCATTGAAGACTTGACTGATAATCCAGAAAGTACTCAACAATGGAAAAACAAAAAACCAAATATACATACATATACATACATACATATATATATATATATATATATATATATATATATATATATATATATATATATATATATATATATATATATATATATATATATATATATACATGCGCTACATCAGCATCATCATATCTTCCTGGTGACTTTTGTTTGTTTCATTATCTCCGTCTCTCCCCGTCTTTCTTTTCATCCCTGTTGAATATTTTTCCGTGGTGTCTCTTGAGGGTTTGTTCTCTTCATATCTTCTGATCTGTGCTGTGTGCGCATGTTCATGCAAAAAAACCCCGACACTATAGAGCTAATACTCCCTGAACACACTGTGACAGTGGCTGCGGTTACATGATGTTTTTTAATTCGGAATTAATAATTAGGAATTAAATAATTCCGAATTAAACTATTTTCCTTCGAGTTTACATGGAAATAGTAATTCCGAATTAAGGTTTACATGGAAAACACGTTAGTTCGGCTTTATCCAACTCCACTTTAGGTCTGGGGGTTGGGAAGGGTTCTGATTGGATGGGGGGGCGGACGTCTTTACATCTACCGGAAGAAAACAAACTTAGCTAACACGGTTAGCAACAACATTCCACTTATTTTTGACCTGGGTGGCGTCTCTATCTGCGTGAAACCTCCTTCATTTAACCTGGCCGCTACAACTTGAAAAGCTCACAATTTTTTATGTTTCCTGCCATCTGTTCTTTTAATTATTTCCAGTTCCTCCAAGCTATTTAATAAATAAATCGTCTCTGCTCTTGAACACCGTTTACTGCGTGCTGCCGCAAGCCGGCGGAATATAAGCGTCATCGCGACAGACGGGCAAGAGAACGAGCATGCGCAGAAAGATGGGAATTAATTTAAAGAGGAATGAGTGTATACATGACCGCGGAATTACTTAATGCGGAATTAAAATGGGAATAAACCAGCCACTTACTTTGGAATTAAGTTTAATTCGGAATTGACATTTTCATATGGAATTAAGTGTTTACATGGTAACTTTTATTCGGCTTTAACTTTAATTCTGAATTAAAGAGGAATTAAACTTCCCATGTAAACGCACTGATTGAGAGCGTACTGTATTACAGTACAGCAAGAAAAAATAAAAATAAAAAGGATGTTCCCCGGAGTCACACAACATGTACATTTACCTAATCAGCAGTCTGACTGGAAATCTGAATACTGGAAAATCAGATTTTACACACAATGACACACGCCTAAAATAACACTTACAGTTTTAGTAAAAACTCCTTTTAGGTTTTAAGGACCATCTTTACAAAAGACTTGATAAATAATTAAATAAACTGGAGGAGTCTTTCTGTGTGGAGTTTCCATTTTCTACTGGTGCTTGTGTGGGTTTCCTCCAGGTTCTCCAGCTTCCTTCATCAGTCCAAAGACCTGCATGTCAGGTTAACTGGTGGTTCTACATCACCTGTAGGAGTGATTATGAGTGTGAGAGGTTGTTTGTCTACCTGTGTGATGGACTGGTGACACCTGCCTTTCACCCTAACAGATCTGCGATAGGCTCCAGCAGATCCTGTATACCAGTGGTTCTCAACTGGTCTGGCTTCAGGACCCACCATCACCCTTAATGACAAGCCATAACCCAAACCAAGGAAAATTTCCAACTTCTCAAATGTATTGAATGTAAAGATCGTGCAGTTTGAATTAGAGATAGTAGAATAGAATATCACAGAATGCCAACACAGAAAAAATAAGTTTATTGGTGAACCATAACGGCAAAAACCAAAATGGCATAACCAGAATGATTTCAAATGGGGAATATTCCCTTTGATGCTCAATTAGCTGCTTGGATACTAGAATCAGAAGCAACAGGGACACCGCAGGTTTTTGTTTCCATCTCCCAATCTCCCCCTCAGCATCCCCCCGGTCTGACTCGCCGCTGATTCTCTGTGTGGGGCTTCTGTTGCTCTAATTACTGTAAAGGAAGGTCATAAGTTTCACATTTACAGCACAGGTTTATTTTCAGTGCGAAGCAGAAGTGCTTCCACATATAACAATTCTTCAAAATTTGATCCTTCCTCTTTATCTTTCTCTGAATTAGTTCCAGTTGTCTCCATCTTTTGTGTGTGTTTCTCAGACCTGCTAATTTCACTTCCTCCCTATCTAGTAATGCTGAAGCCAGTTGGATGTAATGTAATGAGCCTCTGGTTGCTGCACCTCAGAGCAGTCAGAAAAGAGAGTCAGCTCCTCTGCCAGTGAGGCATCAGCTTCAGCAGCGCCGAGGTTGCTCTTGTAGTTTGTGAGGTGCTGGACTCCCTTCAGCAAAGAAGGGAGGCTCACTAGCAGTCTACAGAGGCCGAGGCAGAGGCTGAGGCTGGTTGTGGAGCTCTGTGGAGCAAAAGGTTCCCATGGTGGAGCTCCACGT
This sequence comes from Hirundichthys speculiger, assembly GCA_018398805.1. NCBI lineage: Eukaryota > Metazoa > Chordata > Actinopteri > Beloniformes > Exocoetidae > Hirundichthys > Hirundichthys speculiger. The sequence continues at coordinate 179,001 of JAGFBZ010000189.1, read as the reverse complement.
GGATGGGATGGTCACAATGATTGACTCCAGGTTCCAGCATATTTCTGCTTGGGCGAGTCCTAAAATGATTCTCCAGCGTCTTTAACCGAGCTCTGGCTAAGAGCCAGGGCATCAGATCACTAGCCTCTGCAACGGCTCAAGCCCTCATGGAGAATAATTTGAAGACTCTTTCAGGCGTCATTATGCTGGGACCTGCAGTCATCTTCCTGGCCACGGACCTTCACAGCAGAACCTCTGGTCTCTAATGTCTTTTTCAGTGGAGAGATGAAATGACTGCTGCACGGCCAAGTTAAGCTAAACTTTATCCGCTTATCCTTTCAGGCCAACTACAGCCAGTGATGGTCTGTTGGTACCATTAACTCCAGCAAAAGAAAACATATTCTCTTCAAAATAGGGACTTGATCTGGTCACAGCTCAGAAGTCAATATAACGCGAGGTAGCTAAAATCATGACAGCAATGGTTAGCTGTCATGGCCATTAGAATCAAGGATAGCTATCCATCAAACAGCATCAAATGACATCCCAGAATCTGACTGGTCAGCTTTATTGCTTAATATAAATGAATCTGATGTGGTACAAAAATAATTCACTGCCGGTACAGTTGTCATGGATGTCAAAACTATCAATAGAAACCTAAACTAATGTTTGTACCAGGCTGTAAATATCTTTAATCAATGGCCATTTTAACATGGGAGTCAGTGAGAATGTGCTCTGTTTTGGAGCCAGCACCTAGTGGTCAGTAGAGGAACTGCAACAAACAGTACTTCCTGGATGAGTTTCAATTCTGGAAGTGGAATGGTTGCCACTTGGTTTGAAACTAGGGCTGGGCAAGTTAACGCGTTATTATCGCATTAACTCATTAATTTATTAACGCCGGCATTTATTTTATCGCGCGTTAATGCATGTTGCTCATGTGCTTTAGTTTTGAAAAGTCTACTACTGGCTGCTGCAGAACCGGAAGACAATTGACCTTTCGGTAAGCACCGCCCCCATCCTAGTTACTGTTGCTAGGTCGGACAAACTTGCTGCTCCTGCATTAAGGACGGTGTTAATTCGCAATTTTTCCGATGTGTATCATCAGTGTTTTTATATATTTTATATATTATAGTAGAATAACACCATGATGAAATATTGCTGCTGGGGACCTGCAACAGTGACTCGAGGTGTCCAGAATGTTTGGAGGGACATTTTTATTCTCTTTCCCAAGCCGAAACAAACGCTGGAAAAATGCAGCTGTAGGTTAAGTTGTGTCCGTCCACACAATCAACTGAACTTGGAGAAAGTTACAAAACACACCTACATTTGCTCCAAGGTAAGTTAGCTTTGTTTATTAGATGATTGATTTAACCACCGTTTAGTAAAAGTAATAATATGATTTAGCAGCAGGGAGGTTCTCTGTTAGCGGACCTTTCTCACAACGATAAAAAATCTTTTTAAAAATTCCTGGATCCAGAAAGTGATTCGACACAGCTGATCCATTTGATAGCATCGGTGTTTTTGCTACGACTAATGGTGCGATCAGCTGTACTCGTAAATTGGAAGTTTGAAGTTGGAAAAGCATTGAAATCTAGCATCTACCAGGGTTTTCATTTCATTTCATTAACTGTTTGTTTTTTTGTTTTGTTTTGTTTTTTTAAATTCCATGTTCCATGACGTCCCTGTTTTTAAACTGAGAAGCGCTCAGTTCTGAGGTTATGTTGTTCGGATCTCTAAGTTCCGATTTCCAATGTTAATGTAACACACCATTTCAACCCCGTGGTCCTAAAGGGTGCTGGCTGTTGCGGTAACCATGATGATCATAAATAACTGTCTGATCTATCTGCCACACTAAATCAGAGAAGAGGGAGGAGAAAAATCAGTGTTTAGTTCAAGAACTAAAAGATATCCTTTCCCTGTTTTCTGTGGTGTGAAAAATACTTGTTTTGTAATGTTGAGTAGTGAGTCATTTGGACTTTTCTGAAGTAGGCTAAATGTAAAATAACAGCATTCTCAGCTGTAGGTGTTTATCTTTTAATGTTATTTTTGTAATGGTATTTTAGTCAAGCAATAACTGAAGTAGGCTAAGTGGCTAATAACAAGCTTTTTAGGCTCTTATTAATGTTATCATTGTTATTTTAGTATGCTACCTTTAACTCAAATTGAAAGATTTAAAATGTTAACACTGTCCTCGTGGCCTGCAGGTAATTCCTACTGACAGTGAGGTACTGTGGGAATTATAATTGTGCTTGCATATTTGGACACATGCATTAAGAGTAAAATTAAGTTGTTAAAAGGTCTGCAGGTCCCGAGCTGAGCAAGAGTCATAAAGTTGCAGGCAATAAAAAGACAACTGGCTGTGTCAGGGTGATAGGTTAGAGGGAGGAACTGTTTCGGCACAATGGGGGAGTTTGCTACCATAAAAGTGATTGTATCTGGCCAAATGTTTTAAGCCCTGCATGTGTCAATAAAAACCAGCCTGTGAGCTGCAGAGTCAGAAATCAGCCGGATGAGCAGGGGACAGACCGCAGGGGTCTGTGAGCTGATTCCCTTTTTGTTAGAAGTTACAGTTAAAGTTTCTGTAATGAGATTGTTTATCCTGCTGAGATCAGCAAATGTTTAAATAAAACGTGCAGAGGACATTAAGTTTTGGAGCATGATTAACAAACCAGACAAATAACAAGTTGATCGTGTAAGGCGAGTGTTAACTAGACAGGCCTTTGTCTACAAATATTAATTCAGTTAGAAAACTCACAATTATAATGACAGCTCAGCTCAGTCACCCCCCCCCCCCCCCCCCACACACACACCACAGTTTAAAAATCCTATCTGTGCCCCTATATAGGAGTAATCACAACTTATGATCACATGACTTTGTTTAAGACTCAGATTTTATTCACAAAGTCTGCATTGACAATAACAGTCTGAGTGGGGCTTCTGTTGCTCTAATTACTCTAAAGGAAGGTCACAACTTTCACATCTACAGCACAGGTTTATTTTTAGTGCTAAGCAGGAGTTCTTCCAAGCATAACAATGGTCACTGGTCAGAATTTGATCCTTCCTCTTTATCTTTCTCTGAATTAGCTCCAGTTGTCTCCGTCTCCAGCAAGTATTTCTCAGACCTGTTAATTTCACTTCCTCCTTATCGAGTAATGCTGAACACTCATCCCTCTCAACACTTTTATTCCAAGTTGAGTTGATACATTTTTTTTAGGGCTGTCAATTTCTCAAAATAATTAATCAGATTAATCACATGACTGTCAATAGTTAATCACGATTAATCACAAATTAATCACATATTTTTATCTGGTCTAAATCTACCTTATACAGATCTTTTTCAAGTTGTATTACTCTTATTAATACGAGTCCTGACTAGAACCAGGAAATATGACCATATTAGTCCAGTCCTGTGGTCTCTGGCTTCCTGTCCCTCAGAGAATAGACTTTAAAACAGCTCTAATTGTTGTTCAAGTCTCTTCATGGCTCCAAAGTCCATCTCTGACATGTTAGAGTCATATGAACCAACCTGGACTCTGAGAACCTCAGGTAGTGGTCTCCTGCTGGTGTCCAGAGTCAGGACTAAACAAGGTGAAGCTGCATTTCAGTTTTATGCTCCTAAAATCTGGACCAGTCTTCTAGAAGATGTGAGACAGACCTGAACTCTGACAATGTTCAGATCCAGACTGAAAACAGTTCTGTTTAGATGTGAAGATGATGACTGAAAGGATTTTATCTGCATTCTTCATTTTTAATTTAATTAATTAATTTTGTATTAATTTATTTTTATTTATTATTGATTATTTTTATGCTTGTATGGAATGATTCTATTTGCCTTCTTGTGACTGCATTTGTAAAGCACTTTGAATTGAATTGCAAATAAAGTTGCCTTGCCTAATATGAGAGTACACAAATGCTTGGCTTATTCAAAACAAATGCATGTTTATTTATTGCTACAATGCCAAATCCATTATATATTATATATACACATGTGGACAAAATTGTTGGTACCCCTCAGTTAATGAAAGAAAGACCCACAATGGTCACTGAAATCACTTGAAACTTGCAGAAGTAATAATAAATAAAAATGTATTGAAAATTAAATAATCAAAATCAGCCATTACTTATGAATTGTTGATTAACATAATTATTTAAAAAAACAAACTAATGAAACAGGCCTGGAGAAAAATGATGGTACCTCTATAAAAGATTGAAAACTATTTGACCAGAGTAACATGATTAACTCAGGTGTGTCCTTTAATTGACATCACAGGTGTTTCCAAACTCATAATCAGTCAGTCTGACTATTTAAAGGCAGACAAGTAGTCACTCTGCTGTTTGGTGAAAAGGTGTGTACCACACTGAACATGGACAACAGAAAGCGAAGGAGAGGAATTGTCCAGGACATCCGAAAAAAATTATAGACAAACATCTTAAAGGTAAAGGCTATAAGACCATCTCTAAAACAGCTTGAAGTTCTGTGACAACAGTGGCTCATATTATTCAGAAGTTCAAGACCCACGGGACAGTAGCCAACCTCCCTGGACGTGGCCGCAAGAGGAAAATGATGACAAATTGAAGAGACGGATCGTTCGAATTGTATCCAAAGAGCCCAGACAACCTCCAAAGAAATTAAAGTGAACTCCAAGGCCAAGGTACATCAGTGTCAGATCGCACCATTCGTCGTTGTTTGAGCCAAAGTGGACTTCATGGGAGACGACACCACTGCTGAAAAAAATCATAAAAAAGCGAGACTGGAATTTGCAAAAATGCCTGTTGACAAGCCACAAAGCTTCTGGGAGAATGTCCTTTGGACAGATGAGACCAAACTGGAGCTTTTTGGTAAAGGCACATCAACTCTATGTTCATAGACTCAAAAACCAAGCATACGAAGAAAAGAACACTGTCCCTACGGTGAAACATGGAGGAGGCTCAGTAATGTTTTGGGGCTGCTTTGCTGCATCTGCCACAGGGTGTCTTGAATGTGTGCAAGGTAAAATGAAATCTGAAGACTATCAAGGCATTCTGGAGAGAAATGTGCTGCCTAATGTCAGAAAGCTTGGTCTCAGTCGCAGGTCATGGGTCTTCCAACAGGACAATGATCCAAACACACAGCCAAAAACACCCAAGAATGGCTGAGCTGAGAGAAAGCGTTGGGACTATTCTAAAGTGGCCTTCCATGAGCCCAGATCTGAATCCACTTGAACATCTGTGGAAGGAGCTGAAACATGCCATTTGGAGAAGACACCCATCAAACCTGAGACAACTGGAGCAGTTTGCTCATGAGGAGTGGGCCAAAATACCTGTTGACAGCTGCAGAACGCTCATTGACAAATACAGAAATCGTTTAATTGCAGTGATTGCCTCAAAAGGTTGTGCAACAAAATATTAAGTTATGGGTACCATCATTTTTGTCAGCCCTATTTCATTAGTTTTTTTTTTTTTTTTAAATAATTATGTTAATCAACAAATTCATAAGTAATGGCTGATTTTGATTATTTAATTTTCAATAAATTTTTATTTATTGTTACTTTTGTAAGTTTCAAGTGATTTCAGTGAGAATTGTGGGTTTTTCCTTCTTTAACTGAGGGGTACCAACAATTTTGTCCACATGTGTATATACTCAATATTTTCTCTTATGTTCTTCATACAAAATATTTTCGTGGTTTGCTTCAAACGGGGGGGGGGGGGGGGGGGGGGGGCTCTCTGCATCCGCGCTCTGATTAGCCAAGCGAGAGTGGTCGGACTCCGGTGGTAACTAAATTCACATCAACAGCAAACACAAACAACATTTATCTTGTGGAGTTAGCCATCAGGCAAGGTTTTGAAGCTAAACTTATCATTCAAAATAGTATCTTTTGTAGTATCCCAACTACTGCTCATGGAGGTATGTTTACGTCTGTCTGTCTGCGGCATGGACGTCGACGTCAGTGCATGACTTCCTGTTTTGACAAACTACGGAGGACTACAGGACTACAACTACGGCGGGGCCCGAGGCTCAATTAAACCTCGCGTTAATCGCGCGTTTAAAAAAATGAGTTGCGTTAAAATTATTTTTGCGTTAATCACGTGTTAACAAGTTAACTTTGACAGGCCCTAATTTTTTTAAAACTCTCCAGACTCTTTGGCTCCTGAAGCCCATCAGTCTCCGTCTGGTCCAGAGGGGCGGAGCCTCTCAACAGCAGAAACTTCTGTCGACCACAGAAACGGTTGAGTCTTTCAACGACGGCGCCTTTGTCTGGACCAGATGGAGAGATGCTGGGCTCCTGGCGGGCTCACCAGCTGGTCAGAAAAAGTTTGAATGAAGTCAAGGATCCTGACAGGTTGATCAGCTGCTTTTTATTATTGCAGGAAGAAGAAAAGACACATCTTAGTGCTTCACATAACAAACTCAAGAGAAACAAGGAAACAAGAGCAAATTGATTCATAGAAGAAATCTGGACAAACCGACTGAAAACACCCACTTCATGTCAGTCACAGGTTGCTACATTAACTTGATCGGCTAAGCTAATGCTAATCTATAAGGCAAATTAATATCAATTTATATTCATTCTGATCAAATCTATCCAAACATCCTCATTTCAAATGTTGTAACTGAAACGACATCTGAAACAAGTGCTGTGGAGGAACTAGCTGTCAGCCAGCCTGCTGCATGCAGGACTAGGCTGCTCACAGTATCCTGCAGGTCATGAAAGTCTCCTGGCATAGTCCACGAGCCGAGTGAATGCATGTTTCGGCGAACATCCAATACGTTCAGTTGTGGCAGCGCTCATTTGTGATGTTGTTGGTCGGTGGTCTGGTTAGTCAGCCTGAAAGGGTCCTGAAATTATCTGAAGCAAAAGTTGCCAGAAACATTCCAGCTGGCGTCAAGATAGCTGCATCAGGCTGCTTTGGTTCACCTCCGAACCGTTCCAGGCCAACCCAAAACTAGTCCCAGCAAGTCCTTAACTCTTCTCAACATTCACAGTTTAGAAGTGAAGACAGTGCTCAGAGCTGAGAAGTTAAAGTGAACTAGATGATTGAGAGTCGACTCCAGTGGTTACAGCTAGCACTGGCTAAGCCAGCTGTCGGTCAAGAGATCATGCCCTGAATTACATAAATTTCTTGCTTTTTATAATTGTACTTGAAAAATCTCTAAAAAGTAGTTACAAAAGACAGTGGATCAGTATCTATACTTGTTCTAGTGGACCTCAGTGCTGCTTTTGACAGCGATTTCCTGCACAGATTAGAGCAACGTGAAGGCTGGTTTACATCATATCTGTCTGACAGGTTTCACTTCATTCAAGTTAATGACATTTCTTATTCACAGATGAGGGTCTGCTGTGGCATGTGGATGTGCATGTGGATTCCTGGGTACTTGTGTTAGGTTTAGGTTCAGTTGTAGAAATATAGGTGGTCCAGTTCTCGGTGGTTGTGTCTGGTTTTATAGTGGTTGGTATAAAGGATGCTAATGTGCTGGTAGATGTGGTTGTTTCATGTTCAATGGTTGTAGGAACCAATGCTTTTGAAATTTGGGTGGACCAGATCTCAGTGGTTACGTTTGTAATCAGATCAACGGTGGCTTGTCGATGCTTGAACAGTTTTGTCAGCAGCAAGTTCAATAGTGTTGATGAATTGGTTGATTGGATTCTTTGTAGGAATCAATGTTCTTGATTCTTGGGTACTTGTGGTAGGTTTGAGGTTCACCTGTTGATAAAGGTGATCCATCCTTCTGTGGCTGTATTATCATCAAGATCATGGTTTCTTGTGTTGACATCAGGTTCACTACTGGTTCTAATATAGTTTGCAGGTGTCTGTATAGATGCATTAGTTTTAGGTCCAGTTGTAGGAAGGATGGAGGTTATCTGTGGAGTTGTTTGAATTTTTATGTTTAACAGTGGTTAGAAAAAAGGTTCTTGGTGCCTGAGTGGTTATTTTATTTTGGAGTTCAGTTTCTGTCAATGACTGAGTGGTTCTTTTATTATATGAACTGTTGGTACTTTTTATATGAAGCTTACATTATGAGCCTACGAACCCTGCATTAATCAAAGTTAGAGGCACAGCAAGTAAGTCAAGCAGAATTGCCAGCAATCCTCCACCAACAATACCTCCACTGCTTCTTCTTGGCTCTCTACCATTATTATTGCCTGATTTTACTTTTTCCCTCCTAGGAGTTGTGGTAGAAGTGGTGGTAGTAATTGTGGTAGTTGTTGTAGATTTGGTAGTAGTTTTGGTAATAGTGGTGGTTGTTGGGGAAGTGATAGTAGTTTGTGGTGAAAGTTGAGTGTTGCTCACTCAGAGTGCTTGTTGTTTGTGAAACGGGAGTTTCTCTTGTAGTTGTTGAACCAATAGGAGCAGCAGTAGTTGACTGAAAGCTGTCTGTGGTAGTGGGAGGGGCAGACGTAGTTGAAGGTTGTGGTGGGCAATTACATACATGTGTCACATCTTCAATTTTTGGGTAAAACTTTACGATATCTATCATGTGCAAAGGACATTGTGTTGTTGGAAAAATGTCCAAATCAAGTTCTACGCGGAGTTTCATCAAAGTCTCTGTCAGGAGATGTTGGGAATTAGATTCATCACCAATATTGTCACCCCAGTGTGCACCTGCTATCCATTGATTCAGTTTGGTGCTGTAGCAGCAGAAAGCTGACCAGAGTCTGGTTGGTATGTTAACCATCTTGTTGAGTTTGTGTTGACCTGGTTTTGTTCCAGTCACTACAAAACCTTTAGGGTCACCATTGTTGTCTTTGCAGTGGTCTTGCATTACACATTTTACACATGTCTCCATTTTTTGCCAGCTGCCACTGTTGAAAGAGCTTGCTTGTGGAACAACATTTGTCAGGGTGAACGTTGAGATCTTGTCCTCTTTCGTAGGTGCATGACAACTTGGATATAAGTGTCCCCTGTTATAGACTAAGGAATTCTTATAGTCATCATTACTGGCCTGGTTCTTGTATGTCTTCTCACTATCCGTCATCTCATCAGGGTTGTCTTCAAGCTGCAACAAATGAAAGCCTCAGTCAGTGGCACTGTTAGGTACAATAAAACAAGATGTTTGTTTACAAATTTAAAAGAAACCACAATCACAGTGCAGTGATCCCATATAACTCCTGAACAGTGGTACACATTTTCACTCTGGTAGTTGTTATGACCGCCTTTACTAGTTGCCGATGCCAGGTTTGGTCCCAATCTGAAGTTGTTATCACATTGTTACCACCGAGCTCATGTTTGAACCCCAAGGCTGAAAGTATCAGAGTTTGCATGCTGTTCTGACTCTCTTCAGAAGGTAAAGTTCATCCATTATAACTGAATGGAATGAAGAAGAGAAGAATTTGTCAGTGTAAAGGCTATACATGTACTCCTACAAGGTGATTTGGGATATGTTTCAGGCCAATTGGTGTCAGTTAGTATGAGTTCACTTTTCTATACCACAGGACTTTGTGGAAAAAAGCCCACTGTGGACCGGAGTTAGGGTTCAAAATTCAGAGAAAGTACTTTGGGTTTGGAAAAATGGCTCAGGGAAGTGGTACGGTTTAGGTTAGTGTTGGAGTTTGGGTTTCAGTTTTATGCTACTTTGAAAACAATATTCACTTGCAGTACTGGTTCCCATCCTGGGGTCCCTAATGGGACACCATTAGTCACAGAGAGTGCACAAAGTTTAAACCCTTTAAGCGCCAAAGTTGCAATATTGCGACAAGCAACATTGCTGAATAAAACAGGCTGTAACTATAAATGTGATGCTGAATCTTGTTTCTACTTTTCACCAGGAGATGGCGGACATGTGTGCCTGTAATCTGAAAACCATTATTGGTGGTGGCACTATTCAAAGTTTTAGCGTAAAATGAGTTTGAAAAACACCCTCCGGCACAGAGACGCGCAGCGCAGCAGTGGTAGAAATGCTGAGTGTAGCGAGAGCAGAACGAAGAGAATGAAGCAGAACGAAGTACTTTGTCAGATTCTGGCTAACTCCGATTCAGAGGAGGAAGACATGCAGTTGTCCAGTGAAGCAGAAACTGACATTACTAGTGACGGCGAGTCCACGCGCCATAGTCCACAATCAGCACGAAGTATATCGGATGCTTCACCTCAGCGTGGCCGGGGAGTGGAAGCATTCTGCGATCACCAAGCAGGTTGAGGTGTCACGGGGGCTCATAACACCGCAAATATGGAAAAATGTAGGGGGATGAAAACAACCGCGGTTATCCTGGCAACGCGGGAGAAGCTGCTGGAAAAAAACACACTGCTAATGGAGCACCAGAAATCACGATGATGATGATGATGATGATAAAGATGATGGTGGCGGCTGAGAGTTCTTTAGAGAAGAGGAAGAGTATCGAAACTGGAGGCTTAAATTTTGATGAGCCTGTTGGTTTTTGTGGAGACGATCTGACAAATTTGGACAAATTCTGATTTCATCTCCTTTTCGAAATGATGAATTTTGGAGCCTCATCACCAATCAAACAAATAGAAAAGGCCACCAGCTTCTTTGAAATGGGAATATTGAAACCAAACTCCAGATTTCATGATTTTATGATGTGATTGTCACTGAAATGAAAACTTTCATTGTGCATGGGGCTTGAGGAAGAAGCTGAAATTGAGGACTACTGGCCAGGTTTGGGCAGGTGATGTCACAATAATCAAATTAGATGACAAATCTACTTCCATTCCAAATTTTGATTCATACTGAATATATTTCTCATTTACAGTACAGTGGTTTCTCAAACCACTTTAAATTTATAGCCTTTTGAAACCTTGATATCAAAATTGAACATTTTCCAATATGGTCGCCACAGTGTGACGTCATATATGCAAATTAGATGAATAATTTCACTCCCATCCCAGACTTTGAGTGACACTGAACAATTTTCTCATTGACAGTATACCTTTATCTCAAACTGCTTTCAAGTTAGAGCCTTTTGAAATCTTGATATCAAAATTGTATATTTTCTTGAAAAAATTCCATTACCTAAAGGATTAAATGCATGGGGTCTGTTGAAGCAAATCTGAAGGATGATGATGAAACATTCATATCAAAGGATTCATGACTAAAATCAATTCCGTTTACTGAGCAGCAGATTACAACAAATTCTATCTCAGGGCACTTTCTAGAAAACATATACAAGTTATGTTCAATGGATTGAATTGTATTTACATGATGTCACAACAAGCGCTCTGCCATTTCATATGTCAAGCGATTCATTCATAAAAATGATCCGTCAGTGACACAATGTTTCTCCAGATTCCCTAAAATTGGAGTTTATGAAGGATCAAAAACTGACCAACTCAGCAGATGTGGGCAGAGACATTAATCGTACGACTAAGCCGCAAACATTTCTTAAATCACACTGGGATAGATGACCATATATGGACATCACAACCTATCTTAGCCTAGCCGTCTTTTTTTATTTATTTTTTCAGCACTAGTGGCCTTTATTTGTAGAGAGAGAGAGATATAGATGGAAAGGGGGCAGAGACAATAGGGAAGACATACAGCGAAGAGTCATATGGGCTCGGAGTCAAACCCGCAATGGCTGGGTTGAGGACAATAGCCTCTGTACATGGGCTGCCTGCCCTAACCACTGCGCCACTGGGCAGTAAACATTTAGAACTGATCAGAGTTAACATGATCAACATTTGAAAATAAAAGGACCCCATTTAGAAACCTGAAGTTAGAGATTTGTTATATCACCATGAATGTATCTGTGCCTCTCCTCTCTCTGTCCTCCATCCTCTATCTGTCCTCCATTTGTCCATTTCTGATGACAAATGTTAATAACTTGTTAACACACAACTCAACTGGAATGAATGAAGAACTATAACGGTACTGGGAACCTTAACCAACAAACTGAGGACGTTGAGTCAAAGTACCCAGATGTGTGAATGCCATCTATTTAGCCCGTTCATAATCCAATCCACTGAAAACCATTTGATTCAATTACAATCCAATCCAATTCAATTAAAAAGACTAATGAACCCAACTATCATTCAGTTCCTGATCGATTCAGAAAAATAGGAACCTCTTCCAGCTTTAAGTCTAATCAATGCTTCTACATAGCCACTGTGCACGTAGCCTCTATATAGTATCTACATTGTCGTGGGCATTTCTGCTTGTCTGTTGTTGTTTGTGTCGCTCTGTAATTACAGTACCAAACACTATGTGGCAGTGTGGGGGCTTTTTTTTGCAGCACTGTAGCTTGTATTGCTGAACTTCTTTTTATTTACATTCCATATGTATCTCAGACAAAGCAATGGAGCAAATTAAACAGATATATGTGAGTTGGCGCTAAGGAATGTTGAATTTTTACTGATATTGCAGCAGTCTGTCTTTCTTCTTGGCTTGAAAATTACGAAAACATAGTATAGGGAAATAAAAAGATGAAGAAAAGCAAAGCAAGCCACAGGTGACACCAGGCTGGAAAAAGGTTTCATTGGGAAAAAGAACTGGACCCATCGAGCAAAAAAAGTTTGGCCCAAACTTGGCCTGTATCTGCTCTTCTCTGTGGCCTACATCTGGCTTTGACAGAACTGACTTCAGGTGATGGTGGTTGGCTAAATTTGTCCACACTTGGCCAAGACTTATCTTTCTTGGGGTCTTTGGACGATGCTTGGTTGTCACAACAACAGTCGTATCAATTCAATTCAATTCAAAATTAAAAAATACTTTATTAATCCCCCAAGGGGGAAATTCAAGTTTCAGTACACCAGGAAAAATCTGGTGTACTAGGGGAGCTGCTAGTGTCCAGCGCTCCTTTTCATGCCCGGTCTCGTGGTCCGAGTGCTAACTCCAGATAACAGCCGTTAAAACAGTTAACAGCCGTTAGAACCAGTATATCTCCAAAACGATGACAAGTGAGATATCTCCAGGTCAGAGGAGGAAACACGTCGCAGGGATAAGTCCCCGGAGCAGCAGCGAGAAGCGTCAATGCCAGGCGTCGTCCGGGCAACAAGTTATGTCATCACTAGCTCATGAAATCTGGGCCACACCTGGCTCAAACAACACATGACTAAACCCGGGCTCGGCTCAGTGCTTGAACTTTGTGACATGTTTGGCCCATGTAGCACATACCAGTGCTGTGACTGAGCGATAAGAGCCAAACATAGCCAAGACTGGGCCTCAATGTGTCGGCTATCTGGGGAGATGATTCTGATAGGCTGGAGTCAGAAAAAAGGTTTTGTTTTGAACATGATTGTTAATACAGAGAGTGAATCTGTTTTTTCATGAATCAGAAAACATACCTGTGCCTCTGTCATCCAGCGGACTCCTCTCGGTCTTCCCTTCTCCTTTTCCCCTGTGAACTTGTATGCAGAGAACACTGGAATCTTGTCCTCGATGTCGTAGAGGGTAAACCTTCTCTCGTTCCTGAGAGTCTGGCAGATGGGTTTGTAGCGGTTCTGGTTCTGGATGTGACCTCCTACTAAGATTTCTGGGATCAGTGGCGGAGTTCCCTCAAGAAAAAATTCTGAACAGCTTGACACTGAATCCACCACCTCGGTCCCAGTTGGATGGATGGTCAGGAGAGCACCAAGCAGCAGGAAACACCACATCTTCACTGACGTCATCGTCACTGGATGTGGAGGAGACAACAACAAAGTCTTCAGATTCTGTCGGTAGTGGTCTACTCATTGACAATGTCTCTCCTCTACACTGATGGAAGAGGGGCAGCACATGTTAGATGTTCCAAGAGAAAGTCAGAGAGACCAGACTGAGATGGTTTGAACATGTACAGAGGAGGGATAGTGAAGATATCTGTAGAAGGATGAGGTTGGAACTGCCAGGCAGGAGGTCTGGATCAGGGATGGGCAATCTCAGTCCTGGAGGGCCGCTATCCTGCAAGTCCTTGATGTTTACCTGCCACAGCACACCTGATTCAAATGAATGGATCACCATCAGCTTGTCATCCAGGTCTGCACAAGACCTTTAACAAACCATTCATTTGAATCAGGTGTGCTGAAGCAGGGAAACTTCTCAGACTTGCAGGACTTGATGACTGGATTTGCCCGCCCCTGCTCTAGAGGAAGACCAAAGAGGAGATTTATGGATGTAGTGAAAGAGGATGTGAAGTTAGTTGGTGTGAGAGAAGAGAATGTAGATGGTAGAGTTAAATGGAGGCGGATGATTCACTGTGGAGAACCCTGAAGGGGACAGTAGAGGAAAAGAAGATGTAAAGACACCAACCCCAAACAACAATATACTTCTATAGTTCTATATAATACTTCTGTGATGTTCTGTAGACCTGATATCTCTATAGCCTCATCCCTCCTCCTCCGTCTCAGAGCAGAATACTTCTGTATTATTTCCCAAAATACAAAATATCCCATAGTCAGTACAGGATTAGCCAATAATAGGTTTAATATATATTTAACTTAAGTTACAACAAGGTTCCTATTGTTCTTCTCTGTAAAAGACATCTGAATACAGGCAGCCAGCTGCAGCTACTTTAGTCTCGACTCACTCAGTCAGCTGTGAAATCAGAAACACTAAACAACATTTTGTTTGGAACAAAACCTAATTTACAGCATAGAGGAATTCTCGATAATTCATAGATCATCTTCAGCTGATTCATGTTCATAATAACAGCGTTATTAAAGGAACAAGGAGGGTAAACAGCAATAAAGGAATTCTGAAGCAGATATCCTGGAATAAATCAGTCTGTGTCCAGACATGTGTTTTGCTACATAGATGAAGACTATCCAGATAAAAAGACTCCTCCTCTGTGGCCACTAGGAGGCAGCAAGCTCAGCCTGCAAATACAACATCTGGAGACAAAAACCTTTAAGTAGTTCACTGTGAAGCACTTCAGTTACAAAACTATCAGTTTACAGAGTCTAAGTTTAGGAGTTTTTTTTTTTTTTGGTTGTTTGTCCCCAAAACTCTTGTAACATAAGTAGAGTCCATGAAGTCATCTTATTATGTAGATTATTGAAGCTCAGCTGTCTGGAAATCTAAGAAATAACATCAGACTACAACACATTCATGCTAAACACTAATAACTAATGAAACTTAATTCAGTGACCAAACAGAAATAAATACCTTCACGGATCCCCTCAGTGCAGCCAGTCTGTCCAAGATGAGCTGTCTAGTCTGGAGACACCAAACAAAGACAAATATGTTGTGAACACATCCTTCAAATAAAGGAGGTGCTGTCAGGTGCTGGAGGGAGGAACTAAGAGCTCATTGGCTGCTTCAGACCTCAAAAAGAAAACAGCTCAGAGCTCCAGCATATCCAACACACTGACGTATAACACGGCTCAACAGCTGGTGATTGTCCTCATGATTCCTGACAACGTGTCCTGTCTCCTCCTTTATTTGAAGGACATGTGTTAATGTGTTCGTCTCCAGACTAGACAGCTCAACCCCAACGAGCACGGGCCGCGAAGTCACCAGATGTGTCATCAGTCTCGATCACGGTTTCAAAGCCTCAGCTAGTATGATCTACAAACCACCACAAAAATAGTCCAACACCTAAAGTAAACCTTCGAAACAAACACACTAAAGTCAGTAAAACAAAACAGGAGCATTAAAAGATAAAACACAGACATTTTATAACAGACAGACAGACAGATAAACTCAGGCAAAAACATTACCTCCTTGGTGGAGGTAACAACAAGGAATAAAACATCTTCAGACTAGAGGTCTTCGGAGCAACCAAAAAATCTGAGGTTCTGACCCGAATAGGGTCTTGGGTCCATTCACAAGATGTGACTCCAGGTTCAGGTCTGAATTGGTACAGTTAGTCTCGGGTCCAGTCGGTGCTCTCTGACAGGCTGAGTCTGCGTTTACCTGAGAGAGGTAAAGATATTGACGGTGGCAGCTGTCACTCAGCCCCCTCCCCCCACCCCTTCCATCCAATAGGCTGCAAAATGTCAGGTGACAGGTCAAGCAAAAGTAAACAAACAACCAGTAGTTTGGTTTCACCTATGTCAGGACTCAGGGCAGTTAAATAATTATTCATTAACATGGTGTGTTTGTCATGAAACAATCGTGTTGCTGTAGCGTGTTATTAGCTTGTTATTAGCGGTATGCAGCTGTAAAGCACAACGGATCACCAACATGATAACGTTGGATGAGAGAATATGCTCACAACACGTCCTGACCGGTATAGGCTATAAGCGTTAGCAGTTGCTACCAATAGCATCTGTATCCACAAAGAGAATAACGATGTGGATTTATTGTTGTTTACATCACGTAGCCTATGTAGCAACTGAACCAGGTAGAAGAAGACAGCTTTAGGTAAGAAAATCAAGTTTTATTCAACGCTAGACAACTTTAACATGAACAACTATGGGCTGGATTGTCTCGGTTCTATTTGGGTATCTTGGTTCGGTTCATGGTCAGAAATAAAGACTCGGGTCGGGCTGGTTTCGGGTCAGAAGTCCTGTAGTCTTTGGATAATCCATTTTTTAAATCTTCGTCCTCTCATAAACTTGAAGAAAAGTCTTTGCAGATTTCCCCCTCGATGTTGAGTTACTCACTCGGTGCAGGCTTGGCTGTAGAGAAAGAAGCGGAGTTCCTCTTTTTGGCGTGCCCCGAACAGACTAACAATGATCGTGTCTTTAACATCTCCTTTTTATACTTTTTTGCTTCAACTCTATTCTCTCCTTAGCCTTAAATCTTCCTTTTATGGTGACAAATGAAATAACTAGCTTTGATAGGTGGATGGTACAAAGCTACAGGAGTTACGTTTGCTACAGCAGTTACGTTTGCTACAGCAGTTACGTTTGCTACAGCAGTTACGTTCGCTACAGCAGTTACGTTCGCTACAACAGTTACGTTCACTACAGCAGTTACGTTCGCTATAAAAGTTACGTTCACTACAACAGTTACATTCGGTACAACAGTTACGTTCGGTACAACAGTTACGTTCGCTACAGCAGTTACGTCCGCTACAACAGTTACGTTCGCTACAGCAGTTACGTTCGCTACAGCAGTTACGTTCGCTACAGCAGTTACGTTCGCTACAACAGTTACGTTTGCTACAGCAGTTACGTTCGCTACAACAGTTACGTTCGCTGCAGCAGTTACGTTCGCTACAGCAGTTATGTTCGCTACAACAGTTACGTTCGCTACAGCAGTTACGTTCACTACAACAGTTACGTTCGCTGCAGCAGTCACGTTCGCTACAGCAGTTACGCTCGCTACAACAGTTACGTTTGCTACAGCAGTTACGTTCGCTACAACAGTTACCTTCGCTACAGCAGTTACGTTCGCTACAACAGTTACGTTCGCTACAGCAGCTACGTTCGCTACAAAAGTTACGTTCGCTACAGCAGTTACGTTCGCTACAGCAGTTACGTTCGCTACAACAGTTATGTTCGTACAGCAGTTACGTTCGCTACAACAGTTATGTTCGCTACAGCAGTTACGTTCGCTACAACAGTTACATTCGCTGCAGCAGTTACGTTCGCTACAGCAGTTACGTTCGCTACAACAGTTATGTACGCTACAACAGTTACCTTCGCTACAGCAGTTACGTTCGCTACAACAGTTATGTACGCTACAACAGTATTCTCAGTGCATTACGTGCCACACCCAAGTACAGCTTCAGACATGTCTCAACTTGTTCAGTCTTTTTACTTTCCCTCTTTGTCCTTATTTACCCTCTTTGTCCTTATCACAGAATCAATCATTGTAACAATCAATACAGAACTCCTTTTTAAACAATCATTTTCCATGAATCAAAAGTGTATACTTGTATCCATTATTTTCTTCTTAATCAATGTCTCCCTTGTCATCTTCACCAATCATCATAATTCAATAAAACAGTTATTACTTTTCATAGTTCATCATCATCACATATTTTAATCTCTGTTTAACTGCTTTAGTACAATCATTTATTGTTATTTTCTGAACTTTTATCTTTGCACCTTTGATGCCAGTTCTTAGTACCTTCTTCTCTTTGTATAGGGCTTGTACCTGCGCTTAGATACCAATCGATTCGACAGGTTACTTGACAGAGTATTTTTGCCAACTTCTCAGAACTTCAGTCCAAACTTTGGTTCTGGTTTCAGCATCAGAGTGGACAGGTCAGAAGGTCCTCCATGACCTTCTGCTCACTGAGGCTGCTCTCCTAAAAGCTCAAAGGCGAGCTGCGTGATGTGTCGCCAAGCTTGCTGGATGTGACGTGACTCAGTGGTCCGAGCGCCAATGACAAAGCGCAGGACAAAGCGTCCGGAGAGGTGGCAGGGCACCAGGTGGATCTCTCTGCTGCTGGTGATGCTCCTCAGCAGGTTCTGGTTCAGCTCGTTGGAACCCTGAAGGAGAGAGAGAGATGAAGGTTTACAACGACCAGGGCTTTCATCTCACCCAGGGTTTAGTCATTTGAGCGTCTGTCTGCAGCAGAACGATGTGGAGGTTTTGTGGATGTCCCTGCAGCTCAACCAGGGTCTGGAGGACTTTCCACCATCAACTGACTTCTTCAGCCAGCAGGATGCAGACATGTTCATAAATGAAAAAAACGTTGTTGTACCAGCCTGGAACAGACGTAAGCTGGAGGGCAAGGTTTCAGTGAAGGGACCAGAGGTGTCCTTTCACACTGGAGATTTCTCAAAAACAATTGATAGAGAAGGATTGGCCAGGTGTGTCCTCTGCTACAAGGACATTAATTATGCTCATAAGGGCAGGATGTGAGTCAGGATGTGAAGTCTTTATTTTTTATTCTGTTTTTTTTCTGTTTAAATTATTATTGTTCATTTCTAAATAAAACATGGACATCACATGATGCATGTGATGTGTGTGCGTTTGGTGCTTCCTGCAGATCACTGAAACAGTGTGGGTGAACAGAGCTCAATATTTTGTAATACAGTATAATAAAGTGTACCCAAAGTATTTCCTCTGCACCACCAACGGATGTCTACCTTTCAAGGAAAGTTTCCTTCAGTCAGAATTGATAACTTCAGGTGAGACTGATTATTGATTTTTACTTCATTTTATTTTCCTCCATTAAAGGATTGCTGCCCCGTTCACCAACAAGACAATTAATACTAATCATCATAATTATCACATCATGAAGCCAAACACGATACATTACTACGTGACCATGTGAAGACTCTGTGACATCATCAGTGGATCTGTGGTGTCATCTGCTGTTACCTTCAGCCTGAAGCAGACCAGTCCCATGATGACCTCAGCACAGATCTCAAACCTGTCGTCTGCTCGCACCAGAGTCTCAAACTCTTTGGCCAGGGCCACGTGCTGTAAAAAGAAGACATCATAATGTTCACTGTAAATCTACCTGGTGATACGGTTCACATGTTGATGAACGAGCACCAAACACAGCGTTGAAACTGACAAAAACACAACAGCAAAACTGAAATGGGACATTTCATTGATGTGAAACGTGTTTTCCATTTTCTCTTCTTTCTGAAACAGCATCAAGTTTTCTAAAAGTCGTGATGCTTTTATTGGTGTTTTGTAATGAAGCTTAATCACTTCAACAAACTAGTTAAAAGTTCACAGAACACAGCTGATACATCTAATTACATGTTGTAGCAGTTAATCCAACAGAGCATTTTCTGGAGAAAGTCCTTCAAACTGTTGTCAAGACATTAACTTGGTAATAAAACACCCAAACAACTTTAATGGAGACTGTGATGTTTAGTGTCTCCACTAGATGGCAGTGGTGTCGAACTAGAAGGAGCAGCTCTCAGCTCTCCCCAAAGTTTCCAACTGAAACGCATCTCTTTTCCTGACAGAGTGGAGGCACTAAGAGCGAATTAAATATAATCATCAATACGCTGATACATCTGATTCAGCAGGAGGTTGACTGTTCTAATTCAGAAGACACATGTACAGTAAATTAGTGTCAAATCAGTGTCACATTTGATTGACAGAGTAGACTGCAGGGAGGAAGAGGAGTATGTAGTGGAGAGACAGGCATTCAGTCATGAAACGTGTTAAAGAAATAGAAGGAGAAAAGAGGCAGTCATCAGAGAAAATGTAGAAAAGGAAAATATCAGTCAGATGTGCAGAATGTGACTGACAGGATGCTGAACGACACTATTATGATAGAGTTTAGAAGGCAGGATGGAGGAGGGAATTTAGTGGAAAGAAGGATGAGGAGGGATGAAAAAAAAAAAAAAAAAAAAAAAAAAAAAAAAAAAAAAAAAAAAAAAAGAGGAAGTTTTGTTTTGTTTGGGGTGCATGGGGGGGGTGAGGGGTAATGGGAGGATGGCTTTGTGACTTTGGGGTGTGTGACGGCTTTTATTTTGTTTTAATGTTTTTAATTTTTATCTTAATTTTTTTTTTTTTTTTTTTTTTTTTTTTTTTTTTTTTATGTAAAGCACTTTGTGTTGCCTGAGGGCATGAAAAGCGCTGTATAAATAAAGTTTGATTTGATTTGATTTGATGAGACTTGAAATGTTAGCATGGAGGCAACGTTGGGGATAAAGGAATAGGGGGGTCTCCACAGGTCTTTTATTTTCTTTAAGGAGTGACAAGGAGTGAGAAGAAAGAGAGGGAAGACAGAAAAGAGGAAAACTGAAGCCAGACTGATCACCTTTGTCACAAACATGTCAATCATTTAATTCAATTCAGCTGTATTTGTATAGCATCTATTACAATGCAGGTTGTCTCCAGGAACTTTAGAGACCCAGATCATGATCATGAAAAATGGCAAGTAGAAAAAATCCCAGAGCGGGAGAAAAAAAAATTTAAACCAAACAGTGGCAAGAAAATATGACTCTATAAACAGATGTGGGCTTTGGAAGTACGAACAATGAGCAAATACATCCAGTTCCACCTCACTGTTTTAAAATAAATTAAAACCTTTTAGTGTGACGAACGTCTCAGAGACCTGCGTACTTGTAATGTTCAGCCAGGCTGGACCACCAGGTGGGTCGCTTACCTTCCGTATATGAGCTTGTAGGCCTTTGAGTCCATACAGACGAAAAACGAACCACAACTTTAATGAACGAAATCTTCTTCCCAGAGGAATCTGCCAGTGCTGAATAATGAGAACAGGAGAGCTTTTTAGTTTTTTCTCCAGTGTTGATAAACTCCTGTTCATGATTTCATCAGTTATAGTGAAAATCTGTGTTACCCTGTAATCTGTGACCAGCCCTGTTGGAAGAGAAAACACAAGGAGATCCATCACATGTTAAATAATATCTTATTCATTCACTAAAGTCAATCACTGTTACTAGAACCTCTTCAGAGTTATTTTAGGCTCAACCAGTCTGTTCACAGAGACAGAATTAAATCATGAGGAACTCTGGCCTGATCTTGAACTTCTTCAAGGCCCAGTTGGGAACATTAATGATAATCAGCTGTTCAGACGGTACGAAGGTGCTCCAGCGTTCAGTCACCTTCACCAGTTTGTTTTTGTGTCTGTCTGGATCAGGGTGCCACTACTTTGTATTTGAGGGCCGTGGTCTTTGAAATGGAAGTGTGTTCAGATGAGTTCAGTCATATTTCTGCCACTGATCAACCTTCCTCACAGCTTGAATGTGAACAAGGTCTCAGGTGTTCGTTGGTGTCATCATGTAGTGCTTTTCTACGATCACTGAGTCAGATTATTTAAGGGAGCACAGCTTTACCTGATTCCTGGTTTTCATGTTTCAGGTAGACTGGATCCACTTCAAAGGCTCCAATGATGTCTGCTCTTTTCTTTACCCTGTTTATGAGAAGGACAGAAAAGTTACAGATCATTCAGGTAGATCACATTTAGTAAAATGTGGAAATCCAAATATTGACCTTTTTTGTACATTGCAAAGAACATGCAAGAATGAATTTACACAATTTAACGTAGCAGAGCCTCGTCTAAAGAAGAGCAGTCTTGATGCCACAGTACTGAAGAACTATCGGCCCATATCAAACCTGCCATTCCTTGGCAAAGTCCTAGAAAAAGTTGTATATCAACAACATAATGACTTTCTTCTGTCCAACAATGTTTTTGACAGTTTTCAATCAGGCTTTAGGCCCCACCACAGTACTGAGACAGCCCTTATCAAGGTGACAAACGATATTTGCCTGAACACAGACGCAGGCAAAGCCTCAGTCTTTGTTCTGCTGGACCTCAGCGCTGCCTTTGACACATTGACCATGTGATCTTATTACAGAGATTAGAAGACTGGGTGGGAATCTCTGAAAATGCTTTTAACTTGTTCAGGTTGTATCTGTGGGACAGGAGATACTTTGTTGAAATTGGTAACTGTGTCTCAGACCAAATGGCCATGACCTGTGGGGTTCCCCAGGGGTCAATCCTGGGATCCCTGTTCTTCAATCTGTACATGCTTCCATTAGGCCGCTAATACGCAGCTATAATGTGTCCTACCACAACTATGCAGATGATACTCAGATCTATGTGTCACTGACAGTAGGAGAACATGGGCCTGTAGATTTATCGTGTCACTGCATCGAACAGATCAGTGTGTGGACGCAAAAGAACTTTCTCCAGCTAAACTCAGACAAAACTGAAATCATTGTCTCTGGCGAACAGAAACAAAGAGAAAGTGTTATTAGTCACCTTGAGACCTAAATCAAAGGAATAGTGTCTAAACCAGATTTAGAAAGACTAATCCATGCGTTGGTCTCCACCAGGTTAGACTACTGTAACGGCCTGCTCACTGGGCTCTAAACCAGCTGTAAGACAGCTGCAGTACATCCAGAATGCTGCTACACAAGTCCTGACTAGAACCAGGAAATACAACCATATTAGTCCAGTCCTGAGTTCTCTGCACGAGTCCTGACTACAACCAGGAAATACTACCATATTAGTCCAGTCCTGAGGTCTCTGCACTGGTCCTGACTAGAACCAGGAAATACGACCACATTAGTCCAGTCCTGAGGTCTCTGCACTGGTCCTGACTAGAACCAGGAAATACGACCATATTAGTCCAGTCCTGAGGTCTCTGCACTGGTCCTGACTAGAACCAGGAAATACGACCATATTAGTCCAGTCCTGAGGTCTCTGCACTGGTCCTGAGTAGAACCAGGAAATACAACCATATTAGTCCAGTCCTGAGGTCTCTGAACTGGTCCTGACTAGAACCAGGAAATACAACCATATTAGTCCAGTCCTGAGGTCTCTGAACAGGTCCTGACTAGAACCAGGAGATACGACCATATCAGTCCAGTCCTGAGGTCTCTGCACTGGTTCTGATTAGAACCAGGAGATACGACCATGTTAGTCCAGTCCTGAGGTCTCTGCACTGGTCCTGACTAGAACCAGGAGATACGACCATATTAGTCCAGTCCTGAGGTCTCTGCACTGGTCCTGACTAGAACCAGGAGATACGACCATGTTAGTCCAGTCCTGAGGTCTCTGCACTGGTCCTGACTAGAACCAGGAGATACGACCATGTTAGTCCAGTCCTGAGGTCTCTGCACTGGTCCTGACTAGAACCAGGAGATACGACCATATTAGTCCAGTCCTGAGGTCTCTGCACTGGTCCTGACTAGAACCAGGAGATACGACCATATTAGTCCAGTCCTGAGGTCTATGCACTGGTCCTGACTAGAACCAGGAGATACGACCATATTAGTCCTGTCCTGAGGTCTCTGCACTGGTCCTGACTAGAACCAGGAGATACGACCATATTAGTCCAGTCCTGAGGTCTATGCACTGGTCCTGACTAGAACCAGGAGATACGACCATGTTAGTCCAGTCCTGAGGTCTCTGCTCTGGTCCTGACTAGAACCAGGAGATACGACCATGTTAGTCCAGTCCTGAGGTCTCTGCACTGGTCCTGACTAGAACCAGGAAATACGACCATATTAGTCCAGTCCTGAGGTCTCTGCACTGGTCCTGACTAGAACCAGGAAATATGACTATATTAGTCCAGTCCTGAGGTCTCTGTACTGGTCCTGACTAGAACCAGGAAATACGACCATATTAGTCCAGTCCTGAGGACTCTGCATTGGTCCTGACTAGAACCAGGAGATACGACCATATTAGTCCAGTCCTGAGGTCTCTGCACTGGTCCTGACTAGAACCAGGAAATATGACCATATTAGTCCAGTCCTGAGGTCTCTGTACTGGATCCAGACTAGAACCAGGAAATACGACCATATTAGTCCAGTCCTGAGGTCTCTGGCTTCCTGTCACTCAGAGAATAGACTTTAAAACAGCTCTACTTGTGTTCAAGTCTCTTCATGGCCCTAAAGTACATCTCTGACATGTTAGAGCCATTTGAACCAACCTGGTCTCTGAGAACCTCAGGTAGTGGTCTCCTGCTGGTGTCCAGAGTCAGGACTAAACAAGGTGAAGCTGCATTTCAGTTTTATGCTCCTAAAATCTGGACCAGTCTTCCAGAAGATGTGAGACAGACCTGAACTCTGACAATGTTCAGATCCAGACTGAAAACAGTTCTGTCTAGATGTGAAGATGACAACTGAAAGAATTTTATCTGCACTCTTCATTTTTACTTTAATTTATTTTTCTTTTCAAATGCTTAGTTTTAGTTTAGTTTTTATTAGTTTCAGTGTTAGTTTTACTTTTATTTTGTAAATTAGGGTTGTAATTTTGGTTCGAGTGAAGCACTGAAATTTTTGAAGGCTATCGAATCACATAGTCGTGTTTACATTCTGGTCTCAATAAACATATTTATCGTTGCATCTTCCCGCTTGTGGTGTTCCTGCGTATTTACTGACCAGCAGCTATCTGGTCTCCATGGAAACAGTCCATTATGGTTGCTGTTTTCTCGCCTTCCTTCCCCACGCTGACTGGCCTGCAGCTGTAGCATCTCTTTGCTAGCTTATCCAGCTAGTCTTGGTTAGCCTTCTTGTGCGAGCTTTTCAAATAGATTTTCAAATTTGTATTCCACACATTGTATCACCTGCTTCTACAACAAGGCACTTATTTTTATCATTAACACAGACGTAGTCAAAGAAACCCCAAATAGGACTGAGACGCTTTCTCCCAACTTTTGCCGCCCGCAGCAGTGATTGCTGATTACTCTAATTTTTTTTTTTTTTGTCAGTTGTTGTACAGCAGAGTGAAGTTAATCGCTTTCATGTAAATCCCAAAACTTTTATGTGAAAAAAAATTACAAATACGAAAACGAAGGACGTTCCTGGTATTATAGTTAATTTTAGTTTGTTTTATAAACACATAATACAGTTTCACTTAGTTATCTTTTTAAAAAAAAAATGGCTGCAGGCACCCCGCGGGAGGGTGGACCTGAACCGTCTCAACCGTTAATGATCCTTCCGCAGGTTTCCTAACCAAGATTCCTAACCAAGCAGGCATATTGAACACTGACATGCACTTTGTAATTCTGCCGCAGCTGCCTCTCTCGCTGAGGGGGCAGGACTGGCTCTCTCCCTCCTTCTCGCCTCCGGCTCTCTGCATCTCTCCATCTCTCCATCTCCGTCTCTGCTGCAGAGGCGGGGGTTGGAGCGGAGGGGTGCGGGGAAGTCAGGTGGGGGAGTCCGGGGGGCGTCTGCCGGTCCTCCTCCGAGGCTAGACCCTCTCTGCCGTGGTCCAAACCACCTCACTAGTCTGGACTCTGCCAGCTCCGTCTACGCAGCCCCCCGGGGCGGTGGACTCTCCTTCTCTCTCCGGCAGCCGTTCCTCCGAGCAGCCGAGCGCACGCGTTTCACAACTCAACTGCATTGCAAATCAAACTCGAGATCTCGAGTTTGAAACTCGAGAAAAAAAAAAAAATCCTACATTTTCTCAAAAAAAAAATTTTTTTCCTTTTTTTTTTTTTCCTTCATGTCCCCTCCAGGGCTCCGTATTATTTCAGTTAATGAAAATGTTTTTTCAATTCTAGTTTTCGTTAATTTGTTTATTTTCATTTACTACAATAACCTTGGTGAAGACGCCCCGCAGAGGTCACATTTACATCACCCACAGGTTAGTATTAACTCAGCAGTTTCTCATTAGTACACCGGTTATCTTGTTAAAACTAAAATACTGCAAGAGGAAAACTTGAATGTCTGAGGTGTGTTGGACCACTTACCACATTGCTGAGCAGTCAAAGTTGACTAAAAGCCATTTGTGTGGATTAAAGTTGAAGGAGTCTGCATACTTAAAAAAAATTAAAAGAATATATTATTGAACTTACACAGTTGAGTGTTTCACATTATTTGAAATGCAAAAAGAGGAAAATCCAACTAAAAGCCTCAGACACACTCCCTCAGAGAGGCAGGCCATTACCCCGCTGCTCCAGTCTTTTCTAATCTCCTTTCTTTTACCTCCACAGCTTCAATAAAACTGTGCAGAGAGACAGTGATGCAGACTCCTGACTGACACAAAGAGAGCTGGTTGTCTCCTCATCCATCAGTCACATCCAAGCAGCCAACCCTCCAGAAGAGCAGCACTCAAGAAAAACTACCAGATTTCTGTCTGATCAGACTTTGATTTCATTAACCATGGTACGGTAACTTTCCTTTCCTGTGTCTGTGCTTTAACATGTTCCTGTTGCATCGAAAGAATGTTAAAAGTAGAAAACAGCAAGACTTTAGAGAGAAAATGTGACAGTAGAGCTAATATTAGTGGTGTCAGAGTAGATGGGACGACGCTGTTCCTTCTAGTGTGAAGTCTGTCTTCTCTGTTTCCACACCAGCGTTGTTTGAGCTGGTGTGTGTGATAAACTGATAGATGAAGGTCTGTTGCTGCCTCAGGAGATGATCCTGTCCTCGTCTCTGTGTCTCTGCACAGCTTGGAAAGCAGCAGCTGCTTCTCAGCCTCAGAAGGCAGATTGATGTCTGTGTCTCATTTATGCCACTAAACTACTAACTGCATTAAGACATCAGTGCACTGCATGAAATGAAAGTTTTCAGCCTTTTACACACCTCAACTCCATTCAGTACAGGTCTAAACTCAGGACAGATAAATGCGCTTCCAGCATAAGCTGCATCAATGTGCATCCACATGTTTTCCTTATTGCCTGAAACAGAAGACATGAAATCAGGAGATTACTATCAACTGAAATCTTTGTGATGATGAAACAAACTGTACAGTTGATTAAAATCACTTATAATAAAACAAAATGAAAACTAACCAAAGACATACTTTTACTTTCTAACTTCTCAGCACCTTTGATCTAGATTTCCCTTCAATCACTCTGGTCCTTTTAAATCAAAGCATTTATTGATGAATTAATCTTTATTGAAGCAGGTTCGTCCCACTGAGATCAATGAGCTCATTTACAAGTAGACCTGGTCCAAACACACAGTCACTGCTATGAGGGATTCAGAGTCACCAGGTAACCTGACATGCATGTTTCTGGACTGGGAGGGAGAAAACCTGAACAACCAGGAGGACATGAAAGGCCCCTGCTGGGATTTGAACCAGGAACCTTTGTACTGGGAGCCAACAGCGCTGACCACCAAGTGCTGCCGTTTATGTGTGTGTTGTAAAGCTGATGGATCCAGCAGACCTCCAGACCTGGTCCTCCTATGAATCCTAAAAACTGAGTGTGTGTGACCTGTTGACTCACACAGGGGCCCCAGCTCAGAGATGTGATCAAAAGCACATGATGGAGTGGTACCAAGAGTGGCACAGAACTGAAACAAGAGCACAGACACACGTTAATACACTTATTATCAACATCCTGCAGTGTTTTCTACGTTCTGACAGCTTCTGTTTTCACCATTACAGACTGGATCTGAAAGATTTTGTACAAGAAAATTACATTTTCTCTGAACTCTGCTGCTTCTGTAGAAGTACAGATATGAACCTATTGAGGGATGAAAGTATTATTTTAACTGGAACTTCCTGTTGGTGGTTTGAACGCTGAACGGTCTCTGATTCCTTTAACCTTTTTATAATTTAAAATTAAACTCGATTTGGTGATAACTCTACACTGTTGTTGTAAATTGTAATCTGAGCATTGCACGTAGTTTCCGCTTCACACATTTTCACTGGGAGTCTCACTGCCGTTAATCGCCGGTTCTTTAGCTTCTTTAGCTTCTTAGCTTCTTAGCATGGCTTCTTCTTCTTCCTCTGTTTCTCCCCTCCGCTGCTCAGTGTGTGAAATATTCAGTTATTCCTCTGCCTTCTTTACCGAGAGTGGTAAATGCATAAAGTGTAGTTTATTCATAGCTTTGGAGGCAAGGCTCAGTGAGCTATAGGCTCGGTTCCGTCAACAAGACCATAATACGTCAGATGCGATAGGTAGCCAGGCTAACGTAGCGGTGGAGCGGCCCTGAGTAACTGCAGCTAGCAGCTCCCCTGCAGCATCCAAACAGCCGGCCAGTCGGGGCGGCTTCGTGACGGTTCAAAGGAAGCGTAGCCCAAAGCAAAGGCGCGTGGATCACCATCACTCGCTTCACATTTCAAACCGTTTTTCCCCACTCAGCGACACACCCGCTGAGAAACCCACCCTGCTGATCGACGACTCTATAGTCCGGTATGTGAGGCCGGCAGCTACGACAATAGTTAGGTGTATCCCGGGAGCCAGAGCGGGTGACATCGAGGCAAATTTGAAGCTGCTGGCAAAGAGTAACCGTAAGTGCAGTAAAGTTATTATACATGTCGGCACTAATGACACCCGGCAATGCCAGTCGGAGGTCATTAAACTTAACATTGAGTCGGTGTGTAATGTTGCAAAAAGGATGTCGGACTCCGTTGTTTTCTCTGGTCCTCTTCCTAATTTGACCAGTGATGATATGTTTAGCCGCATGTCATCGCTCCGTCGCTGGTTGTCGTGGTGATGTCCAGCAAACGACGTGGCCTTTATTGACAATTGGCCGGATTTTTGGGGAAAGCCTGGTCTGATTAGAAGAGACGGCATTCATCCCACCCGGGATGGTGCAACTCTTATTTCTAGGAATTTGGCCGATTCTCTTAGATGCTCCCCCTGACAATCCAGGGTGGAGGCCAGGATGCAGAGCTGCAGTCTTATACGCTTCTCTGCTGCTTTTCGAGGACTGTCCCTGACCACTAAAAATAGAGAAATCAACCATGTAGCTGCTAATGTTTGCATGGTGCCGATCAAAAACATAGAATTGGTGTCAATTCCCCGTCCTCCAAAAGTGTAGTTAGCGCGATGTGATAGTGGCGTTAACCAAAATAATCTGATAAAAATAGAAACTGTCAGACACTTGGAGCCAAGAGACCTTGTAATTAGATGTGGACTACTGAATGTAAGGTCTCTTGGCTCTAAGTACCTGCTAATCAATGATCTAATTACTGGCACTCGTTGCAATGTCTTCTGCTTATCAGAAACATGGCTACAAGAGGGAGAGTATGTGAGCTTAAATGAGGCTCCGCCACCAGGTTATGTTAATTATCATATTCCCCGGAGTACGGGTCGAGGTGGAGGAGTAGCAGCTGTCTACAACTCCAGTCTACAAGTAAAACCAAAACCCAAATGTAATTATAATACATTCCAAAGCCTCACACTATTTAACTATTTCAAACTGGAAATCAGAAAAGCCAGTCTTGTTGGTGGTAGTGTACCGGCCACCTGCTGGTGCTTATCTGCAGTTTCTGTCTGAGTTCTCAGATTTTTTAGCTGGTTTAGTGCTCAGCTCAGACAAAGTCATCATAGTGGGTGACTTTAACATCCACATGGATGTTGACAGTGACAGCTTTAAATTAGCCTTTACATCTCTCTTAGATTCATTGGGCGTCTCACAAAAGTGAAATATTGCTCATTGCTTTAATCACATTCTGGATCTGGTTCTCACCTATGGTATAGATACTCAACACCTGTTAGTGTCGCCGCTGAACTCTCTTCTCTCGGACCACTTTTTAGTTACATTTTTTGTTCAGCATTTGTGGCATTAAAACAGAAAATGAAATGCATAATTACAGCAGATGCCTTTCTGAAGATGCTGTGAATAATTTTAAGGAGGTCATTCTCTCTCTTCTCCCTATGGTGGAATATGATAGAAAAGCTGAGGGCTACGACCTGAATTTTACTCTAGCAGATATTGATTACCTCGTTAACAATACTGCCGATATGTTACATTCAGCCCTGGATGCGGTTGCTCCTCTGAGGAAGAAGGTTTTTTATCTTAAGAGCTCAGCTTCCTGGTATAATTCACATATTCGCATGCTGAAGCAGAAAGCACGTAAAATGGAAAGTGGATTTACAGGTACTCCTGTAGATCTGTGGACTCTCATCGTGCCTGGAAATAAAGTTTAATAGTCTACAAAGAGCCCTACGCAGAGCTAGAACATCTTATTATTCATCATTAACACAAACAAACATAACCCATGTTTTCTGTTCAGCACTGTAGCCAGGCTGACAAAGAGTCACAACTCTGTTGGTCCATGCATTCTGCTACTCTCAGTCATGAAGACTTTATGAGCTTTTTTAGTGGGAAAATAATCAAAATTAGAGATGAAATTGGCCAGGCCCAACTGTCGACGGCCGTGGACGTCCCTGCAGCTTTGCTGATTTCTTCTGTTTTTGATTTGACTCTGGACTGTTTTTCTCCTGTGGGCCTCTCCGATTTGACCTCAACTATCAGCAAAGCTAAACCATCTACATGCCTGTTGGATCCCATCCCAACTCGACTGCTCAAAGATGTTATGTCCTCTACTGGTATATCAATTTTGGATCAGATTAACCTATCTCTACAATTAGGATATGTACCACAGTTTTTTAAAGTTGCAGTCATTAAACCTTTGCTCAAGAAACCATCTCTTGATCCGGACATCTTGGCAAACTATAGACCAATATCCAACCTTCCATTTATCTCTAAAATTCTGAAAAAGAAATAGTTGCTAGCAAGTTAGGAGAACACCTGCATAGAAATGATCTATTTGAGGTCTTTCAGTCAGGGTTCAGAACTCATCATAGCACAGAAACTACGCTGATTAGAGTCTCCAACAACCTCCTCATGGCCTCAGACAATGGATTAGTTTCTGTCCTTGTTCTGCTGGACCTCAGTGCTGCTTTTGATACTGTTGATCACGGCCTTTTGCTGCATAGATTAGAGCACACTGTTGGAATTAAAGGGACAGCATTAGGCTGGTTTAAGTCATACTTATCTGACAGGTTCCAGTTCGTCCATGTTAATGACGTTTCTTCTACACAGACTAGGGTCTGCTATGGCGTCCCACAGCGTTCAGTTCTGGGACCAATCCTTTTCACTTTATACATGTTGCCCTTGGGAAAAATTATCCAGAGCCATGGCATAAACTTTCATTGGTACGCTGCTGATAAGCAGCTGTACTTATCTATGAAACCAGTGGAAACAAAACCTTTGGCTAAACTTTAAGGGTGTCTCAATGACATTAAGTCTTGGATGTCCTCTAACTTTTTGCTTCTAAACTCGGATAAAACATAGGTTATTGTCTTTGGTCCCAAACACCTGAGGAATGGATTAACTGGGTTTACGCTGGCTTCCAGCACAGCTGTGAAAAACCTTGAAGTCATTTTTGATCAGGATATGTCATTTAAGCAGCATATTAATCAGGTTTGCAAGACAGCCTTTTTTCATCTCCGAAATATTGCCAAGATTAGGAGCATCCTCTCCCAGGGTGATGCTGAAAAATTAATTCACGCGTTTGTCAGTTCTAGACTGGATTATTGTAATGCGTTGTTAGTAGGATGTCTGAAAAATTCACTGAATAGCCTCCAATTGATCCAGAACGCAGCAGCGAGGGTGCTGACAGGAATCCGTAAGCAAGATCACGTCTCTCCTGTGTTAGCCTCCCTCCATTGGCTTCCCGTTAAATTTCGAATTGAGTTTAAAATTTTGCTTCCAATGGCCTAGCTCCACGCTATTTACAAGACCTGATAGCACATTATACTCCTAATAGAGCTCTCCGCTCTCAGAGTGCAGGATTACTTGTCATTCCTAGAATATCCAAAAGTAGGTTTGGAGGATGAGCCTTCTGCTACCAGGCACCTTTATTATGGAACCAGCTACCAGTTTGGGTTAAGGAGGCTGATACTATCTCCATCTTTAAAACTAAATTGCAAACATTTCTGTTTAGTAAAGCCTACAAATAAAATTGAATTGAATTGAATTGAATTTTGAGACACAGATGGCTCAGAGCTGCTGGACCTCTGCAGCCTGTTTGCTGCAGCTCTCTGACACTGATCTGTGGCTCCAGATGAGACAGGAAGTATTGCACTAAAACAGACGGTGATGCATGATGTTCTCCTTCAGCAGAAAGCTCAGGGCTCAGCTGCATCACAGGAAAATGACACCATCCTGGCTGCCAGCTTCAGCAGCTGAAGAAATACTCTGATAAAAACATGTTTGATTCAGTGGACAGTGATTCATGATAGTGAATGTGTCTGTCCCTGACTGTGTTTTTACATAGAAAGGGATGAGTCCAGCCAGTTTGTCTTCCTCCACCATCTTCTTCAGCATTTCCTCCCTGACAGCATACTGGTCGTCCGTGGGACCATCCTCATCGGTACTGCTCCGATCAGAGCAGCACGCTCCACCGAGGAATGAGCCTGAGGTTGAAAGAGAAGTACCCCAGACTGAGTTTCTGGTCCTGCTGAGAGCGCTGAAGCATTTTACATCAATGCCTGCAGCTGCAGTCAGTTTTGAGTTCTTGTGTTTTGCAGCTGTGAGTACAAGAAGAACTCCATGTAGACATCCCCCATTTAAACTATGTAGATTGTTGTGCACCTTTCAACATCAAAATAATTTATACATTTATCTATCTGATATGTATTCTAGACCAACAGAAGCATCGTACAAAGATAAGTGGTGGTGACGGTGTCTTTTCTGGTTACCTGCTCAGAAGTATAAGCCACCAGTCTGGAGAGGATCTCAGACTCAGAGCTTCCAGGTTGGAGCTCCTTCACCCGTCTGACTGCTTTACAGCGGGCAGCAAGCAGGGATACGAGCGTGGCCTCGCTGGCTGTGCCCTGATGGAGAATTACAGCACAGGTTCAGCTGAATGTACCTGGTATTCTCAACAGAAAAAACATCTGATTGACAGAGCATTCAGAAAATGAGTGACGCTGATGGACACAGTGGACTGTTGGGGGAACGTCATGGTTTCATCATCCAGAGTTCACTCCAGCTCATTTTTCCCCAGCGCAGAGGCAGCAGAGTAACAATAAAGGCTATGTCATGGCAAACCCCAATCATTTTCTAAATGATAAAACTTCTGTTTATCTAGTATCAACCACACATGGCTCATATACAGCCCTGTTTTAATACAACCCTCCCTAGATGAAACTGATACAACTGACTCCATGTTTTAATCAAACTGTCTCACAAGTGGCCCTTTGTCTACTTTAACTCAGGGAATATGGCCTTATGAGTGTAGTTTTTGTTGCCAGAAGAAGTTTGGAGATCTCCTGGCGATGATGGGGTGACTTTTCTCTTCTTCTCCTCCTCTCTGGCTTCGCTGTGGCGTTCTGAATGTGTCAAATGGGTTCAGAAAAAAGCTGCTCCAAGGCTGACTTTTAAATGTAAAATGATATTTATTTACAGAAAAAGAAGGCACAATAACAGACTCCTCCAGCAGTCTGGGATCTCCTGAAAATCAAATTGGTAGGAAGAACAAAGAACGTACAGACGAGAGAAAGCTTTATACCCATAGCCAGGTCTAAATTCGGACACTCTTGGAATCAATCATGATTTCTTTGGCAATTGCTTGACATGTTTTTCTCTCTGAACAATAAATATCTGGTGTCTTCTGATAAGGACCGATGCAGGATATAACTCCCCTTTTCTCTTAATTTGGATTTAAAAAAGTGTGGGAATGTGTCCTTGAAAACATCCTCATACAGAGAAGCAAACAAACTCAATGAACTCAGGGAAAAAAGGCCTAACAGCTGATTACAGCCGTTAAAGCACTGTTAAAGAGCTGTAGTTGAACTTTATATAAAAAGGTAAATATCATGTAAATATCAGGTATATATCATGTTTTTCAGACACTACATGAGAAAAAAGGTTCCCTCCAGACTGTGACATTTTGGTGGATAATTGTAGTTATTTTGAACATTCAGGCAGGAGGATGTTGTTTTTTTCTGTTTTCAGACTGCTGTTTATAAATCACTTAAGGGGAAGGAGTCAAAGAACCTCAGCAGTAAACACCTGACAGTTTTAGATCTCAGAAAATAAATATACTGATCAGACCTGCAGTCGGGACCAAACCAAAAATAAACCAGTGGAAACCTGCAGTGGTCTGACAAGCCCACTAAACTGAAAAAAGAAGTTCTGAGAGTCAAGAGAGACAAAAAAAGACAAAGGTTATCTGTAACAACTGTTTTAAAAGCAAGACCATTGTAAGAATTGGACATCTAATTGATACATATACTTGGATCTATATTTTACTCAGTGAAATATAATGGATTTGTCCTTTCTCTGATAGAGACGTATATCTTTTGTTTAGTTTCCCACTGACAATTATCACACAAAGAGCAGCTGCGTTCAAGAGAGAAATTGTTTTGCTCGATAAGGAGGACCGTGCCCTTGGACTGTGTGAATAAAAACCTTTGTAACTTTTGCTCAGTGTTCACTTGGGCTGATGTGGTGATCACATCCGTTCATACAGTCTGCATCCTTATTGCAGCCAGTGGAGATGCTAGCCTTTATTAGCCCGCTCTAAACATACAGACTTTTGGATGCATATTGCACTAGTACAGCTTCTGAACTGAAAGGATGTTTACCTGAATGACACCTCCTCCGTGGCCATGTGTCCCAGCTAGGAAACACTCTGGCAGCTGCACCATCTTCCCAAGCCAATTTAACATTACCATCTCCAGCTCGGTGCACGCAGGACTGGCAGCCTAAACACCAAAATTCAAACGAATATGTCAAAAATCACAGACACGACCTGAAAATACGACCTTAACTTCAGAAAGAATTGTTGTATTTGTGTTTGTTACCCAAGAAAATCCACTACAGCCAATGGCTCCACAAAGCATATCACCCAATATCGCAGGGTAGGAGGAAGCTGCTGGAAAGTAAGCAAAGAACTTTGGGCTTTGCCAGTGAGTGACCTGGAAAAAGATGAATAATAATCAGAAGATAAGCTCTGCCATAACTCATCGTTTTCAGTAATGGCAAAAAAACTTCTTTTTTTTTTTTTTTTTTACCTCATATTACCTTATATACCCAATATTTACCTTAATGTTGGTTAAATAACTAGCAATAAATTCTGCACAGCTTCTTGATTTATTGGAGAAATCTGGAATCAACTTCACTTTGAGAAAGTCTTGAATTATCTCACATTACTTTCAAATACAAATACTTAATCTCAATATTATATTCAGCCTCCTTTGCTCTGCACCCTAATTCTGTATGAGATATCACCATGATCACTGAGGTAGTTAAGAAGCTGCACGGTGGCAGGGCTCTAGGGGTGGATGAGATCCGCCCTGATTTCGTGAAGGCTCTGGATGTTGTAGGACTGTCTTGGTTGACACGACTCTGCAACATCGCATGGAAATCGGGGGCAGTACCTCTGGATTGGCAGACCGTGGTGGTGGTTCCCCTTTTTAAGAAGGGGGACCGGAGGGTGTGTTCCAGTTACAGGGGAATCACACTCCTCAGCCTCCCTGGTCAGGTCTATGCAGGGGTGCTGGAGAAGAGAGTTCGATCAATTGTCGAATCCCAGATTCAGGAGGAACAATGTGGGTTCTGTCCTGGTCGTGAAACACTGGACCAGCTCTACACCCTCACTAGGGTCCTGTAGGGAACATGGGAATTTTCCCAACCAGTCCACATGTGTTTTGTGGACTTGGAGGAGGCATTTGACCGTGTCCCTTGGGGGGTCCTTTGGGGGGTACTCCAGGAGTATGGGGTGCTGGGTCCGTTGTTACGGGCTGTCCAGTCCCTGTACAAATGGAGTCGGAGCTTGGTCCGCATTGCCAGTTGTAAGTCAGATTCGTTTTCAGTGGGAGTTGGACTCCGCCAGGGCTGCCCTTTGTCACCGATTCTGTTCATAATGTTTATGGACAGAATTTCTAGGCACAGCCAAGGAGCAGAGGGGTTCCAGTTCGGTGGTGTCGGGATCTCGTCTCTGCTGTTTTCAGATGACGTGGTCCTGTTGGCGCCATCGAGTGGGGATCTTCAGCTCTTGCTGGTGTAGGACCCCTCTTCGGATTTTATTTTATTAATTAAAGCCGCCTCTGCAGCTGTGAACCCTCACCTACTTCCACCCATGGACGAAAAAATCCCCACAACAGATGTGGCATTATCTTGTACCAACTGGACACCAGCATCGGAGCCATAAAACTCAAAATTGTCCACGTTGCCATGGCAACTCTCATCCAAAAACCACTTTAAGGAGCTATAAACATTGTTTCTTGACAATTGGAATGTGGAACGGCCAGCTACAAGAGGCCACTTCAGGCCTGGAATTACGCAATTCTGTCAATTCCTTAAGCCAATATTCTTACTTATATTTCATTCATCAGTGGATTTTTCAGCTCACCCCTGGCATTATGACCCTCTCAACATCTTTCATTAAGTCCTCGTAACTGTCAGGCTCCAGTGGGGCCTCACTGGGGATTAAATGACGGAGATATCCTGGTTCCAGATCAGGGAAGACTGGTCGCTCTTCTACATTTTCCAGGTAGTCAGCCATGTAGTCGACCATCTCCTTTCCTCTGCGCCGAAACTCAGCCGCGTCCATTATGCACCTGGAGGGAACACAGAGATTCTTCACTTTCATTCATTTATTGTTTATGCTGTAATAGGTTGGACATGCCTTCTTTGGGATTGATTACACATGTACCTGGCACCAAATTACATTGTATCACATTTCAATCAGTTTGGTTTGTGTTCACATGATGTCTTTATTCAATCACAAACGCCATTCCGCAAGTATATATATATATATATATATATATATATATATATATATATATATATATATTAGGGCTGGGCAATGATTAAAATTTTTAATCACGATTAATCAAATGATTTCGCTGATTAATCACAATTATTCGCATTTGATACGGAAAATCAAATAATGAATTCAAAAGTAGTGTAAAGGTCACTTATTTACTATTTAAATGTTAGTACTTACTATTTAAATGTTCTGCTGCCATATGAACTAAAGTGCCATGACATTTGTTGTTCAAACACTTTTAACATCAACACTTGCCAGTAACACATATTTAGTGTAAATCTTATCTTAAAAAATGTCAAATAAAATAAAGCTTATTGCTACTGCCAGGGCATTAATGTCATCCTGTTTTTTTTTTATGAATAATAAAAAAAAGGATACCAACAAAGTCCTAACAATCTAGAGCCCACAATCATATTATCAAAACAGGTCATTTCTGAGGTAACAGCAGAAACCTTTAACAGGAGTTCAACTTGTCAGTTGTTACAAATAACCTTGTTTCTGTTGAATCCTCCCCTGGGAGAATTTTAAAATAAAAATGTCCATGTTAAAGTTCAGTAACTTTATTAATCCATAATTATCTGTGTATCATTTGTTTTTTTTTTCCATTTTCAGTTGTCAATCAAAAATTTAAAAAATTAAAAAGTGACTTTTTATTCTTTTTTCCATTTTTTAATATAACACAAAAAAAAAAACAAAAAAATGCCTGTTTTTTTCATATTACAATTTTAGCAAACAGGCCACAGGACTGAATTTGTTTTTAATATTTTATTGTCTGGTTTACGTGACCCAGAAATGGCTTTGTTTTTTATTCAAGGAACAGACTCTTTGTTGTCATTACACATCTGTGCCACTAGAAGGAGCCGCACTGAAGTAACCAGCTAAAGAACAGAACGTCAGTGAACACGTGGAGCAGATTTGATGATAAATGGAGAAATTACGCGATTGTCTTGAACAAAGAGGTTTGAAAGGTTTTTTTTTTTTTCCAGACAGAATTGTTAATATTGCTACTTGAGTTGCTACCCGAACTGTAAAGTACACTGATTTTTACCGTTCTCCATGTCTGTTTAAACTTTTCCGCAAGTTTACCTGCCAATCATCCGGTTCTGCAGCAGCCAGTAACTGACTTTTCAAAACAAAAGCATGTGACTGACATGCGTTAATGCGGGATAAAATAAATGTCGGCATTAATAAATTAATGCGTTAACACGACAATAACGCATTATCTTAACCCAGCTCTAAATAAATATATATATATACATATATATAAAAAAAAAAAAATATATATATATATATATATATATATATATATATATATATATATATATATATATATATATATATATATATATATATGTATACAGTCATGGAAAAAATTATTAGACCACCATTGTTTCTTCACTTTCTTGTTCATTTTAATACCTGGTACCACTAAACGTCATCATGTGACTAAAACAGACAGACAGAAAAGAAAACACTGAATGCATAAAAGCAGTGTTTTTGGCAGTACAACACCATAGCTATTGATGTAAAAACTTAAGTGATTTAGGTTATAATCAAGAAAACCATGGAAAATGGTAAACAAATGTACCTTTAGTTGTAGCAGTCATTAAAATGAACAAGAAACTGAAGAAACAATGGTGGTCTAATAATTTTTTCCATGACTGTATATATATATATATATATATATATATATATATATATATATATATATATATATGTATATATATATATATATATATATATATATATATATATATATATATATATATATATATATATATATATATATATATATATATTTAGAATTCTCTCTCACCCGAAGATATTACATCTTACATAACTCACAGTTTGTATTCCTCTCCTACTGGTCCTCCTGGTTGTATACCTCTAGAGACGCATCTTTTAACCAACAGTAATCCAACAAAACAGCCGTGAAGTGGTAGGACAACTCGTACTTCTCATTCCTGAACTATTGAGTGTCCTTGTGGCCTGTAGCACCTTTTAAACACCTTTTTAAACAATCATCTGGTTAATTAATTGCCAGTGTGTGCTCTGCCAGGTAGTCACTGGATGTGACTATTATTGTAATTATACCACTAACTGTGGAAAAATACTGCAAATTGAATGTTGTAAGAGGCAGTTTTTGACCTATTGATTCTGTCAAAGGAATGTGATTGAATCAGACAATATGATTGACTCAGATAACATGACTGAAGGCCAGGAATGTGACTGATGTTGTAAAAATATGGAGCCTATATATAGTTTGCATGTGTGTATTATCTTCAGTAGACAGGAGGAAGCTAACACTTGTTGTTAAGCTGCCTGTCTACTCCTTGTACAAGTAATAAGATGGCTGTACTCAGTTCTTGCTCTCGTGTATCTTCATTTTTCCCGCTGCATAGTTGGCCTAGTTCTAGTCGGGACCAGTGCAGAGACCTCAGGACTGGACTAATATGGTCATATCTCCTGGTTCTAGTCGGGACCAGTGCAGAGACCTTAGGACTGGACTAATACGGTCGTATCCCCTGGTTCTAGTCGGGACCGGTGCAGAGACCTCAGGACTGGACTAATATGGTCGTATCTCCTGGTTCTAGTCAGGACCAGTGCAGAGACCTCACGACTGGACTAATATGGTCATATCTCCTGGTTCTAGTCAGGACCAGTGCAGAGACCTCAGGACTGGACTAATATGGTCGTATCTCCTGGTTTTAGTCAGGACTTGTGCAGCAGCTTTCTGGATGTAACACAAGAGAGTAGAGATGCACGATATTTATCTGACCAATAAAATATCGGCCAATTTGGGGGAAAATTACATCATTTTTTATCGCTCCAATAGGTGTATTTTATCCGATAAAAAGAGACGATAAATCAATGAACTTTGGGAATTCCTTTCAGGTTAAGTAGCCCAAACGGGCCGTGATACGCTGGTTACATTCTCTGTCGGGCCTTACACCCAATCTCTGCCAGACTAAATTGAACATGTCTTCACCAGTGTGGTCATTTTTCTCAGTAGCAGAAGATAACAACAACATTGCTGTTTGCAAAATCTGCTCAGCGAGGGCCCCAAGAGGAGGAAAAAGACTTCAAGTTTCAACACTACGAATCTTGCAGCTCATCTGAAAAGTTGTCATCGAGGCAAAGTGGTATTAAAAGAATACGAGGCAGCCGCGGTGGCAGCTAGCGGTGCGAAGGTTAAAAAAGCAACACGTAGTGTTGATGTCCTCATTCAGCAAGCGTTTGAAAACTACAAGAACTTTTCAAGAGACAGTGAAAAGACTAAAGCCATTAATGACAGGGTGATGGAATTCATACTGCTCGACAACCAGCCTTTCTGTGTCTGTTTATATTTGGAAAAAAAATGACTTAACTCCACAAATACCTGCCTCATCCTTATGCACTTCAGGTTATATACATGTATTACTCATGCATAAATACTTTAATATGAATATTGTTGTTTGGAGATAAACCAGTTAGAGTTCTATTAAACAATTTTCAACAGATACACATTTTAAATTGTTTAATGATTTTATATGTCATTGCATTAGATTTAATTATTTCACATGGTAAGTGGCCTATGAGTGTTTTTTGTTGCTGTTATTTAGGACAAATGACCACAAATATTTGTGTGGTAAGGAGTAGATAGGCAGCTTAACATGAAGTGTTAGCTTCCTCCTGTCTACTGAAGATAATACACACATGCAAACTATACATAGGCTACATATCTTAACAACATCAGTCACATTCCTGGCCTTCAGTCATGTTATCTGAGTCAATCTTGTTGTCTGAATCAATCACATTCCTTTCGACAGAATCAATAGGTCAAAAATTGCCTCTTACAACATTCAATTTGCAGTATTTTTCCACAGTTAGTGGTATAAGAGGGGAGCACACAAATTACTAAGTATAATGACCATATAAACATAAACATAAACAGATGGAGGTAGCAGCACTGAGGTGAGATGGTCAGAGGACTAGATCAACAGTCACCACACCAGCCGGCACCCTGAACACACCTACACACACAGGTGGAGGTAAACACTGGGATGGACAGAGGAGGGAACTGCAAGTCAGCATGAAACTCACGAAGCTCTGGCCTGCAAACATACTGAAAGAAAAGAGAAAAAAGGGGGGCAATTTAGTTTTAAAGATAGAAGTGGTGTGAGCCCAAATTGGTAGCTGGTTCCATAGTAAAGGTGCCTTTTAAAAATAAATCTATGCCTTCCACCTGACTCTTCTGTCAGCTTCTGTTATACCCTGAAATACACCACAGGAAGAGGTTCTTCAGTTTCCATCACCTTTGTTTGTTTCACATTATTAGCATGATACCTGTTTCCACTGAAATAGCTCTGTGTTTAGTGCTATGGAACCATCCATCCATCCATTATCTATACCCGCTTAATCCTATGCAGGGTGACGGGGATCTCCTGGAGTCTATTCCAGCTCTCTCCAGGTGAAAGGGAGGGGTCCACCTGGACAGGTCACCAGTCCATCACAGGGCCACATGTAGACGAACAGCCACAATCACTCCTACGGACAATTTAGATCCAGCAGTTAACCTGACATACATGTCTTTGGACTGATGGAGGAAACTCCACACAGAAAGACCTGCTGAGGTTCAGACCAGGAACCTTCTAGCTGTGAGGCAGCAGAGCTGACCACCAAGACACCCTGCTGCCTGGAACATTTATATCTATTTAAATGTCATTTTAGGAAATGTTTTTAGAAACTCAGCTTGAAAATGCTGATGACACCATCTGCATCTACTGGACTGGATCAGTTCTATCTAAAGAACCAAACTTGGCTGAAACTGATGTTGCAGAGGTCTGCAAATCTGAACCACTATTTTCAGACCAAGTTAGCTTCAAAAGATTTAATGAAAAATAAAAACACAGAACTGAGCACAGAAGAATCTTCTCCATAAAAATAGGAAAACAATAGAAATATCAAGAGGACTGGTAGGAGACCTGATTGATAAAGCAAGACGCCACTGGCTCCAGACATAGAAAAAAAAATCTGATCTGGCTATGTTATAATCATGTCATAATTTCATTCTTGCATGTCATTGTACAAAAAGAAAACAAAAACAAAAGAGTCAATAGTTGAAACTCCACATTTTACTAAATGTGATCTACCTGAATTTTTGTTAAAGTAAAATGATCTGCTACTTTTATCTCCTTTTTCCTATAAACAGGGTAAAGAAAAGAGCAGAGATCACTGGAGCCTTTGAAGTGGATCCAGTCTACCTGAAACATGAAAACCAGGAATCAGGTAAAGCTGTGCTCCCTTAAATAATCTGACTCAGTGATCGTAGAAAAGCACAGACATGTCTGATGGTTCTGATGACACCAACGAACACCTGAGACCTTGTTCACATTCAAGCTGTGAGGAAGGTTGATCAGTGGCAGAAATATGACTGAACTCATCTGAACACACTTCCATTTCAAAGACCACGGCCCTCAAATACAAAGTAGTGGCTCCCTGATCCAGACAGACACAAAAACAAACTGGTGAAGGTGACTGAACGCTGGAGCACCTTCGTACCGTCTGAACAGCTGATTATCATTAATGTCCCCAACTGGGCCTTGAAGAAGTTCAAGATCAGGCCAGAGTTCCTCATGATTTAATTCTGTCTCTGTGAACAGACTGGTTGAGCCTAAAATAACTCTGAAGAGGTTCTAGTAACAGTGATTGACTTAAGTGAATGAATAAGATATTATTTAACATGTGATGGATCTCCTTGTGTTTTCTCTTCCAACAGGGCTGGTCACAGATTACAGGGTAACACAGATTTTTACTATAACTGATGAAATCATGAACAGGAGTGTATCAACACTGGAGAAAAAACTAAAAAGCTCTCCTGTTCTCATTCTTCGGCACTGGCAGATTCCTCTGACAAGAAGATTTCGTTCATTAAAGATGTGGTTTGTTTTTCGTCTGTATGGACTCAAAGGCCTACAAGCTCATATACGGAAGGTAAGCGACCCACCTGGTGGTCCAGCCTGGCTGAACATTACAAGTATGCTAAAAGGTTTTAATTTATTTTAAAACTGTGTGGTAGAACTGGATGTATTTGCTCATTGCTTGTACTGTTAAAGCCCACGTCATCTCTGTAGTTCATGTATTAACTATGAACTAGTCAGAATAGAAGTACATGGAATTATTAGTTCTCCAGTTCATGGATAATTATTGATACATTTTGTCTAAGATAGCCAGGATGTGTCCTCTCCTCTCTCTCTCCTCCATCCTCTCTCTTCTCTTTTCTTTCTTCACCCAGCTGGTCTTCAGCAGGAAGGTTCCCCCTTAT
This sequence comes from Hirundichthys speculiger, assembly GCA_018398805.1. Taxonomy (NCBI): domain Eukaryota; kingdom Metazoa; phylum Chordata; class Actinopteri; order Beloniformes; family Exocoetidae; genus Hirundichthys; species Hirundichthys speculiger. The sequence continues at coordinate 136,065 of JAGFBZ010000189.1, read as the reverse complement.
GATCCAGGTTTCTTCCTCTTAAAGGGGAGTTTTTTCTTGCCACATGTTTGGTTTAAATGTTTTTCCTTCTACTAGGGGAGTTTTTTTTACTTGCCATTTTTCTTTGATTAGGATTTAATATTATCATTTTAGTTAATGATCTGGTCTCTAAAGTACCTTTAGGCAATTTGCATTGTAATAGATGCTATACAAATGAAGTTGAATTGAATTGAATTAAATGATTGACATGTTTGTGACAAAGGTGATCAGTCTGGCTTCACTTCCTCTTTTCTGTCTTCCCTCTCTTTCTTCTCACTCTCCATCACTCCTTAAAGAAAATAAAAGACATGTGGAGACCCCCCTATTCCTTTATCCCCAACGTTGCCTCCACGCTAACATTTCAAGTCTCTTGCCTCCTCATCCTTCTTTCCACTAAATTCCCTCCTCCATCCTGCCTTCTAAACTCTATCATAATAGTGTCGTTCAGCATCCTGTCAGTCACATTCTGCACATCTGACTGATATTTTCCTTTTCTACATTTTCTCTGATGACTGCCTCTTTTCTCCTTCTATTTCTTTAACATGTTTCATGACTGAATGCCTGTCTCTCCACTACATACTCCTCTTCCTCCCTGCAGTCTACTCTGTCAATCAAATGTGACACTGATTTGACACTAATTTACTGTACATGTGTCTTCTGAATTAGAACAGTCAACCTCCTGCTGAATCAGATCTATCAGCGTATAGATGATTATATTTAATTCGCTGTTAGTGGCTCCACTCTGTCAGGAAAAGAGATGCGTTTCAGTTGGAAACTTTGGGGAGAGCTGAGAGCTGCTCCTTCTAGTTGGACACCACTGCCATCTAGTGGAGACACTAAACATCACAGCCTCCATTAAAGTTGTTTGGGTGTTTTATTACCAAGTTAATGTCTTGACAACAGTTTGAAGGACTTTCTCCAGAAAATGCTCTGTTGGATTAACTGCTACAACATGTAATTAGATGTATCAGCTGTGTTCTGTGAACTTTTAACTAGTTTGTTGAAGTGATTAAGCTTCATTACAAAACACTAATAACAGCATCACGACTTTTAGAAAACTTGATGCTGTTTCAGAAAGAAGAGAAAATGGAAAACACGTTTCACATCAATGAAATGTCCCATTTCAGTTTTGCTGTTGTGTTTTTGTCAGTTTCAACGCTGTGTTTGGTGCTCGTTCATCAACATGTGAACCGTATCACCAGGTAGATTTACAGTGAACATTATGATGTCTTCTTTTTACAGCACGTGGCCCTGGCCAAAGAGTTTGAGACTCTGGTGCGAGCAGGCGACAGGTTTGAGATCTGTGCTGAGGTCATCATGGGACTGGTCTGCTTCAGGCTGAAGGTAACAGCAGATGACACCACAGATCCACTGATGATGTCACAGAGTCTTCACATGGTCACGTAGTAATGTACCGTGTTTGGCTTCATGATGTGATAATTATGATGATTAGTATTAATCGTCTTGTTGGTGAACGGGGCAGCAATCCTTTAATGGAGGAAAATAAAATGAAGTAATAATCAATAATCAGTTTCTCACCTGAAGTTATCAATTCTGACTGAAAGAAACTTTCGTTGAAAAACAAACAAAAACACCTCAGAGTTGTGAACGTTATCAAAAACCTGGGATACATTCAAGCATACAAGTAACTGATGTTATTGATGGAACAGGCAGTGATGATAAGATCAACAAAATTAAAAACAATTAATAAATAATAAATCAAATACTCTCAAAATGTAAAACAAAAATGCAGAAAATAAAAAAAAATAACTGATTGATTTTTCTCTAATTGAAATTTAAGTAATTAAATTAAACTACTATAGATATGGTCCTGGTCCAGGAGGTCTGGTCCAGGTGGTCTGGTCCAGGAGGTCTGGTCCAGGTGGTAATGGTCCAGGATTCTGGTCCAGGAGGTCTGGTCCAGGAGGTCTGGTCCAGGTGATCTGGTCCAGGAGGTCTGGTCCAGGTGGTCTGGTCCAGGAGGTCTGGTCCAGGTGGTATGGTCCAGGAGGTCTGGTCCAAGAGGTCTGGTCCAGGTGGTCTGGTCCAGGTCTGGTCCAGGAGGTCTGGTCCAGGAGGTCTGGTCCAGGAGGTCTGGTCCAGGTGGTATGGTCCAGGAGGTCTGGTCCAGGTGGTCTGGTCCAGGAGGGCTGGTCCAGGTGGTATGGTCCAGGAGGTCTGGTCCAGGAGGTCTGGTCCAGGTGGTCTGGTCCAGGAGGTCTGGTCCAGGAGGTCTGGCCCAGGTGGTCTGGTCCAGGAGGTCTGGTCCAGGAGGTCTGATCCAGGAGGTCTGGTCCAGGAGGTCTGGTCCAGGAGGTCTGGTCCAGGTGATCTGGTCCAGGAGGTCTGGTCCAGGTGGTATGGTCCAGGAGGTCTGGTCCAGGAGGTCTGGTCCAGGTGATCTGGTCCAGGAGGTCTGGTCCAGGTGGTATGGTCCAGGATTCTGGTTCAGGAGGTCTGGTCCAGGTGATCTGGTCCAGGAGGTCTGGTCCAGGTGGTATGGTCCAGGAGGTCTGGTCCAGGTGATCTGGTCCAGGAGGTCTGGTCCAGGTGGTCTGGTCCAGGAGGTCTGGTCCAGGTGGTATGGTCCAGGAGGTCTGGTCCAAGAGGTCTGGTCCAGGTGATCTGGTCCAGGTGATCTGGTCCAGGAGGTCTGGTCCAGGAGGTCTGGTCCAGGAGGTCTGGTCCAGGTGGTATGGTCCAGGAGGTCTGGTCCAGGTGGTCTGGTCCAGGAGGTCTGGAGGTCTGGTCTGGTCCAGGTGGTATGGTCCAGGAGGTCTGGTCCAGGAGGTCTGGTCCAGGTGATCTGGTCCAGGAGGTCTGGTCCAGGTGGTATGGTCCAGGAGGTTCTGGTCCAGGAGGTCTGGTCCAGGTGATCTGGTCCAGGAGGTCTGGTCCAGGTGGTATGGTCCAGGTGATCTGGTCCAGGAGGTCTGGTCCAGGTGGTATGGTCCAGGATTCTGGTCCAGGAGGTCTGGTCCAGGTGGTATGGTCCAGGATTCTGGTCCAGGAGGTCTGGTCTAGGTGGTCTGGTCCAGGTGATCTGGTCCAGAAGGTCTGGTCTAGGTGGTCTGGTCCAGGAGGTCTGGTCCAGGAGGTCTGGTCCAGGTGATCTGGTCCAGGAGGTCTGGTCCAGGTGGTATGGTCCAGGATTCTGGTCCAGGAGGTCTGGTCTAGGTGGTCTGGTCCAGGTGATCTGGTCCAGAAGGTCTGATCTAGGTGGTCTGGTCCAGGTGATCTGGTCCAGGAGGTCTGGTCCAGGAGGTCTGGTCCAGGAGGTCTGGTCCAGGTGGACTGGTCCAGGAGGTCTGGTCCAGGTGGTCTGGTCTAGATGGTCTGGTCCAGGTGGTCTGGTCCAGGAGATCTGGTCCAAGAGGTCTGGTCCAGGAGGTCTGGTCCTGTTGTAGAAGTCTGTGGACCTCAGGAGGTCGTAACCAAGGCGACATCCCAGGATCCATCTAGCTATGACAGACGGGCTGCAGGCAGATGCAGGAGGATATATTAGCAGGTGGTTCTGGTTCTGGGTGGTTCTGGTTCTGGGTTCTCTTCTGGGTTGGATGTGCAGGAATAAAAACACAGTAATCATCAAGTATTAATCTGGATCTCTGCTAAATTAAAAGGAAAACAACTTGACTATCTGGTCAATAATCCTGACCTAAATGAGCGATTGTATAAAAAGAAAAATGAAGCACATTTGTTGAAGAGCAAACGAGCAAAAGAACTAAAAAGGGACATAAAAATGTTTGGAAAATGTGCTCTTGAGAACAAAACCTAAAAACAGACTACAGCTCTGAAGATGAGCACATTGCAGCAAGAGAAAGTTGCTTTGGGACAACGTCCATGTCTGGGCAGGAAGTAGTAAAACAACCAGATTTCTGTCTCCTTGAAAGTCTCCAAGGAGACTTTCTAACCAACACCCACTAAACCAGTGATTCCCAAAGTGTGGGCCACAGCCCCCTGGTGGGCCGTTGTGGTACTGCAAGTGGGCCATGAGCGGTCATTAAAATTAAACAAATATGTTTTGAATCCTCAGTCTTTTTCAAATATGTTTTTAATTATTATAAAATATTCATGACACGATATAAAAAAACATTAAGAAGTGATAACACAAACCAGTTAAGTGTTATTCTACTGTCATCTTAACTTAATGTGACAAGTGTCACCTTATTTGTTGACCCCTCACATTAATATCAGAATGTAGCTTTTAGTCCTGTATGTTAGTCACAGTTGTGATTAACTCCTTACCATTCCTGTATATTTTGCATAAAACGCCTATTCAAGGCATACCCAAAGTAAATTGAAAGCTGTTCTTGAACCGTTTGTAGCACATGGATGGTTTTGGTCTCTTTTGAAAGGTAACACTCTGAAGTTTTTCCTCCAACTGTCAGAATCACTGTAAGTGCTACTGGCATTGAGTAATCTAAGTTTGAACACACTCAAATATAAGTTTTTTATTTCCGCCTGAATTTTTTTTGTAAACAGATGTCTGCAGATGAGTGCAGCTGTGACTTATTAGCTGGAAAACACAATGGGACAACAGCATGAAGCCTTACCTAGTGCAAGATCAATTTTGATAACAGTACCACTAAAAATGAGTATTTTACACACGTTTTTGTAAGAGTATGTCTAGGCGTTTCCAAAAATGGCCATTTGGAGACTCCAAAATGGCACTTGGATAAACATGGCCACATACCTCGGATAAAAGGACATAACTCTTGAACGCTTCATCGTACAGTCATAATCTTGGCCTCTAATGAAAGGTCACACTTAGAGGTATCCTATCCCACATCCAGATTCACTATTAATATTGCTGAAAAAAAGTTACTTAAACACAAAGCTAAACTTTGCATATAAAAAGAGTCAAAACAAGTGTTGTTGTGGAAAATGTAATTTATATAAAAAAATGACTATCTTTAACAACACAGCAAACTATTCACATATTTGAACATATTTACAATTATAACCATTTACAGGTTGGCAGCATGCCAGTCACTGTAGCAATCTCTAGTCGGTATCAAGCACAAAGGCACATCACATGAGGAGCATTTCAACTGTGTTTTAGCATGACAGTGCCTGCACTTCAGCCTACCAGTAGTCCTCTGCCCACTGATAAAAACAGTATGTGATGTTCTCCACGCGGAGCAGGAGGTGGGACAGGTCTGGCTGTGGAGGAAGACCCTGCTTCTGCCAGCTGCTCGGTGAGGGTCTCCCAGAATGCCTTTGGTGCAGAGGGATCTCTCCTCTCCACCCATACACCTGAAACAACAATGAAAAAAATATATACAAAAACATAAATATGTGTAACACAAAAATTGTTTCATTTCAAAATGAATACACAGTTGAATATACAGCACATACCGGCTGTACTCCTTCACAGCTGGTGGAACTGAGATGTCCTTCATCTGCCAATGTCCATCTGCACCTTTGACCCTCTATGTGACCACTTGCTGACTGGCTCCTAATCCACATCTGAATCCTCAGATGAATGCCCATTATGTGAAAATAAAGAAATAAGTCATTTACAAAATGTTCCATCTTTTCTGTATTGTACTACTTTCCACAATGAAACCCACCCCACACACACACACCCACACACACACACTCCAACAAACAACTCACACATACTCCTCCCCCCACACACACACAAACAAAGGCCTTTGTATCTATTCAAAGTAAAACAGGTTTATGTCAAAATATACAGTAATACGTAATATAATATGAATAATACTATCAATTATGATACAATATATACGTAATAAATATAATATAAGCTGTAATATAAGTCACAGTTTAGTCAAATACTTACGTATGCAGAGCAAAATATTCTCCGATGGAGAAAATGTCTTCTGCGCAGGCGTGCGGTCTCTTATCTGGCCTTATCTGATCTCCTCTCCTGACACGTCACTTTCACTACGAGCAACTTCCTCCTCTTCCTTCTTGGACAGTCCTTTTCACCATTTCCTACAATAGATACGCTCCCAAACTGAAAAAACACTGAGAAATAAGACACAATGCGGTGCGCAACACTGTTACGCGCGGTCACGGGGATTAATGAGACCAGGTAATTAGCATTTACGCTCAGGATTCTTTGTTTACTCTTTATCTCCACCCCCTCATGCGTCACATCGTTGTTTTCAGAATTTCATTGGCTATTCAATGCGTCAGTCATTAGCACGATTGATTCTAACTGGCTGTTTTTTTCATGAAGCAAAATAGGACATGGCTTTGTTTCAACGTTTGCCCTTATTGGCTATTGTAGGCTGTGGACAGGACAGGGAAGCTGCTGTATGGCTGTATGAGGTGTCAATCGAAAGTTCAGATGACAAAATGACCTCCATTTTAAGACCAAAGACACGTATGTCAACACAGAATAAAGCGTTTATGACGAAGAATACGCGGAAGTTACTGAACACCGACCAGCTACCAGAGGCGTTTTTGTGGATATTTTCTGGTATAATAATGCATTTTGGACTAAATACTTTACTGGATTGGATCGACTGGACCTTTGTGAGTTCAACCAGACCATTTTTGTGGGAATATTTTTGATCGGACGACTTTTATAACGCTCATTAGGTGAGTTGCGTCGATTTCGTAACTGCTTGTTTGTTTGTTTGTGGTGTGACAAAGGCGTTGATTGTACCTGCTGTTATGATTATATCCTGAAATGGTTTACATTGCTTGAATCACAAGAATCTTAGCTTTCCAAAGATATGTCGCATGAGTGCCTCACGTAACATATGAGCTGTGTAAATTACGGTTTAGTTTCGGAAACTACAGAAATTCGGACGGGCCGTCGGAACGTTAACAGTTTAAAGGTTTGCATGGGCTGCAGAGACTTTTCGCATTTCAAATTAGGCCATGGTATTCTGAAGTTTGGGAATGGCTGCTCTAAACTATTTACTCTCATGATCCACTTTGGTGGGCTGATGAATCCTGGTCAGTCTAAAGTGAAGGAGATTTTACCCTCCAATTCTGAACATTAGTGGAATTAGTGGATCAGTTATCAAAGAAACACCAGAAACTGACCAGAAACTCAGACAAACAAATGTATAAGAGGAGAAAATTAACATCTCAGCACTTCACAGTGAATATATTTCCACCAGACCAAAGGAAAAGTCATTTTAACACTGACCACGAGTTTCTACAAGCAAGAAAACCTCTATCATTATTTGATGGAGAAGTTATTAGACCCACTCAACAATAACCTGAATGTAAAGGACAGGAAGATAAAAAATAATGATCTGTTAATGATGGTTTCAAGATAAAAAAAACTTCAGAAGTTGTGACTTCTATGATTAATCCATCCAAAATGGAACTAACGATGATTGTTCATTATTTTTGGTTCTGAAAGTCGTTTAGTCATCAGAGTTTCATCATTTTAATCATCATGAAAATAAAATGAAAATAAACTTGGTGTGAAACATCTTCAAATTAACAGCCGTCACCAACTTTAACACAGCAAGGTTTCATGACACCAACTCACCGCCATCAGGAAATGAGCTCTCTTCTCCTCAGTTTGGTTACCATGGCAACCACAGTCATTATTTTAGGGAGGAGGTCAAAAACCCAGGATGTGAGATTAAATCTGTTACATTTGGTCGTTGTAGAACATATGTCTGTTCCAGGCTTGTACAACAACGTTCTTTTCATTTATGAACATGTCTGCATCCTGCTGGCTGAAGAAGTCAGTTGATGGTGGAAAGTCCTCCAGACCCTGGTTGAGCTGCAGGGACATCCACAAAACCTCCACATCGTTCTGCTGCAGACAGACGCTCAAATGACTAAACTCTGGGTGAGATGAAAGCCCTGGTCGTTGTAAACCTTCATCTCTCTCCTTCAGGGTTCCAACGAGCTGAACCAGAACCTGCTGAGGAGCATCACCAACAGCAGAGAGATCCACCTGGTGCCCTGCCACCTCTCCGGACGCTTTGTCCTGCGCTTTGTCATTGGTGCTCGCACCACTGAGTCACGTCACATCCAGCAAGCTTGGCGACACATCACGCAGCTCGCCTTTGAGCTTTTAGGAGAGCAGCCTCAGTGAGCAGAAGGTCATGGAGGACCTTCTGACCTGTTCACTCTGATGCTGAAACCAGAACCAAAGTTTGGACAGAAGTTCTGAGGAGTTGGCAGATATACTCATGAAGTAGTCAGACAAGAGTATTAAAGAATATCATGTCAAGATATCAAAATATTGCTGTTTTGCATATTTTTATGCAGTTTTTTTGTGCAAATTGATGTACAGTGGTACCTCTACTTACAAAATTAATTGGTTCTAGAAGTAAATGCTCTAATCCGTTCCAAGCCCCCCCAATTCAGACATAAATATTTTATAAATCAAAAAATGCAACAAAACATGTAACAAATACATGTTACCATTAGATGCACAATAAACATAAAATGATTGTTGTACATAATAGAAAACAAAGAAAAAAGTAAAGAATAAAAATTATGTTAATTTACCTTGAAAGTAATTCTCCGTGATCTTTTATCTGGTGCCATTGACGAGACTAGAAATAAAGGTCTGAAAGTATCTCTCCGTGTTCTTTTATCTGGTGCCTATAGACGAGACTAGAAACAAAAGTCAATCAAAGAGTTTAATACAATCATAAATACAAAGAATTATTATATCATGCAGAATATTTTAATCGGCCGATGGTACACTTGTCCACAACATCACCAAGATGCTGCCATGGACAAAATGCACGCTGCAAGTCCGATTGTGCCTGTGTTAAAAGATCCAGAAGAAGGCGGGTCCTTGGTTCTTTTGACTTTTATGGCCCTTTGTCTTCGAAGATCCAGATGGTCACCAGCTCTCCAATCTTACAGTCCGGGTTAATGAACTAACAGTTTATCCGGGGGTAGCAAACTGTTGGTGGGGGTTGGGAGGATGTTACAGTAATTAAGTCATAAACCCTAAGCTGAGGAACTCACTGTCGTAAAAGGAGACAGCATCCCTTCCCGTCATAAAGTTTTAGTTTTAACTATTCTGAGTTAATTCTTAAATCCTAACAGGTCAATTAAAGAGTTGATACAAACATGAAATACAATGATTCAATATGCCATGCAGAATATTTTAATTGGCCGATGGTACACTCCTTGACATCACAAAGAGATGCTAGGGAAATGCACACTGGATGTCAGATTGTGTCCGTTCTTAAAAGATCCAGCGTAGGTGGATCCTTGGTTCTTCTGAGTTTTATGGCTCTTTGTCTTCAAGTCCGGAATGGCAAACAGCTCTTCAGTCCACAGTCCAGGAATGGGATGTCCTAAATGCGTTTATCTATGCTGTCACAGACTTTTGCGGGTTGTGGAAGATGTTCCAGTCGTTTAAGTCATAAAACCTAAAGCTGAGGAACTCACCGTCATAAAAGAATACTGCATTCCTACATGTCATAAAGTATAGTTTTAACAATTAAACAGTCCTCAGATAATTTTAATCCTAACAATCTCCACTCAAAACATGATTAATTCATGTTTTCCAAATCAACTGTAGAAGATATCTAGTAATCTATATGTATGGAAAATATTTCTCTATCTACCTTTTCATACAAAAAAAAACCTATTATGTGAAAACAAAATAAAACAGTATACTAGGACCTTCCAACAACCCAAAAAACATGTAAACTCATTTTGAAATGTGTCATATAACAATCAAACACTCAAGGACTGTAAATTGTAATGTATGAATAATGTGAACATACATAATATAGTTAATAATATTGAGTTCATCCCAGTTGCAGAGGAGGAAATCCAGATGTCCGCAGAGGACAGTGTGACAATCCCGATGAAGTGAGAAGTTGATCTCCAATGGAATAAAAATGATGTGAAGTAATTTGAAGAAATTGTTTGATTCCTCTGTTATCCTGAAGTTGACATGAGCACGATAAAAAGGGTGGTCACACTCCATCAGCCTAGAATTTAAGGAACTTCCACTCAGATCACAAAATGTCCACGGATATCTGTCACAGGTCTTTTAATAACACCATAAAGAGGGTCACTCTGGAAACTCCACAACTTGTCACAGAAAGCACAATAGAGAGGTCGTACAATAACACCTATCTAACACCTTATTAGTTACACCAGACTCGGGAGAGATGTTATTGATTAGAAAAATATCCTGCAATAATCAATAAGTGGATCCAAATATTGGCTCACCTTCCAATATCTGTAATCCACAACCATTAGAAAACTGTGCAAGCTGTTATAATGTTAATTTTCACAAGCTTTGTGCAGAAACATGCAGTATGTGTGTTAGAAAAAGATAGAAAACGTTGAAATAAACTAATCAATAAAGTGGTATCCTTTTTTTACATTCATTATGGTGAATATACATTTAGAATAGTAATTCACTTCTTCCCTCTTTTATCACCTACAAAAGACTGTTGACTCACTTACAATTATCTTTCCATTATTATATTTCACTTTTCATCACCCCCATCATAGTCTCTACCACTCATGTCCTTCAAATATATAAATGTCTTCACATACTTTCTCTGTCCTTCTTTAATGCATTCATATTTTCCTTATCTCCCGCCTTCTCCTCTCTTTTTTAAAAAAAGAAAGAAAAGAAAAAAATGCCAAACACCTTCATCAAGAAGTGATACCTCAGACTGTTCTAATTATATAAAAAAAACAATTGAATCATCAGATTAAGGATAAGAGAGAGACAAAATCCAGCAGAACCATTATCAGGAGATAAATAAACGTCACAGAGCCCAGCTCCAACCCCCTTTCTCTCAGCAGCAGTCAACTATGAACTGCCAGACATCACAGCTCCCCCTTTTATGCTTCTTTCCTTAAACGCCAGTGTCTTGTCCAGAGCAGATATCAGTGGTGCCAGCCATAAAACTTCACTTTCAATGTCTTTTGGAGATCAAACAGCAGAGTTGAAATCTTGAGAAAAACTATTTGTTCTTGTTCTGAGAGTTAATGATATTATCTTCAGAGAAAAGTTGATGGATCAGGGGGCGCCATGAAATCCAGAACCCACAGAGACCAAATACAGCCATCAAAAAGGAAGCAGGAGCAGAGAGCTTGCAAACGCTAGACATCCCCCGAATAACAGCCCCTCTAGGTCGTAAATCTCTCCACCACTTTACGTCACTAAAAGCAAACTGAATGCATGGCTCGATGAAGCCAACAGAACCACATCATCTGCAAATAGCAGAGACCCAATCCTGAGGCCACCGAACCGGATCCCCTCAACACCTCGACTGCGCCTAAAAAATTCTGTCCATAAAAGTAATGAACAGAATCGGTGACAAAGGGCAGCCTTGACGGAGTCCAACCCTCACTGGAAACGAATCCGACTTACTGCCGGCAATGCGGACCAAACTCTGGCACCGGTCGTACAGGGACCGGACAGCCCGTACAAGGGAGTCCGGCACCCCATACTCCCGAAGCACCCCCCACAGGAATCCCCGGGGAACACGGTCGAACGCCTTCTCCAAGTCCACAAAACACATGTAGACTGGTTGGGCGAACTCCCATGCCCCCTCCAAGACCCTGAAGAGGGTGTAGAGCTTGTCCACCGTTCCACGGCCGGGACGAAAACCACACTGCTCCTCCTCAATCCGAGATTCAACTATCCGACGGACCCTCCTCTCCAGGACCCCTGAATAGACCTTCCCAGGGAGGCCGAAGAGTGTGATCCCCCTGTAGTTGGAACACACCCTCCGGTCCCCCTTTGTAAAGAGGGGGACCACCACCCCAGTCTGCCAATCCAGCGGTAGCTCCCCATCCCCACTGTATACAGTGTTGATGGAGCACTGCTTCCCCCTCCTGAGACGCTGGATGGTGGACCAGAATTTCTTCAAAGCCGTTCGGAAGTCGTTCTCCATGGCCTCTCCAAACTCCTCCCATGTCCGAGTTTTTGCCTCAGCAACCGCCGAAGCCGCGTTCCGCTTAGCCTGCCGATACCTGTCAGCTGCCTCCGGAATCCCACATGCCAAAAAGGCCTTATAGGACTCCTTCTTCAGCTTGACGGCATCCCTCACTGCTGGTGTCCACCAACGAGTTCTGGGATTGCCGCCGCGACAGGCACCAACAACCTTACGGCCACAGCTTCGGTCGGCTGCCTCAACAATAGAGGCCCGGAACATAGCCCACTCGGACTCAATGTCCCCTGCCTCACTCGAAACATGGTCGAAGTTCTGCTGGAGGTGTGAGTTAAAGCTCCTTCTGACAGGAGACTCCGCCAGATGTTCCCAGCAGACCCTCACAACACGTTTGGGCCTGCCAGGTCTGACCGGCATCCTCCCCCACCATCTGAGCCAACCCACCACCAGGTGGTGATCAGTTGACAGCTCCGCCCCTCTCTTCGCCCGAGTGTCCAAGACATGCGGCCGCAAGTCCAACGATACGATTATGAAGTCGATCATCAAACTGCGGCCTAGAGTGTCCTGGTGCCAGGTGCACATGTGGACACTCTTATGCTTGGACATGGTGTTCGTTATGGACAGTCCATGATGAGCACAGAAGTCCAACAACGAAACACCACTCTGGTTCAGATCAGGGGGGTCCTGCCTCCCAACCACACCCCTCCAGGTCCCACTGTCGTTGCCCACGTGAGCATTGAAGTCCCCAGCAGAACGAGGGAGTCCCCAGATGGAACAGCCTCCAGTACTCCATCCAAGGACTCCAAAAAGGGTGGGTACTCTGAACTGCTATTCAGTGCATAAGCACAAACAACAGTCAGTACCCATCCCCCCACCCGGAGGCAGAGAGAGGCTACCCTTTCGTCCACTGGGGTAAACCCCAATGTACAGGCGCCAAGTCGGGGGGCAATAAGTATGCCCACACCAGCTCGGCGCCTCTCACCCGGAGCAACTCCAGAGTGGAAAAGAGTCCAACCCCTCTTGAGGATACTGGTTCCAGAGCCCAAGTCGTGTGTCGAGGTGAGTTCAACTATATCTAGCTGGAACCGCTCGACCTCACACACCAGCTCAGGCTCCTTCCCCGCCAGAGAGGTGACATTCCACGTCCCTAGAGCTAGCTTCTGCGGCCGAGGATCAGACCGCCAGGGTCCCCCCATCCGGCCACCGCCCAGCTCACTACGCACCCGACCTCTATGGCCACTCCTGCAGGTGGTGAGCCCACGGGAGTAGGAGCCCATCTTTTCCTTTCGGCGTGAGCCCGGCCGGGCCCCATGGGCAAAGGCTCAGCCACCAGGCGCTCGCCTCCAAGCCCCACCTCCAGGTCAAGTTATAATCTTTATAAGTGTGATCTAACAAAGGTAAAGGGCAAATATTAACCATATATACTGCTTGTAATTGGAATGAAGTAAAGATCTGTTGAGTATTTTAACATAAAAGTGTTTGATTGTGAGGCATTAAAAACCATAACATGCAACGGGTCCACCAGACCCACAAACACTGGCTGAGTAATAACAATATGAAAACCACACAAGGGTTAATGTGTAAACACGTCCTCTTTTTGGACTTGGACTCTCCTACTACTTGATTTTTTTTAAGAGCTGTAGAACCTTCAGAGAGGGTGGTCCCCACATTGGGAGTCCACATCTTGTGTCCCTACAATGTAATATAGACAAGGCTATGTGTGTGTGGTGGGTGGGGGCATATTATTACTGGTTTTACCTATTTTAGGGGTAATATCCTGTTGATTTCACAAATGTCAGTGAAAGCAGATAATTAAAACTGGTTGTTATTTCTCCTGGATTTGATTTTATTTTACTACTGAACCCAATATATTTTAATTATTTTTAAACTGAGAAAATCCAAACTAAAGTTGGGTCGTTGCAACTTAAGGATTGTTACCGTCTAGTTAAAAACATTATAAGGGAATATCATAAAGATATAAAACAAGAGAACGCAGGCCCTGCCTGTAGGTACATGAGACAGGTGTAACATATAAGATACTATATGTTAGATATATAGATATTTTCTGATTCAAACTTCTTCTGTTGGATTTCTTTTAATGTGTAAACACATCCCCTTTTTGGACTTGTAGGAAAGTATTGACTCCTGGTGCACAAATACCTGTTAATATCTACATTAAGACTGTTCAGTGACATATGGATGGCTGCCTACAAATGTTCTTGTAGAGCCACTTTATTTGTGTCCGTTAATGCTCAATATCTCATTAAAATTCATTTTTATTTCTGCTTAGTTCCTCATAGCAAACCAGCAAGCATAATTATACTATTAGACATATCTTAATTTCTTTAACATTTAAGACAGTTGTTTGAAAATGATGACGTATGAAATTATTTTGGGCAGACAAAGGAATAAAAACATTGTATGTATTTTTCTCAGCTCCATGGAAGTTCTAGTGGAAGCACATACAGGTCAAGTAGATGAACGTCAGCACCTGAACTAGAACCTTCATCCTGGTATCGTTATGTCCCTAATGTCCCATCATCACCTTAACTATTGAATCTGAAAAGACGGGCCATGTGGCCTTAACTCTGCTGCTTTTTCTGATTCAGCTTTCAGATTAGATTTTACACGTCACTGAGAAATTCAAATGTAACCCCTCTTTGGACACAGCTTCTCTTATCTTTTATCACCTTTTGAAGCAAATGAATGAGCAGGGCAGTCATTGTGAACAGCGAGCAGGAATTCACGTCTGGTGCTGAACGCCCCCTTGTATTAACAGAAAGCTGGTGTCGTCTTTAACTGAACTAACTGAAGCTAAAGGGCAGCAGAACTATAGGAGGTTGTTCCTTCAGGTAGTAGTTTGGAGATTCCTTGTATCCAGTTTGACAAAGCTGATTCTGACACAAACAAAACAAGTGTTGATGCCACCCACATCAGTATGTCTCCACCTGATCCATCGTTGTGTCCAGAAGGACCAGTGTGTCCTGTGTGGTAAACTCCTGCAGCCATATTAAAAGACAAAAAGGTTCATCTGTGAGAACCAGACAGATAAATTAATCACTCCATTCAGCTGGCAGCAGACTTTATTAAAATAAAACCATTACACTCCAAGCAGTCGACGCCCAAGAAAAACCCCTGAACAGAAAACAGCAGCTGAGTTGAAGACAATCACATGAATCAACAACAAGGAATAAAACATCTCTAGACAAGACGAACCTACAATTCAGATGTGACATCGACAAGTCTGCAGGAAGATCAATGCACTATGATGACAACAATAACATAATTACTGAACAGAGACAGACTGAAACTAAGACAATGGCTCAAGAAGCTACAGATTTAGAAAGAGACATCTGGGACCTGCATCTTTCTCTTTTCTTCTGCATTTGGATTTTTGCTGATTTTTTTACATCTTACTTTCAAATACATCAATTTGCACAAAAAAAGCTGGATACAAATATGCAAAACAGCAACATTTAGATACTCTTGACATGATGCTCTTTGATACTCTTGTCTGACTGCTTCATGAGTATATCTGGCAACTTCTCAGAACTTCTGTCCAAACTTTGGTTCTGGTTTCAGCATCAGGGTGGACAGGTCAGAAGGTCCTCCATGACCTTCTGCTCACTGAGGCTGCTCTCCTAAAAGCTCAAAGGCGAGCTGCGTGATGTGTCGCCAAGCTTGCTGGATGTGACGTGACTCAGTGGTGCGAGCACCAATGACAAAGCGCAGGACAAAGCGTCCGGAGAGGTGGCAGGGCACCAGGTGGATCTCTCTGCTTGAACACAAGTAGAGCTGTTTTAAAGTCTATTCTCTGAGTGACAGGAAGCCAGAGACCTCAGGACTGGACTAATATGGTCATATTTCCTGGTTCTAGTCAGGACTCGTATTCATAAGAGTAATACAACTTGAAAAAGATCTGTATAAGGTAGATTTAGAACAGATAAAAATATGCGATTAATTTGCGATTAATCGTGATTAACTATTGACAATCATGCGATTAATCTGATTAATTATTTTGAGAAATTGACAGCCCTAAATTTTATTCTTTACTTTATTCTCTGTTTTTTACATTATGTATAACTCTCATTTTATGTTTATTGTGCAGTAACTAATGGTAATGGTTTTGATACATTTGTTTTGATTTATAAGTTATTTATGTCTGAATTTAGGGGGGCTTGGAACAGATTATAGCATTTACTTCTAGAACCAATTAATTTTGTAAGTAGAGATACCACTATACATCAATTTGCACAAAAAACTGCATCAAAATATGCAAAACGGCAATATTTAGATACTCTTGACATGATCCTCTTTAATACTCTTATCTGACTGCTTCATGAGTATATCTGGCAACTTCTCAGAACTTCTGTCCAAACTTTGGTTCTGGTTTCAGCATCAGGGTGGACAGGTCAGAAGATCCTCCATGACCTTCTGCTCACTGAGGCTGCTCTCCTAAAAGCTCAAAGGCGAGCTGCGTGATGTGTCGCCAAGCTTGCTTGATGTGACGTGACTCAGTGGTGCGAGCGCAGATGGCAAAGCGCAGGACAAAGCGTCCGGAGAGGTGGCAGGGCACCAGGTGGATCTCTCTGCTGTTGGTGATGCTCTTCAGCAGGTTCTGGTTCAGTTCGTTGGAACCCTGAAGGAGAGAGAGAGATGAAGGTTTACAACGACCAGAGTTTTCATCTCACCCAGTCTGTGGACCTCAGGAGGTCCACAGACTTCTACAACAGGACCAGACCTCCTGGACCAGGACCATACAGTTCCTTGTGAAAGTATTCGTCCCCTTGAACTTTTCTACCTTTTGCCACATTTCAGGCTTCAAACATAAAGATATAAAATTTTAATTTTTTTGTCAAGAATCAACAACAAGTTGGACACAATCGTGAAGTGGAACGAAATTTATTGGATATTTTAAACTTTTTTAACAAATAAAAAACTGAAAAGTGGGGCATGCAATATTATTCAGCCCCCTTGCGTTAATACTCTGTAGCACCACCTTCTGCTGCAGTTCCAGCTGCAGGTCTCTTAGGGGTTGTCTCTATCAGTTTAACACATCCAGAGACTAAATTCTGGTCCATTCTTCCTGTAAAACAGCTGGAGCTCAGTGAGGTTGGATGGAGAGCGTTTGTGAACAGCAGTCTTCAGCTCTTTCCACTGATTCTGGATTGGATTCAGGTCTGGACTTTGACTTGGCCGTTCCAACACCTGGATACGTTTATTTGTGAACCGTTCCATTGTAGATTTGTCTTCATGTTTTGGATCATTGTCCTGTTGGAAGATAAATCTCTGTCTCAGTCACAGGTCTTTAACAGACTCCAACAGGTTTTCTCCCAGAATGCTCCTGTATTTGGCTCCATCCATCTTCCCATCAGTTTTAACCATCTTCCCTGTCCCTGCTGAAGAAAAGCAGGCCCAGACCATGATGCTGCCACCACCATGTTTGACAGTGGGGATGGTGTGTTCAGGGTGATGAGCTGTGTTGCTTTTACTCCAAACATATCGTTTTGCATTGTGGCCAAAAAGTTTGATTTTGGTTTCATCTGACCAGAGCTCCTTCTTCCACATGTTTGGTGAGTCTCCAGGTGGCTTGTGGAAACTTTCAACCAGACTTTTTATGGATATCTTTGAGAAATATCTTTCTTCTTGCCACTCTTCCATAAAGGCCAGATTTGTGCAGTGTAGGACTGATTGTTGTCCTCTGGACAGACTGTCCCACCTCAGCTGTAGATCAGTTCATCCAGAGTGATCATCGGCCTCTTGGCTGCATCTCTGATCAGTCTTCTCCTTGTTCCAGATGAACATGATGGAATTATGGTCTTCATGATACTCTGATGCTCTCTGAGCTTTAACCAGAACCCTGAGACTATCACAGATCAGGTGCATTTATACAGAAACTTGATTACACACAGGTGGATTCTATTGATCATCATCAGTCATTCAGGACAACATTGGATCATTCAGAGATCCTCACTGAACTTCTGGACATCTGGACGGTAAAGTATTACCGCAAGGGGGCCCAATAATATTGCAGGCCCCACTTTTCACTTTTTTATTTGTTAGAAAAGTTTAAAATATCCAACAAATTTCGTACCACTTCACGATTGTGTCCCACTTGTTGTTGATTCTTGACAAAAAAATTAGAATTTTATATCTTTAGGTTTGAAGCCTGAAATGTGGCAAAAGGTTGAAAAGTTCAAGGGGGCCAAATACTTTCACAAGGCTCTGTAACTATACTAGTTTAATTTCTTTACTTAAATTTCCATCTCTCTTCTCTTTTTCCTTCCCTTTCCTCCTCCCTTGTTCCTCCTCCAGCTCATTCAATAGCTAATTAGGAGCACCTTGTTACTGTAACTGTGCTCCATTTTCTTTCCTGTAGTTTGCTGGCTGTTTTGCCCCCCTTTTTTCTCTTTTCTTTCTGTATGTTTGCAGGTCAGAGTTTCCTGAGTTTCCTGCTGACTTTCAGTTCCCTCCTCTGTCCATCCCAGCGTTTACCTCCACCTGTGAGTGTAGATGTGTTCGGGGTGCTGGCTGCCGTGGTGACCGGTGATCTAGTCCTCTGACCATCTCACCTCAGTGCTGCTACCTGCATCTGTTTATGTTTATGTTTATATGGTCATTATATTTAGTCATTTGTGTGCTCCCCTCTCTCTGCCCTCCATCCTCTCTCTGTCCTGTCTCTCCTCTCTTTTTCTTTCTTTAACCGGCTGGCCTTCGGCAGGCTTCGGAGTTTTTCCTTGCCACTATTTTGCTTAAAGGTTTTTTTTTCTCCCTCTGTGGGAGTTTTTTACCTGCCATTATCCTTGTTTAGGATTCAATATTATATTCTTAGTTAATAATATTTGCTCGGGGGTCATGATCTGGGTCTCTGTAAAGCACCTACAGACAATTGACATTGTAACAGACAGTATACAAATAAAAATTGAATTGAATTGAACTGAATTGAATTGAATTAGAGATCAATCGATCAGATCAGTTACTTATATGCTTGAATGTATCCCAGGTTTTTGATAACGTTCACAACTCTGAGATGTTTTTGCATGTTTTTCAAGGAAAGTTTCCTTCAGTCAGAATTGATAACTTCAGGTGAGAAACTGATTATTGATTATTACTTCATTTTATTTTCCTCCATTAAAGGATTGCTGCCCCGTTCACCAACAAGACAATTATTACTAATCATTATAATTATCACATCATGAAGCCAAACACGGTACATTACTACGTGACCATGTGAAGACTCTGTGACATCATCAGTGGATCTGTGGTGTCATCTGCTGTTACCTTCAGCCTGAAGCAGACCAGTCCCATGATGACCTCAGCACAGATCTCAAACCTGTCGTCTGCTCGCACCAGAGTCTCAAACTCTTTGGCCAGGGCCACGTGCTGTAAAAAGAAGACATCATAATGTTCACTGTAAATCTACCTGGTGATACGGTTCACATGTTGATGAACGAGCACCAAACACAGCGTTGAAACTGACAAAAACACAACAGCAAAACTGAAAATGGGACATTTCATTGATGTGAAACATTCTGTTTTCCATTTTCTTTTCTTTCTGAAACAGCATCAAGTTTTTTAAAAGTCGTGATGCTTTTATCGGTGTTTTGTAATGAAGCTTAATCACTTCAACAAACTAGTTAAAAGTTCACAGAACACAGCTGATACATCTAATAATTAGATGTATCAGCTGTGTTCTGTGAACTTTAATTACTAAATTACTTTAAACTGTAATTAGATTCAGCAGAGACATTTTAACCCTGGTTTACACCTCACTAATAGAATCCACTGTCACATTCAACATTTCATCCTGGTATAACTTCCTCTCCTCTAAACACAAAACAAAACTCTCCCGTATTGTTAATCAGGCCAGCAAGATCATTGGTTCATCACAAACCCATGTGTCTGAACTGTATAAATGCTCTGTAATCAGGAAGGCTACCCTGATCACAGAGGACCCCTCTCATCCCCTCCATCACTCCTTCCAGTAACTTCCATCAGGTAGATGTTACAAAGTCCCACTGGCCCGAAAAAATATCTACAAAAAATCCTTTATTCCCACTGCAATAACCACCCTGAACAGACTGAAGTAAGTGTGTATGATATGTGTGTATTTTTATTGTTGGAGCCTTGTCAAAGAAAAATTTCTGCCACCATTTGGGGCAGACAATAAAGTTTTTCTATTCTATTCTATTCTATTCTAATTACATGTCGTACCAGTTAATCCAACAGAGCATTTTCTGGAGAAAGTCTTTCAAACTGTTGTTAAGACATTAACTTGGTAATAAAACACCCAAACAACTTTACTTGAGGCTGTGATGTTTAGAGTCTCCACTAGATGGCAGTGGTGTCCAACTAAAAGGAGCAGCTCTCAGCTCTCCCCAAAGTTTCCAACTGAAACGCATCTCTTTTCCTGACAGATTGGAGGCACTAACAGCGGATTAAATATAATCATCAATACGCTGATACATCTGATTCAGCAGCAGGTTGACTGTTCTAATTCAAAAGACACATGTACAGTAAATTAGTGTCAAATCAGTGTCACATTTGATTGACAGAGTAGACTGCAGGGAGGAAGAGGAGTATGTAGTGGAGAGACAGGCATTCAGTCATGAAACATGTTAAAGAAATAGAAGGAGAAAAGAGGCAGTCATCAGAGAAAATTTTCTCGATGAGAAGAGAGGGAAAAGGAGAGCCCTCCTGTCCCGATGGAACACACGCAGCCGGTTATGTTCAGGATTCATGGTCGAAATGGAGACTGAGCTGCCAGGCTCCTCTGTTTATTGAGGACACTGAAGATGTCTACATATTTGGATTTATGATCACGGGATTCCTGCTGTTTGGAGTTGGCGGATACCTGATGTATCGGAAAATTAAGTGCACGGATGCTGCTATCCCAGACCTCTTATCCGTGTGCGTGTGTGTGAGCCGTGCGGTTAGTTCCGAGACTGTTAAGTTAGAAGAGCTGAATCGGAAATTGGATGTGATTTAGAATGTGAATCACAGACAAGGGATGATTTTTGAACTGATATCGAAAATGAATTCCAACTTGGGGAAACTACATGCACTGCTCAGGGAGAACTGACATGAAAATTTGGCTTTTTGGATGATTTCCCTCCGAGATGAAACCAGCAAGGACTTAAGGCAGACGGAATTTCATGTCAGCCTGGCCCAAAACAATCTCTCTTATCTGAATCTGGCTCCCCCGAGCGGCCTTCACTCAAGGCCGAATTGCGAAGAACTCTCCAAGGTCTTATCAGCACTAAGGCTCCGCCCATCACCTACCCAGCTCCATATCCCTTCCCCGAGTGCTCAACGTCTTCGCTGGATCCTGGTGTTCACTCCTCCACGTGGGGCGGACTGACTACGCTGTGCGCCAATGGAGGCTGCACGTGCACGGACTGCTTCGCTGGACACCCCTTACCCTCCTCCCTCTCCCATCTCCGATGTCTTAGTCTAAGTTTGTTATGCTTACTTTTGTGCTGAGTTTTTTTTTGTGAATCCCACAACATGCCCCTCTGATCAAGGACATGTTATGTGAGACACCTTTTTTTATCCTCTCACCCCTATCCCCATGTGATCGTATTTTCTTCTGATAAGTTGGCAGTGCCATTACATAGCTGCAGCCCCAGACACCGTCGACTCCTGTCCAATATGTTGTTGTTTGTTTCTGTATGTTTTCTTGGACGATATACTGGAAATATAATTTCGCTGTGTTGGGACGCTGGCTCAGTGACAATAAAACTCATTCATTCATTCATTCATTCATTCATTCATTCATTCATTCAAAATGTAGAAAAGGAAAATATCAGTCAGATGTGCAGAATGTGACTGACAGGATGCTGAACGACACTATTATGATAGAGTTTAGAAGGCAGGATGGAGGAGGGGATTTAGTGGAAAGAAGGATGAGGAGGGATGAGACTTGAAATGTTAGCATGGAGGCGACGTTGAGGATAAAGGCATCAGGGGGTATCCACGTGTTTCGTTAGTTTCTTTAAGGAGTCATGGAGAGCGAGAAGAAAGAGAGGGAAGACAGAAAAGAGGAAGTGAAGCCAGACTGATCACCTTTGTCACAAACATGTAGGTCATTTAATTCAATTCAACTTCATTTGTATAGCATCTATTACAATGCAAATTGTCTCCAGGTACTTTAGAGACCAGATCATGATCCCTGAGCAAATATCATGAACTAAAATGATAATATTAAATCCTAATCAAAGAAAAATGGCAAGTAAAAAAAAACTCCCCTAGTGGAAGGAAAAACATTTAAACCAAACAGTGGCAAGAAAAAACTCCCCTTTAAGAGGAAGAAACCTGGATCATAAGGGGGAACCTTCCTGCTGAAGACCAGCCGGGTGAAGAAAGAAAAGAGGAGAGAGAGGATGGAGGACAGAGAAAGGAGAGGACATACAGTCATGGAAAAAATTATTAGACCACCCTTGTTTACTTCAGTTTCTTGTTCATTTTAATGCCTGGTACAAATAAAGGTACATTTGTTTGGAAGAACATAACGATAACCACAAAGATTGCTCATAAGAGTTTTATTTAAGAGCTGATATCTTACCATTTTCCATGGTTTTCTTGATTATAACCTAAATCACTTAAGTTTTACATCAATAGCTATGGCGTTGTACTGCCAAAAACACTGCTTTTATGCATTCAGTGTTTTCTTTTCTGTCTGTTTTAGTCACATGATGACGTTTAGTGGTACCAGGTATTAAAATGAACAAGAAAGTGAATAAAAAATGGTGGTCTAATAATTTTTTCCATGAGTGTACATCCTGGCTATCTTAGACAGAATGTAGCAATAATTATCCATGAACTGGAGAACTAATAATTCCACGCATTCTGACTAGTTCATAGTTAATACATGAACTACAGAGATGACTATATAAACAGATGTGGGCTTTGGAAGTACGAACGATGAGCAAATACATCCATTTCCACACAATTTTAAAATAAAACCTTTTAGTGTGACGAACATCTCAGAGATTTCGTACTTGTAAT
The DNA here is from genome assembly GCA_018398805.1 of Hirundichthys speculiger. Lineage (NCBI taxonomy): Eukaryota > Metazoa > Chordata > Actinopteri > Beloniformes > Exocoetidae > Hirundichthys > Hirundichthys speculiger. The sequence goes on along the minus strand of JAGFBZ010000189.1, from coordinate 113,203 downwards.
ATTCAGCCAGGCTGGACCACCAGGTGGGTCGCTTACCTTCCGTATATGAGCTTGTAGGCCTTTGAGTCCATACAGACGAAAAACAAACCACATCTTTAATGAACGAAATCTTCTTGTCAGAGGAATCTGCCAGTGCTGAAGAATGAGAACAGGAGAGCTTTTTAGTTTTTTCTCCAGTGTTGATACACTCCTGTTCATGATTTCATCAGTTATAGTAAAAATCTGTGTTACCCTGTAATCTGTGACCAGCCCTGTTGGAAGAGAAAAACACAAGGAGATCCATCACATGTTAAATAATATCTTATTCATTCACTAAAGTCAATCACTGTTACTAGAACCTCTGCAGAGTTATTTTAGGCTCAACCAGTCTGTTCACAGAGACAGAATTAAATCATGAGGAACTCTGGCCTGATCTTGAACTTCTTCAAGGGCCAGTTGGGGACATTAATGTGTGACAACTGTATTTGTTTTCAGTGGACAGCAGTATCTGCAGGGTATGGTTCTATGAGTTTATCTGAGAGTGAAAGTAAACGCATATGTGAGTTGAAACTGAAAACATTAAATTTACATTTTGATGGCATGACAGTGAGTTTTATTCATCCAATCAGGTCACAGATACCGTAAATCAGTCTTGTAGAGGTCGAAATTTACACACACATGCACATGCACGCAGACATTTAAAGACATTTGGAGTGGACAAAGGGTGAATTCCAATTCCTCCCTTAACCCTCAATTTTTGGCCCTCAATCTTAACCCTCCAAAGTAAGTATCAGGGCTATCTTGTGACTTAGAAATGAGACACCCCTCGAGTGCAGTTACGTCTTCAGACTGAAATGTATCAGATCCCGTGTTGTCTCTGTATTCCCTGAAATGACACAGGGATAACATTGAAAAGAGTGCTGTATATTCTCTAAATAATATTAGCAAATAACACAATAGAGGAAACATTATTCAGTCCTCCGTCGCTACAAAACAAGGTATAAAAGTAACGTAAAGCTGACCGGTGCCACCAGAATTGGCGGACCGGGACCGCCGGGCTGCCGGCCGGGAATGCCGGGCCGGGGCTGCCGGTCGGGACCGCCGGTGCGGCAGCAAACATCGTAAGGTAAAAAAAATAATTGTTACGCAACAATGATGTTAATCCATGAAAAAAGTCTCAAACAAAGACAATAAGATGGTTTCGTAACATTTATATCTTTAAGAACTACGAAGATACTTACATTTGTAGCTAGCTTTTTTTGGTGCCATCCTTTTCGAAGATGACTTGGCTAAATTACCCAGTGCCTTCTGGGTAGCTCTTACTTCCAAAGGTGGTGCCGGAGAATCTCAATTTTGAGGGAAAAATTTGTCCCTCAATTTGACGTTCTTAGAATCGCTACAGCACTTGCACTTAGCGGGAGCGCGCATTTATGAGATTGAGGGTTGAGATTGAGGGTTAATGGAGGAATTGGAATTCACCCAAAGTGTCCTAACTCAACAGAAATGCCTGCATGCTCAGGTCCAGGAGCCAGATTCATCCTCCCAGACGGTACGAAGGTGCTCCAGCGTTCAGTCACCTTCACCAGTCTGTTTTTGTGTCTGTCTGAATCAGGGAGCCACTACTATCATGGGTGGCTGTGGCTCAGTTGGTAGAGCAGGTCGTCCAGTCACCGGAAGGTTGGCGGTTCGATCCAACCTTCCACATGTCAAAGTGTCCTTTGACACTGAACCCTAACTTGCCTCCAGTGGGCCTGGAGCAGCCGCCCACTGGTGTGTGAATGGGTAAATGAGAGGCTATTGTAAAGAGCTTTGGGGGCACCATGATGGTGTCTGAAAAGCGCTATATAAGTGCAGTCCATTTACCATTTACTTTGTATTTGAGGGCTGTGGTCTTTGAAATGGAAGTGTGTTCAGATGAGTTCAGTCATATTTCTGCCACTGATCAACCTTCCTCACAGCTTGAATGTGAACAAGGTCTCAGCTGTTCGTTGGTGTCATCAGACCCATCAGACATGTCTGTGCTTTTCTACGATCACTGAGTCAGATTATTTAAGAGAGCACAGCTTTACCTGATTCCTGGTTTTCATGTTTCAGGTAGACTGGATCCATTTCAAAGGCTCCAATTATGTCTTTTCTGTTCTTCACCCTGTTTATAAGAAAAAGGAGATAAAAGTAGCAGATCATTTTACTTTAACAAAAATTCAGGTAGATCACATTTAGTAAAATGTGGAGTTTCAACTATTGACTCTTTTGTTTTCATTTTCTTTTTGTACAATGCATATAACATCATGCAAGAATGAAATTATGACATGATTAAAACATAGCCAGATCAGATTTTTTGTTTATTTGTATTTAACAGTAAATCCCAAAGCTCAGTGATACAACTGAAAGCTCCTCCATGTGTTGTCTTTGTGACAGTTTTTATCAACAGACCAGTTATATCATCTCAGTCAACAATGTTGTTGAATTCTCAGTGTAGGTGGATCTTCTCTGCACCTTTATCAGAATCCTGAAAACCCAAATTATTCCAGGTTGATCTAGTTGGTTCCAAGAATCTTTTTAAGACGACAGTCTGAAGTGAACATTGTGATCTGTTAACATGCCGACATGAACAACAAACCCATGTTCCTATCATTTTACTATTTCTCAGACCTCTTCAGAATACATCATAAGTTGTAGCTTTTCGTGCTACATGTTTTTAACAACATATTTGTGTTTGAATATTTCCTTTTTGGCACTAGATCAATACAGCTGATTATTAATCCAGCAAAATGATCTCCACTGTCTGGAGCCAGTGGTGTCCTGCTTGATCAATCAGGTCTCCTACCAGTCCTCTTGATATTTCTATTGTTTTCCTATTTTTATAGAGAAGATTCTTCTGTGCTCAGTTCTGTTTTTGTTTTTTTGTTAAAACTTTTGAAGCTAACTTAGTCTGAAAATAGTGGTTCAGATTTGGAGACCACTGCAACATCAGATTCAGCCAAGTTTGGTTCATTAGATAGAACTGATCCAGTAGATGCAAATGGTTTCATCAGCATTTGAAGCTGTGTTTCTAAAAACATTTCCTAAAATGACATTTAAACAGATATCTGTTAGGATTTAGGATTAATTATGTAGATTCTAACTTGTTATAACTGAAACTTGGCATGAAGGAAGCTGTGAGTTTCTCAGCTCAGGTTTACGACTTAATTACTGCAACATCCACTCGACCCCCATCACCAATTTGAAACTGCCGGAACAACAGTTGTTGATTTACCAGGACTGTGTGACTGGACCACCTGGATCTCAGTAGATAAAGGACCATTAAAGTCAGAGGAACTAAGGACACGCCTTCTCTGGATCCTTAAAAGATGAACACGAACTAACTTGCAGCGTGCATTTGTTCATGGCAGCATCTCGGTGATGTTGTGAACAAGTGTACCATCGGCCAATTAAGATATTCTGCATGGCATAATAATTCTTTGTATTCATGATTGTATTAAATTCTTGATTGACCTTTTGCTTCTAGACTTGTCATTTAGGCACCAGATAAAAAGAACACGGAGAGAGAAACTTTACATATCAATGTGCCATTTCAGTGGTAACAGGTATCATGCTAATAATGTGCCAGAATCTCTTCCTGTGGTATATTTCAGGGTCTGAACCCATTTCTGTCCCTTAAAGAGCTTCTGTTGACACTTAGGGAAGAGGGAGGTTGAAAGTATAGATCTATTTTTACTGCGTAAATGATAAAGGTGTTGGTGGATATTAGGATTTGTTGTTTTAGTCACAGCTAAAGTAAATTGGAAAACATAAACTCTTAAATATATTTGAGGAAGTCTTTGTTCCAGCTTCTTGTGCAACACGGTTGATTCGGCAGTTATAAATGCTGATAAATGGCGCCATCTACCGACATAAAGGTGCAAATACACTACGCAGAAAGCAGCGAGTCACGTGACGCACGCCAAAGATTCATATGTGATGGTGTATCTCCATCCAGGTGACGCTGCGGCTGTAAAATGTCATTAATAGGTTTTATTGCCTCTTTAATGTGCGGTTTATGTTACACACTAGTTTATATCATGTTGTTTAGTTGTTTGTCATGAGTGTAAACCTTAACTTTATCAGTACTGTTGTTGTTGACGGTGAAACTAAAATACTGCAAAAGGAAAACTTTAATGTCCGAGGTGTGTTGGATCACTTACCACATTGCTGAGCAGTCAAAGTTGACTAAAAGCCATTTGTGTGGATTAAAGTTTAAGGAGTCTGCATACTGCATAAAAATAAAAAGAATATATTATTGAACTTACACAGTTCAGTGTTTCAAATGATTTGAAATACAAAAAGAAAATCCAGCAAAAAGCTTCAGACACACTCCCTCAGAGAGGCAGGCCATTACCCCGCTGCTCCAATCTTTTCTAATCTTCTTTCTTTTACCTCCACAGCTTCAATAAAACTGTGCAGAGAGACAGTGATGCAGACTCCTGACTGACACAAAGAGAGCTGGTTGTCTCCTCATCCATCAGTCACATCCAAGCAGCCAACCCTCCAGAAGAGCAGCACTCAAGAAAAACTACCAGATTTCTGTCTGATCAGACTTTGATTTCATTAACCATGGTACGGTAACTTTCCTTTCCTGTGTCTGTGCTTTAACATGTTCCTGTTGCATCGAAAGAATGTTAAAAGTAGAAAACAGCAAGACTTTAGAGAGAAAATGTGACAGTAGAGCTAATATTAGTGGTGTCAGAGTAGATGGGACGACGCTGTTCCTTCTAGTGTGAAGTCTGTCTTCTCTGTTTCCACACCAGCGTTGTTTGAGCTGGTGTGTGTGATAAACTGATAGATGAAGGTCTGTTGCTGCCTCAGGAGATGATCCTGTCCTCGTCTCTGTGTCTCTGCACAGCTTGGAAAGCAGCAGCTGCTTCTCAGCCTCAGAAGGCAGATTGATGTCTGTGTCTCATTTATGCCACTAAACTACTAACTGCATTAAGACATCAGTGCACTGCATGAAATGAAAGTTTTCAGTCTTTTACACACCTCTACTCCATTAAGTAAAGGTCTAAACTCAGGACAGATAAATGCGCTTCCAGCATAAGCTGCATCAATGTGCATCCACATGTTTTCCTTATTGCCTGAAACAGAAGACATGAAATCAGGAGATTACTATCAACTGAAATCTTTGTGATGATGAAACAAACTGTACAGTTGATTAAAATCACTTATAATAAAATAGAATAAAACTAAATACTGTTGAGAAAACTAACCAAACACATACTTTTACTTTCTAACCTCTCAGCACCTTTGAACTAGATTTCAATCACTCTGGTCCTTTTCAATATCAGAGCATTAATTTATGAGTGGCCACGGTTACATGATGTTTTTAATTCTGAATTAATTATTCCAAATTAAATAATTCAGAATTAAACTATTTTCTTTCGAGTTTACATGGAAATAGTAATTCCAAATTGAGGTTTACATGGAAAACACGTTTGATCAGCTTTATCCAATTGCGCTTAAGGTCTGGGGGTTGGGAAGGGTTCTGATTGGATAGGGGGGCAGACGTCTTTACGTATTTACGTCTACCGGAAGAAAACAAATTTACTCGATTAGCAACAACATGGAGGTCTACATTATTAGCATCCTTTGTGGATTTGTTTTGATTTTATTTTTGAAGCAGCAGCACGACAACGTCATACCACCGTTTACTGCGTGCTGCCATCTTGAAACTTTGTTTCGAAAACAAGCCCAGCGAGGAATATAAGCATCATCGCGACAGACAGGCAAGGGAACGAGCATGCGCAGAAAGACCTGAATTAATTTAAAGGGGAATGAGTGTAAACATGACCGCGGAATTATTCTATTTGGATTTAAAATCAGAATAAACCAGCCACTTACTTCGGAATTAAGTTTAATTCAGAATGGACATTTTCATATGGAATTAGGTGTTTACATGGTAATATTTAATCATTTTAAATCAGTTTAATTTTAATTCTGAATTAGAGGAATTAAACTTCCCATGTAAACACACTGAATTAATCTTTATTGAAGCAGGTTCGTCCCACTGAGATCAATGAGCTCATTTACAAGTAGACCTGGTCCAAACACACAGTCACTGCTTTGAGGGAATCAGAGTCACCAGGTAACCTGACATGCATGTTTCTGGACTGGGAGGGAGAAAACCTGAACAACCAGGAGGACATGAAAGGCCCCTGGTGGGATTTGAACCAGGAACCTTTGTACTGGGAGCCAACAGCGCTGACCACCAAGTGCTGTCGTTTATGTGTGTGTTGTAAAGCTGATGGATCCAGCAGACCTCCAGACCTGGTCCTCCTATGAATCCTAAAAACTGAGTGTGTGTGACCTGTTGACTCACACAGGGGCCCCAGCTCAGAGATGTGATCAAAAGCACATGATGGAGTGGTACCAAGAGTGGCACAGAACTGAAACAAGAGCACAGACACACATTAATGCACTTATTATCAACATCCCGCAGTGTTTTCTACCTTCTGACAGCTTCTGTTTTCTGTATTATTTTGAGACACAGATGGCTCAGAGCTGCTGGACCTCTGCAGCCTCTTTGCTGCAGCTCTCTGACACTGATCTGTGGCTCCAGATGAGACAGGAAGTATTGCACTAAAACAGACGGTGATGCATGATGTTCTCCTTGGTTAGTTTCGGGCTCAACTGAGGTTTTTGGGTAACTCACCAATCCGAAAAACGACAGTGTCACTCTTCTCTTCCTGCTCTCCAGCGAAGGCGGACGCTTTTCTGTGAGCTCCTGCCCCTCTATCTGATCCTCGCTGCTCTTTGTCCTGTCTGTGTGTTTTTGGAGCCTCATACGGATAAAATCTGAATATCTAAATCAACCATGGATCTGGTTAGCTGGTCTCTCAATGCAATTGATCAAATTTTTTCTACAAGGAGGGAATCGATAGGTGAGCCTTCATGTCCAGATGGTACAGAGCCAGCGGGGTACGTTCAAGATCCATGGAGGAAGTGGCGCTTGAGCTGCCAGGCTCCTCTGTTCATTGAGGACGCTGAAGATGTCTACATATTTGGATTTATGATCATCGGATTCCTGCTGTTTGGCGTTGGCGGATACCTGATGTATCGGAAAATTAAGCACACGGATGCTGCTATTCCGGTCCTGATGTCCGTGTGCGTGGAGGTCAGTCGTGCTGTGAGTGCCGAGACTGTAAAAAGAGACGAGATGAATCGGAAGCTGGACGTGATTCACGGCGTGAACCACCGACAGCTTCAGATGCATGAACTCATGGGCAAGATGGATCACAACTTGGGATCACTACATGCAATACTGAGGGAGAATGGACACGAATAATTCGGACTTTCGGATGATTTCCCACGAGAGAGAACCAGCAAAGGACTTTAAGGCAGGCAAAAATTCACTGTCAGTCTGACCGAAAACAATCTCTCTTATCTGAATCTGGCGCCCCGAGCGGCCTTGGCCAAGGCCGAACTGTAAAAGAATCTCACCGAGGTCTTATCCGAAGTAGGCTCCCCCCCCACACCATCCCCGCTCCATTGCCTTTCCCTGACTCTCAACGTCCTCGCTGGATCCTGGTGTTCTCCCCCACGTGAGCGGACTGGTTGCACTGCGCGCCACCGGCTGCGTGCCATCGGGCGAGCGTGCACGGGCCGCTTGGCTGGGACCTTTTTCCTGATAAGATGTATTGTCTTGTACTAAGCTTGTTATGCCTGTGCTGAGGTTTTTTTTGTGAATCCCACAACATGTACCTCTGATCAAGGACATGTGGTGTGAGACACCTGTGTTTTATCCTCCCCCCCCCCCCCCCCCCCCCATCCCCTATGTGGTCATATTTTCCTCTGTTAAATTGAAGCGCTCTTATAGCGCTGACCCAAGCACCGTTGACTCCTGTCCATATGTTGTGTTGTTTTTTTTTTTGTATGTTTCTCTTGGACGGTGAACTGGGAAGTCAAATTCTGCTGTGTTGGGACGCTGGCTCAGTGGCGACAATAAATTTGATTCTGATTCTTTGATTCAGCAGAAAGCTCAGGGCTCAGCTGCATCACAGGAAAATGACACCATCCTGGCTGCCAGCTTCAGCAGCTGAAGAAATACTCTGATAAAAACATGTTTGATTCAGTGGACAGTGATTCATGATAGTGAATGTGTCTGTCCCTGACTGTGTTTTTACATAGAAAGGGATGAGTCCAGCCAGTTTGTCTTCCTCCACCATCTTCTTCAGCATTTCCTCCCTGACAGCATACTGGTCGTCCGTGGGAACCATCCTCATCGGTACTGCTCCGATCAGAGCAGCACGCTCCACCGAGGAATGAGCCTGAGGTTGAAAGAGAAGTACCCCAGACTGAGTTTCTGGTCCTGCTGCAGCATTTTACATCAATGCCTGCAGCTGCAGTCAGTTTTGAGTTCTTGTGTTTTGCAGCTGCGAGTACAAGAAGAACTCCATGTAGAAATTAAACAGTGTAGCTTGTTGTGCGCCTTTCAACAACAAAATTATTACCTCCACCAAGGAGGTTATGTTTTTGCCGGCGTTTATCTGTCTGTCTGTGTACAAGATAACTCAAAAAGTTATGGATGGATTTTGATGAAATTTTCAGGAGTTGTCAGAAATATGAAAAGGAAGAACTGATTTCATTTTGGGTGTGATCCGGAAGAAATCCTGGATTCTGGATCACTTTCAAATTTTAGATAACATTTCGGTCAATGGGGCTAAAATTTTGTTCCTCAATATCTCCGTTAATTATTGCTCAAAACTCATGAAATTTGACTCAGGGATTGACAGTGGGAACCTTTATCAAATTTCAAAGGCTGATCTGGATCTGAGCCAGAACGTGGATTTTATCGCAATCTGTATATCGCTATATGGGTGAATTGTTGCACTTGGCGGAGGTCTGCGCTCTCTGAGTGCGTTTCTAGTTTACACATTTATTTATCTGATATGTTTCCTAGACCAACAGAAGCGTCGTACAAAGATAAGTGGTGGTGACGGTGTCTTTTCTGGTTACCTGCTCAGAAGTATAAGCCACCAGTCTGGAGAGGATCTCAGACTCAGAGCTTCCAGGTTGGAGCTCCTTCACCCGTCTGACTGCTTTACAGCGAGCAGCAAGCAGGGATACGAGCGTGGCCTCGCTGGCTGAGCCCTGATGGAGAATTACAGCACAGGTTCAGCTGAATGTACCTGATATTCTCAACAGAAAAAACATCTGATTGACAGAGCATTCAGAAAATGAGTGACGCTGATGGACACAGTGGACTGTTGGGGGAACGTCATGGTTTCATCATCCAGAGTTCACTCCAGCTCATTTTTCCACAGCGCAGAGACAGCAGGGCAACAATAAAGGTTAGGGGAAGTGTCCCCTTTTGTACAGCTGTAACATGGGGTTTAGTGAGTACATGGAGACGATGGACTCGTCATCTAGTTTTTGGGTACGGGGCCTGTTAAACTACTGCGTCCACGTATATGGGACCGTGTTTCGGGCCCTCGTCTTCCCTGAAAGCCAGACCCCAATCCGTCCCACTTTAGCTGTACAATGGCATGTTAAAAGGCATTGCCTACAGAGCGATTTTCGGGGGCGAGTTCAGGGGTCAAAACGGGGTCCCCGGACGAGCGGAGGGTGTTGATTCCCATCGTTGGAAGCCGCTCTTGGGCGCCACGAAGAGCCCGTCCGCCTGCGACGGTCCTGGGCGAAAAGGCCTCTAAAAAAACTATTTTCAATGCATTTCAATGGGTCAGAGTTTTAGCCGTACAATGGCAAACAAGGCAGCATTGCCTACAAGGCCGATTTTGGGGGCCGAGACGGGGGGCTCTGGGGCACGCAAGAACACGCTCGGGGGGTTCTTTCCCATTGCCCAGACGCGCCCTTCGATGCCGTGATGCCAGCTTGGGCCGGAGACACCCGTAGACCCCCCGAGGTCACAGATTGTGACCTCGGGCTGGGGGAAATGCAGTTGATGGCACCGTACGGCATGAGGTGACACTGTCGTTTTTCGGATTGGTGAGTTACCCAAAAACCTCAGTTGAGCCCGGAACTAACCAAAACCGCCATCTGCCGATACTCACGAGGATGGAAGAGGACCCCTCGGGGGTCTTAAGTCTAAAATATGAGATCCGGGAAAAATCTCTGCTTTTGGCAATTAACCATAGAAACCCCAATGATTATTGATTGCCATTGTCAGAAGTTCCCATACCCCACGCTGCAGCCAATTAACCCGTTAACATTCCGACGGCCCGCCCGCGGGCCGTCAGTCCGAATTTCTGTAGTTTCCGAAACTAAACTGTAATTTACACAGCTCAAATGTTACGTGAGGCACTCATGCGACATATCTTTGGAAAGCTAAGATTCTTGTGATTCAATCAATGTAAACCATTTCAGGATATAATCATAACAGCAGGTACAATCAACGCCTTTGTCACACACAAACAAACAAACAGGGAGTTACGAAATCGACGCAACTCACCTTATGAGCGTTATAAAAGTCGTCCGATCAAAAATATTCCCACAAAAATGGTCTGGTTGAACTCACAAAGGTCCAGTCGATCCAATTCAGTAAAGTATTTAGTCCAAAATGCATTATTATACCAGAAAGTATCCACAAAAACGCCACTGGTAGCTGGTCAGTGTTCAGTAACTTCCGTGTTTTTTTCCTTATAAAACGCTTCTTCCTGTGCTGACGTACGTGTGGCTGGTCTCAAAATGGAGGGGGGGTTCTGATCTTTTGATTGACACCTCATACAGCCATATAGCAGCCTCGCTGCCCTTTCCACAGCCTAAAATAGCCAATAAGGGCCAACGTTGAAACGAAGCCATCTCCTACTTTGAGTGATGAAAAAACCAGCCAGTTAGAATCAATCATGCTGATGACTGACGCATTGAATAGCCAATGAAATTCTGAAAACAACGATGTGCCGGTTGAAGGGGTGGAGATAACGGGGAAACAAAGGGACCGATGCGTAATGCAAATTGTCTTCATTCAGGCTGCGTGCGTAAAAGGTGCGTAACAGCAAGGCGCATCACAGTGTGGACTGTTTCTCAGCGTGTTTGACTCTAGGAGCGTAGAAAATGGCGAAAAAGGACGCAGAAGACTAGATTTACAGTCCAAGAAGCAATGGAAGAATGTGCTCGTCGGGACAGTGACGAATCAGGAAAGGAGTTATCAGAGGAAGAGAGCGACATGTCATTTGTTGATTCCTGCGCAGAGGATATGTTTTGCCGTCGGAGAGGACATTGCTCTGGATAAGTAAGTATTTGATCAGCTTATATTATATTATTACGTTTATATTATATCATAATTGGTAGTATTCTTCATATTATTACGTATTACTGTATATTTCGACATAAAAAAAGCATCACTTTGAAAAATAGATACAAATGCCTTTGTTTGTGCGTGTGTGGGGGATAGGGGGTTGGGGTGTGTGATGTGTGCGTGTTTGTTGGGGGTAGGGTATGTATATGTGTGTGGGGGGGTTGGGGGGGGTGTGCTTGCGTGTGTGTTTGTTGGGGGTAGGGTATGTATATGTGTGTGGGGGGGTTGGGGGGGGGGTGTGCTTGCGTGTGTGTTTGTTGGGGGTAGGGTGTGAATATGTGTGTGGAGGGGTTGGGGGGGTGTGCTTGCGTGTGTGTTTGTTGGGGGTGGGGTGTGAATGTGTGCCTCTCTACCTCCCAGACCCCTCTGTGTTTCATTGTGCAAAGCAGTAGAATACAGAAAAGATAGAAAGTTTTGTGATGACTTATTTCTTTATTTTCACATAATAGGCAGCCATCTGAGGATTCAGATGTGGACTGGGAGCCAGTCAGCAAGCAGTCACAGAGAGAGGATAGCAGTTCATCAGGTGAGGAGCTCCATCCTCCAACTGTCCAGAGAGGTTCTGCCAGCACCAGAACATCGAAAGGTGTTGCACATATTTATGTTTTGTATATATTTTTTTCATTGTTGTTCCAGGTGTATGGGTGGAGTGGACCTGTCTGACGCTCTGATCGGATATTACAAAGTACTTCACAAGACAAGGAAGTGGTACAAGACATTTTTCTACCATTTCATGGACATCGCAATCGTGAATGCCTTCCTCCTCCACACAGACATTGCAAAGGGTAGAGTAGAGGTCCCTCTGCACCAGAAGGCATTCCGGGAGACCCTCGCCGTGCAGCTGGCAGAAGCAGGGTCTTCCTCCACAGCCAGCCCTGTCCCACCTCCTGCTCTGCGTGGAGCACATCACATACTGGTTTTTATCAGTGGGCAGAGGACTACTGGTAGGCTGAAGTGCAGGCACTGTCATGCTAAAACACAGTTGAAATGCTCCTCGTGTGATGTGCCTTTGTGCTTCATAACTACAAGAAATTGCTACAGTTATAAATGGTTATAATTGTAAATATGTGAATAGTTTGCTGTGTTGTTGCTGTGTTTTATATAAATTACATTTTTCCACAACAACACTTGTTTTTGACTCTTTTTATATGCAAAATTTAGCTTTATGTTTCAGTAACTTTTTTTCAGCAATATTGATAGTGAATCTGAATGTGGGATAGGATACCTCTAAGTGTCACCTTTCATTAGAGGCCAAGATTATGACTGTACGATGAAGCGTTCAAGAGTTATGTCCTTTTATCCGAGGTATGTGGCCATGTTTATCCAAGTGCCATTTTGGAGTCTCCAAATGTGCCATTTTTGGAAACGCCTAGACATACTCTTACAAAAACGTGTGTAAAATACTCATTTTTAGTGGTATTGTTATCAAATTTGAACTTGCACTAGGTAAGGCTTCATGCTGTGGTCCTATTGTGTTTTCCAGCTAATAAGTCACAGCTGCACTCATCTGCAGACATCTGTTTACAAAAAAAATTCAGGCGGAAATAAAAAACTTATATTTCAGTGTGTTCCAACTTAGATTACTCAATGCTAGTAGCACTTACAGTGATTCTGACAGTTGGGGGAAAAACTTCAGAGTGTTACCTTTCAAAAGAGACCAAAACCATCCATGTGCTACATACGGTTCAAGAACAGCTTTCAATTTACTTTGGGTATGTCTTGGATAGGCGTTTTATGCAAATTATACAGGAATGTTAAGGGGTTAAGGTTGTTTGAGGGGGTTCCCCTGGGAGTTTTGGGATCAAACCCAACACTAAACAAATATGCTGCATAATCTGAATAAATTGTCAGAAGCACACATGCACATACATGGATGCACAGAGATATAAACTCAATCACCTACAAGCAACACCAGTGATAAGCTTTATCGTGGTCGGTGGTTAAACTAGGTTTACAGAGTGTCTAGTAGAGACTGATCCCTGTGATCTTTCAGTTATCAGGTTTAAAACCTAAAAGTTGGCATCATTTTTTTCCCTTTATAAGTCTTTTCAAATATTTCACTACAGTCTGCATCCTTATTGCAGCCAGTGGAGATGCTAGCCTTTATTAGCCGACTCTAAACATACAGACTTCCATCCATCCGTTTTCTATACCTGTTTCATCCTTGAAGGGTCACGGGGATGTGCTGGAGCCTATCCCAGCTGTCTACGGACGAAAGGCAGGGGTACACCCTGGACAGGTCGCCAGTCCATCGCAGGGTCACATATACAGACACACAACAATTCACACTCACATTCACTCCTACGGGCAATTTAGAATTATCAATTAACCTAACATGCATGTCTTTGGACTGTGGGAGGAGGAAACCCACGCAAGCACGGAGAGAACATGCAAACTCCACACAGAAAGGCCCTGAGGTTCAATCCAGGACCCCCCTGCCGAGGTTTGAACCAGGAACCTTCTAGCTGTGAGGCAACAGTGCTAACCACCAAGCCACTGTGCTGCCCCATACATACATACAGACTTTTGGATGCATATTGCACTAGTACAGCTTCTGAACTAAAAGGATGTTTACCTGAATGACACCTCCTCCGTGGCCATGTGTCCCAGATAGGAAACACTCTGGCAGCTGCAGCATCTTCCCAAGCCAATCTAACATTACCATCTCCAGCTCGGTGCACGCAGGACTGGCAGCCTAAACAGCAAAATTCAAACGAATATGTCAAAAATCACAGACATGACCTGAAAGGCTTTAACTTCAAAAAGAACTGTTGTGTTTGTTTGTTACCCAAGAAAATCCCATAGAGCCAATGGCTCCACACAGCATATCAGCCAGCATCGCAGGGTAGGAGGACATTACTGGATAGTAAGCAAAGAACTTTGGGCTTTGCCAGTGAGTGACCTGGAAAAAGATTAATAATAATCAGAAGATAGGTTCTGCCATAACTAGGGTTAGGTACCGAAAAACGATTCCAAGTAGGAATCTGTTAATAATGTCCAGTTCTGGAATCGTTTAGAAGATGTTTGAATTTCAATTCCTTTTTTCGGTTCCTAAATGTCCGGGCTTTTTTTTATTGTTTGTTTGTTTGTTTTTGTTTTGTTTTGATTTACTGCACTAGTTTGTTAATGTTACTACTCCATCCGGCATTCTCAACTCCACGCTAGTGTCACTGACGGGACTTCACTCGCCACAACATGGATCCCAAGAGAAGCCGCTCTCGAGTTTGGCTGCATTTCAGTCTGGGAAATGACGGCTACCTGGCTAGATATAGCGACAAAGCCGCTAATTTGGCAACACTGCTCTCTCTCTGTCGGGCATAGTGCACAGCCACAAACACCCCGCCCCCCGCGCGAGACAACTCGAGCTCCTCTCCACCCCCCCCTACCCCACCCCCACCCCCACCCCCACCCCCGTTTGGGACGTTTGGGAATCGTGACAAACTGCCACTGAACAGTGTCAAAGCACAGGTACTAATGCTGTTAATAGACAGGTAAACTCAGGTTGTGTTTGCTTAATACAATTAACAATATTATCTGCACTAATGGCTTGTAAAGCCGTGGTTTACTGATGCCATTTCTGTTTGTTATTTATCATTTTGTCTATTTTGTGTTGATTTGTTAAATAAATAGGTCAGTTTCTCGTTACCAACCAATGTGTATTATTCAAATGCACCTAATTCAGCTGGCTAGTTATTATCAGGAGTAAAACCCTATTCAGCATGAGTCTGACAACAAAGTAAGTTGGTTAAATGACTTAAAACTTTAATACATGCTCAGATAGGCCGGTATCGGTATCGGCAGATATCGGTATCGGATCGGAAGTACAAATAAATATCGGTATCGGATCGGAAGTTCAAAATGCTGGATCGGGACATCTCTAAACGTGACACCCCATTCGCGTTGGCTGTGAGGGGTAAAATGACAGTGGAGCAAACACGAGTGCCACAGAAAAGTAACAGCCTATGTGGTGAAAAGGCTGCTTCCCTTCTCAGTTTTTTATGAAAAAATTCTACTGTTAGATAAGTCATGATCTGTTGACCTACACATCAAAGAATCGGAATCGAGAATCGATTTGAACAGGAATCAAAACAGAGAATTGGAATCGGAATCAGAATCAGAATCAGAATCAGAATCGTTAAAATCCAAACGATGCCCAACCCTAGCCATAACTCATCATTTTCAGTAATGGCAAAAAACATTTTTACCTTATATACCCAATATTCACCTTAATGTTGGTTAACTAGCAAATGAATTCTGCACAGCTTCTTGATTTATTGGAGAAATCTGGAATCAACTTCTTTTGGAGAAAGTCTTGAATTATCTCACATTACTTTCAAATACAAATATTTAATTTTAATATTATATTCAGTCTTCTTTGCTCTGCATCCTAATTCTGTATGAGATATCACCATGATCACTCTGAGGTTTTACTGGTGTAGGATCCCCTCTTCGTTTAATCACTCTGCTATTTAATCAGATGATGGAATAATAACGGAGATCTAACTTTTCTGATGCTGGCCCTCTCTGACCCCGGAGAACACCAAGACATCTCTCAGACCCCCCCCCCCTTCTCAGGAATACGCATTCCTGAGCCAGATGTTGGGACCAGACATGCTAACTTGATCATATCCCCCTGAGAAGATAACACATCCCTTTTGGGGCAATAAACTAAGATGGACTGTGTTGCTTTGAACCTGTGTTGCTCTGAAACAAATGTTTTTGAAGCTGATTAACTCCCGCTGATGCAAATCTTGTTTTTGACTCGCACTGAATGTAAATTTCACAGGAACAAGGACAGACCAGGTGTAAATTCTCCCCTGGAACGCAGAAGAGGACACTTAGGTGCCAGACCTGGGTACTTTACGACTGTCTAATCTACAAAGGAATTTCTTTTATCTTTGTGAAAGAAATCAGCCCAGGACTGGGATCCATGGAACCACACTGCCATCTACCGGGCCAAAATGAGACCACGGACTGTATAAGTTGGGAAAACAGAATTAATTTTCTTAACCACTTACGTTTCTAAAAATAAACCTGACTGTATGTGGGTGTATTTATATCATGCCATGTCAGTCTAACCTAACAAATGTGTATGTATAAACAATTATATTTGTTACAATTTGTTGTTGCAAGTATAACAGAGCAAAGTTTGCAGTTTGGCCAGTTAAACGTATGACTCTGGAATTCAATGAGGCGGAGACGTCGCAGTGTGAGTCCGCCGCTGGTACATCCCTGATTTTCATGAATATTCAAAAATATAAAAGAGGCAGCGCGGCTTTGTTTCTCTGTCTTGTTTTCTTCATTTTCGTACCTTTCGCTTACTCATTTTGTCTCTTTGTTCTTTATTTTGGCCAATTTTTCTTTTGTTAGGACTTAGAATTTTCATGTAACTCTTCGTCTCTTTGTTAAGTTTTCGTCGACCAACATTTTTTTTTTGTCTGGCGTTCCCACAGCAACGGCGGACGCTTATCAAGAGTTCCATAGCAAGCTTGTGTAGCGATCAGACTTTTTCTGCTGATCTCCATTCGATTTTTGAACATTTTTGCAACTTTTTACGGCAGCGGGCGAGCGTCTAAAGTACTTAGTAATTCAACGCTCAACAACCCAGTTTTCCCCGCATCTCGATCTCTGCTCAGTAACTTAGCCGCTTTCAGCAGCTGTGACTTCCTTTTTGCCGAAATAACTTTTTCCAGAAAGTTTTGGGGCCACCAATCTTTTCGGGCCCAGAGCTGAAAGTTCGTTGCTACATCGAACTTTCGCTAGTCAATTGCCAGCCACGGAGGACATCACCGGTTAATCCAGCGCCGGTCCCAGTGGTTCCGAACACCTAGCCGGACCCCAACCATCAGACAGAAAGGAGAAATCGTCTGTGACATCCCAGAGATTCTGCAGGCAGAACCTTCCCAGCTGATCGTATCAACGGATACCGGGATTTTCACCGCTAACCGTTGAATTCGACCCTGTCGACGTACCACAGATTCTTCCATCTGGTAGGTCAATGGGATGGGATTGTGTGTCTCGGGGTTTACATCTGGCATCTATTGTAGCTGACTCGGCCTAGCGATTATTATTCAACAGTTAGTTAAGCCTAGAACCTTTATTTTTCTTTATTTGGTCAGTGGTTTAGAAGCCTCTCTCAGTCACGATCAAGAGTTCTTTTAGCCGGTAAAACACAGGCATCCCTGCTTGGGTGTTTGTTTTGTTTTTCCTCTCTCCTTCCTCTTCCGCTTGCCGTAAACTCTTCCTGTGCTCTAGCAAATCAGAGATCAGAGTCACTATTATGCATTTATAATTTGTCTGGTACATATACCATATGGTATAACTGCCTTATATGTCTGTGTTTCATTGTCTGTGTCTAAATAAATGTTGTTAAAACTTGTCGGACTCCGATGATTGATTTTTCCCAGCCAATACGTGATACAAGAACCCACCAGTAGCGAATTCTCACTACAGTTATTCATTAATCTAAATTTTCCACCTTTTATTAAAAAGTTGGTGGCACCCTGGTATCACTGAATTATTAATAAATTGAGTGAGAAGCCCTACACTGGGATGATCATTAAAGGATCATCAGATACATCAAAATGGATGTTGTATTATTCTTTAAAAACTTCTTAAATTAACAGAGTTTTAAAAAATTACACAATTCTGTCAAATCCACGAGTAAATAATCTTGCTTATATTTCATTCATCAGTGGATTTTTCAGCTCACCCCTGGCATTATGACCCTCTCAACATCTTTCATTAAGTCCTCGTAACTGTCAGGCTCCAGTGGGGCCTCACTGGGGATTAAATGACGGAGATATCCTGGTTCCAGATCAGGGAAGACTGGTCGCTCTTCTACATTTTCCAGGTAGTCAGCCATGTAGTCGACCATCTCCTTTCCTCTGCGCCGAAACTCAGCCGCGTCCATTATGCACCTGGAGGGAACACAGAGATTCTTTACTATCATTCATTTATTGTTTATGCTGTAATAGGTTGGACATGCCTTCTTTGGGATCGATTACATTATTTGATAAGGTGAGACACAAACTAATATTAACTCCACAAGTTTTATCTTTCACAAAATGATAGAACAGGAACTAAATAATAGATTTGATTTTAATTTTTTTTTCACACATGTACGTGGCACCAAATTACATTGTATCACTTTTCAATTAGCTTGGTTCGTGTGCACATGACATCTTTACTGGATCACAAACGGCACTACGCATGTCACGTGACAGGGGTCAGTGTTCCCATTGGTCAATAGCAGTCTCAACAGAACGTTATGTTTCCATGACAACCTGCTTGAAGTGAAGAGCTGAAAACATGGCGACACAACAACTACACGCCTGGCTCTTTTTATACTTCTGTATTATTTGTTAGCACCACTCTAGACAAGCTAAACATCTTGTAAACGAAGCGGTTGCCAGCATGACTTTGTTTCGTCATGTTTACGTTCTCCTTTATGATGACAACACGCTGTCTGTGGAGGAAATTTTGTATTTGGTTTATTCCATCTTGTAATTTTGTTAACAATATGTTTAAAAGTGATGCCTTTCTTAACAAGACCAATACACATAGTCAACAAAGACCAAATGTCTGACAAAAGGCTAAGCCGGGGGTCGGCTGTGGTTCTTTGATCTGTGAGACACAGCATAGGAAGAGCTGTAACTTCCTAAATTCAATTAGCATCAACTCTACAACTTCTTTATCAAGGCAGAACTGTAACTTCCTTGAATTCAATCAGTCTGTCTTGAGACAAATGTCTTTTTGTCTTAACCACCACCTGCTGTGTCTATCCTGTATGCAAAACCTGTAACACCTTGCTGTCTGGTATAAAAATCAGCTTGTTCTTTGTATCTGCAGAGTCATTAGCCGGCACTCTGCGAGTGGTGGCTGGTGGCTCTCCTTGTGGCCACAAGTATTTGTATGTCTGTCTTTTTTCTCTGTAATAAATTCTATTCTGATTTTCTCATCAAGATCGGATCTAATTTTTTCCACAACAATTTGGCGCTGCAAAGTAGGGTCCCTCGCTTGGCCGTCTGGACGGAGTGACCAGAGACCGAGAACCTCAAAAGTGCTGTTGAGATGGGAGCTGGCTCACTGCGTTCTGGCTGCCAACGCTGGGATCCAACGAACTTAAGTCCTACAATCTGATCTGGTGAGAAATTCATTTTCAAAAACACATTTGGTCTCGAAAAGGTTCAGATCTGAGGTGGTTCAGCATTCTCCATAGCATTTGGGGAAGTTTAGTCTGCAGGAGTGACTGCGACTAGGTTAGTTTCTGAGATCTGTTCTGAAACACTCCTTCTGTAAAGTAACTCAGAGGGATAGGCTTTAACTGTTTGGGGCAGGCAAACAGATTTTGCAAAGACGTTTGCAATCTTAGCAAGAGTATGCATACTGACTCATAAAGAAATGAGTTCTGGTAAATCCAAACCTCTTTTTTTTGTTCCTCAGAGTTCCAATGTGGAATAGGTGAGAGAAAGAAATGGTCGTGAGAGTGTTGAATGTCTGGACTCAGAAATATGGGTTTGTCAATGAGAAATTGACTGAAAGATTTGTGTAAAAGATTTGGAAGAATGTGAAACATAGCGCTTTGTTTTTTTTTTTTTTTTTTTTTTTTTTTTTTAAGGAGTGAATGTATCTTTATTGTTGATTCTGATGCTATTCCGCATCTCTAACCCCTGCGCATGCGCAATAATATATATATATATATATGTATATATGTGTATATATATGTATTATTTTTTTTTTTGGTACCTTAAGTGTTGTATGTATGTCCTGTGCTTTGTCTGTCTCACTAAACCCCAGAACAGAGACAGTTTGATACCCCCCCCCCTTTTTTTCTTTTTTACTCATTTGCTTTTGGCCAAAGCAATTTACAGTGATGCGACCTAGATTTTTTTTTTTTTTTTTTTTTTTTTTAAACTGTCAGAACTGAAAGCCAGTCCTGATTTCAAAGATTTGGAAGAATGTGAAACATAGCGCTTTGTTTTTTTTTTTTTTTTTTTTTTTTTTTTAAGGAGTGAATGTATCTTTATTGTTGATTCTGATGCTATTCCGCATCTCTAACCCCTGCGCATGCGCAATAATATATATATATATATATATGTATATGTGTATATATATGTATTATTTTTTTTTTTTGGTACCTTAAGTGTTGTATGTATGTCCTGTGCTTTGTCTGTCTCACTAAACCCCAGAACAGAGACAGTTGATACCCCCCCCCCTTTTTCTTTTTTTACTCATTTGCTTTTGGCCAAAGCAATTTACAGTGATGCGACCTAGATTTTTTTTTTTTTTTTTAAACTGTCAGAACTGAAAGCCAGTCCTGATTTCAAAGTTTGTGTTTTTTCTCCCTCCTTAAGGTGTACAGACAACAACCATGTACTGTATGCAAATCAGTGAAACCGGTTTTCCATGGCTGCTGTCACTTTTCACAGCTTCCTGTCTGAGGAACAGGCAGCAGCCATTCCCCCCCCCCCCCCCCTTATGGGACGTCCCCCCTCAGATCTCTAAGCACAGAGTAAATATGTTAGTCTAAAAAACAAACAAACTGTGACCCTGTTGTTATTCCCGTTGTTGTGATTTTGTACTAAACTTCTCTGTGCTTGAAGCCCCTTTATCTTCTCTTGTCCATGGAGAAGGTCTACAGCCTCCAGATCTTATTAGATGCCCCCCCCCCCCAAGGCAGAGAAATTAACTGAAGAAGGCTCTTCAGGCGGCTCCCACGTTGGGCCTTTCCTGGAAAGAGTTCTCATCCCCCGACAACCAGATTGCTCAGCAGGTGGGGGCGGCTCTTCCTGAGACCAGCAGACGCCCCTGCTCGCGAGTCACCCATGCAGCGGTGGCGGTTGCTGAGGGAGCTACTTGGACCCATGCTAGCCAAATGCAAAAGGTGCCAGAATCCACTGGTGACCTCCCTCCGGCTATAAATCACCCAGCATCAGAGTAGACGCTCTACTCCACCCATCACCAGGCGAAAGTCATGTCCTCACCAACAGAGGGGACATCTCAGCTGAAGGAATGAGTGCTGATCGGCCTCTGGCCGCACTCCGAGCTACACGCTGCTCAACACAGTTGCTTCCCTCTGCTTGGTGAGTGACTTTGGCTGAACCTGTGTGCACCGATGACTGCTTTGGAGACTCCCAGGAGACACAGACGATGGCAGCCTGCTGCACTGACAGGCTGTGGATTATTTTGGCTCAAAAATGATCCTAATTTGGATTGTTGTCGTCATTTGGCCCGTTTCCTGGTGGTCAGGAGTTTACTCAAGATTGCTGCATGACAAAAGATCTCACACTGCAGCACCTTTATGTGGTGTCAGCTCATGACACACCCCGCCATCACCGCTCTCCAACTGACCCACATGATTCAATCTGGGGCTCGGATGTCCCACCTGACAGGAAACTCTGGTCAAACACTTTTTTTTTCCCCTTGATGGGAAAACTCATGCTCTGCCTGTAAACTGTGAACTACAAGCTGGACGAATTCATCAAGGACTCTGTGTTTGCCCTAAAAGGACTCTGCTTGCGGACCATGTGTCCTCCTCTGGCTGGCTTTCATTGCTAGCTGGTAACAGCAAAAAGGTCTCTCCTGCTGCGGCTTTTGACCCCAGTCATCATTGTTACTCTTTTATTGATGTCTTTTTCATGCTGCATTATTCCCCTGGTCAAAAACTGTCTATCTAAGATGATCGCCATCCAGTTTTTGCGTCTGTATACCCCTGTCCACTCAACAAATTCCACAGACCCTATTTTTAATCCTCCCTCATTGCCAGGATATTATGATGATTCGTCAGATGACTCTGACGACGACTCCATTGTGTGATCGACCGATTTTTAAATTGTCTACATTCTTAAGTAGAACATCGTTCCTGGTTTTAGTCATGCTTATGATGGTGATCATTGAATCTCAGTGAATTTGTTTACCTGATGTTACACTTCATGACTACTATTGTGTGATTAATATAAAACATATCAATATTTTATTATAATCAAAAGAAGGGAATTGTGGAGGAAATTTTGTATTTGGTTTATTCCATCTTGTAATTTTGTTAACAATATGTTTAAAAGTGATGCCTTTCTTAACAAGACCAATACACATAGTCAACAAAGACCAAATGTCTGACAAAAGGCTAAGCCGGGGGTCGGCTGTGGTTCTTTGATCTGTGAGACACAGCATAGGAAGAGCTGTAACTTCCTAAATTCAATTAGCATCAACTCTACAACTTCTTTATCAAGGCAGAACTGTAACTTCCTTGAATTCAATCAGTCTGTCTTGAGACAAATGTCTTTTTGTCTTAACCACCACCTGCTGTGTCTATCCTGTATGCAAAACCTGTAACACCTTGCTGTCTGGTATAAAAATCAGCTTGTTCTTTGTATCTGCAGAGTCATTAGCCGGCACTCTGCGAGTGGTGGCTGGTGGCTCTCCTTGTGGCCACAAGTATTTGTATGTCTGTCTTTTTTCTCTGTAATAAATTCTATTCTGATTTTCTCATCAAGATCGGATCTAATTTTTTCCACAACACTGTCCAACGGACCACAGAAGCCTGGTTGGCTCAAACATGTGCCGTAACTATAACTGTAGGTGAGTCGGTCTGCGGTCCGGAGCTTTCACACCACAGACGAACCACCAGAGTTCAACGACAGCTGGGTTTTATTCTGGACATATTTGGAAATATTTTGAGACCCTAGCTCAATATTCTTGGTGTGTATTAGGTAGATCAAATACTATATGAAGTATGACTTTGTGAGGAAATTTTAAAATGACAACGGAAAAGCACTCAGTTCAGTTTACATGGACTATTTTTCATTTTTAACTTAAATTGACATAGAAAAAAATAATAATAAAAACCCTGAAAGAAGTTACAGGCTTTTAAAGTATTTATTTCATTTGGCAACAATATCAGGATGGTTGGTCATGTATTTTTGACTGACTGACAGACTTCGCTGTGTGATTTAATAAACAGAAGGATTTAAGGTTTTTATCATTAACTGACCAATCTCAGCATAAGTGTTGGTCTACAAATGGACACAGAGCTGTGCTCCTTGATAGTTTGTATGAAGCTGCAGATTTTAATTGCGTCTACGAACCACTGAGCCCGTCTGAAACCAGTCTGATGTCTTACTTTTCTTTCACTAGTCTGACATGGACAGAAGACACTGGAAATAAAATGCCTCTAAAATGATAGTTTTTCTACAGACTCTAGCTGGGCAGTCAAATTATATTACAGCATGTAATATGAGTTGGCAGTTTCATAAACGTGTTTTTAAAAGAACTGTGTCATGTCAACCTTTCCATCTTCACTTCCTTAACTATATCAGCACAAAAAACAATTATAAACATCCAATTCCACCACAAAATAGGAGCAGTCCATAAATTTAAGAATAAATGCAAATTAAAGTGCAGGAGAATTTCTTGTTTCTGTAATAATGTTGATTAAAACAAGACATTAACATCTGGACACTGACCCAGTGTAACGCTCATCCTTCTGGAGGAAGATTACCATATATATATATATATATATATATATATATATATATATATATATATATATATATATATATATATATATATATATATATATATATATATATACACAAACAAACAACATGTATATTACATACCATCACCAAACTACCCCACGTCCCTAAATCCAGTTCACTTCTATATACACAGTTGTCCAATGTCTATATTTACATTTGGAATTCTCTCACCTGAAGATATTATGAGGAATCTCAGAAGTAATCCAATAAGCAACAGTTTGTATTCCTCTCCTACTGGTCTTCCTGGTCGTATACCTCTACAGACGCATCTTTTAACCAACAGTAATCCAACGAAACAGCCGTGAAGTGGTAGGACAACTCGTACTTCTCATTCCTGTTAGGTTTCTGGAATTGATTGTACTATTGAGTGTCCTCGTGGGTTGTATCTAACACCTTTTTAAACAATCATCTGGTTAATTACTTACCAGTGTGTGCTCTGCCAGGCAGTCACTGGATCCCCACTGATGACATCAGTGATTAATTAAGTCTACAAACAGAAACAAAAAATATATAAACAGATACTAGGTCTTTAAATCATTGATGGGCAACAACTTTATTGTGCAACTGTTTTATCATTCTATTATGGCAAGAACAGCATAAATCTGATGTCAGTCTTTAACCACTAGAAGACTCAAGGATCTGAGCGAGTCTGAGAGTAAACTTAAATGACAACACATGGCTACGACTGGAATGCAGTGAATTTAATATACATTTGTGCTCAAATGGGTCTTTACCTTACACCTCAGCAGTCGATGCAGAAATGACAACTCAGCGGTGAATGACAATATGATTTAACAGAGTGTCTGAGACCAAACATTTGAGATAACATCTTTGTGCCGGCGCCCATGGTGGAGACAGAGAAGAAACTCAGCCATGATAGAAAAGGACCATGGCCAGAACATATCAGGAATGATACATAAATGACGATGTTTTACATTCCAGTACAATCCTGAACATGGTATCAGAGATGACATTTATGGATGCTCTGGACGGCAGGTCCCAGTGACCCAAGACAGGATGAATATTACAGCACACAAATGCCATTTCACTGTCACATCCCTCTCTTATTTGGTTGTAAGAAACTGGTGAGTGCTTGGAGGAGTACGCTGAGACTGTTAAGGTCACATATGTGATATTTGACTTTCAGCTGGGGATCAGGAGATTTTTTTTTTTTTAATTATCATACAATTGACCTAATAAACAAACCGAACACTTCAGAAATTGGGCCTTTAAATGACACTTGGATGGTCAGTAAATCCTGTCCAGAACCAATCATAGGCCGAATTGCGTTCCATTATTCCAGTCATACGAACGTTCTTCATTCATGTGTACTTGGAGTGGTTGGAGGTCACATTGCTAAGTGGGATGAGAAGCAGGAGCTAGTGCTATCCACACTGAGGGCGAGGCAGGTGAGCGTACATTCACATTTCCTAACTGCATTTACCAGTGGATTGAATTTTGTGAGTAATGGTTTCAATCGTTTTCATATTGTGCGGTATTATAAATTTACTGCCAATTGTACAGCTAACGTTGAACACTGTCAGAGCTAGCCAAAGGTCAGGTGAAAAACAGCTCCCGTTTGCTAGAAGTTTGCGTCAAGCTTATGTAGTTAATGGTAACATAAAAGAGGAAACACAGGCTTCTTTCTAATATCTCTGTAATTGAAGAATCTATGTCAGGGATGTGTCAGGATAATATTCATAATATTCAGGGCTGTGAAGGCTTAAGGTGAAGTTGTAAACTCTGGTCACTTGATACCTGTGCTTGAAGCCTTTTGTGACAAAATAAAAACATGTTAACCCTGGTCTTTTTTTTTTTCACTCCTTTTTGCTGCTGATGTTATTTATTGATTAATTAAAACATAATTGTTCTGAGCCATCTGAAATGGTGAAACCTGGCGTCTCATGTTTACTGTTCTGGCTCCATCCATTGACAAGACGGGGTGTCAATTGTTTTTCAGCGTTACATTAGCGTGAGAGAAGACAACAGGGAAGAGCGTGTCACGAAAGGCTTGTTTAGACCAAAAGCTATTAAGCTGTTGCTATTATGTAGCTTATATTTTTGGTCCCTGCTTTGTCACTGTTAGTTACTGTCTTCTTGTAGACCGTTTGCTAGCGTTCCCATGGGTTTAACTGTCCCTGCAACAGTGAGAAGTAAACTGTCAAAAATCCCAACTCTGCACTCCAATGGGCTATTCTTCTTACTCATATCGCTCCAAGTTAAAATCTTTTTATCTCTGAATCAGCCCACATTGCATCTCTTGTCCTCTCCTCACCTGACCAGATTTGCTGAGCGAGTAACTAGTAGCGATGTGTGTGAATGTAGCAGTTACTTCTGGCCATTACACAGTAAAAAAAGAATGATGTATCACCTGCACTAATGCAAACATTATCCTTGCAGAATGAGTGTGTTAGAGGAAGAGGACGCTGCAGCTGTTAAACAGCTGGAAGTGGGCCTGGCTTAAGCTGGAGGGCAAAGTTTCAGTAAAGGGACCATAGGTGTCCTTTCACACTGGAGATTTCTTAAAAACAATTGATGGAGAGGGATTGGCCACGATGGGCACGATGTGAAGTCTTTATTATTATTTTTTTTCTCTTTAAATTATTCTTGTTCATTTCTAAATAAAACATGGGCAGCACATGATGCATGTGATGTGTGTGTGTGTGTTTTGGTGCCTCCTGCAGATCACTGAAACAGTGTGGGTGAACAGAGCTCAATATTTTATTTGGTTGTACAGTGAACCTGAAGTATTTCCTCCGGGTACACTGAAGTATTTGGGACAAAACTCCTGCTCTAAAGAAGGTGTGTAGGATTTAGACGAGAGGCTGGACTCAAAAAAGGCCACCCGGTGCTGACTTTTATTTTATCCACCAGTATTATATTGTGCAGCTGTGCATTTGCAAAAAATTGGTTAACAAAAAAAAAAACTAAATTACAAAAACTTTAAAGTAACCTAAGGAAACATACACAACCAACTGTACTAGGCCCTTAGCTATGGGCTCTAGTACCTACAGCCTTCCAGGTCCAACTGCACCCCTCAGCTAAATCCTACATGTGGTGTCAGAAGACTAAATCAACCAGAAACGTGTGAGGAAGAGGGTGCTGCAGTAGGTGTGATGGCAGATGGTCTGGAATCAGCAATAAGTCCTTGTGGGTCTGTTGACTCCAGCCTGGTCTCTTTGTCAAGGGTGTTTGAGAGCAACATGCACCTACAGATGGAGAGGGATAACAGACACGAAAAGGAAGGTACAAAACAACAGCAGATGTTTGCTGTGCTTAGTCATGCTTTGTCTTGGAATCCTGCCTTGCATCAACAGTTCAGGCTGGTGGTGGTGGTGTAATGGTGTGGGGCATATTTTCCTGCACACTTTGGCCTCATTATTACCAATTGAGCATCGTAATACAGTGATCCCTTGCAACTTAGTGGTTTGAGGACCTCGGTTTTAGTGCTTCACGGTTTTTTTCAGAAATATATAATATGATTTAAAAAAATTTTAAAAATCGCGGAAACATCACAGGATGTTGCGCGCGTTCTCTCACAGTGAAGAAATGCTGTGAGCCAGCCTGGACCCTTTAAGAAGATAGGCTTATAGGTAATGATGTGGCCTTATGGGTAATGTAGTGTGTGTGTCGTTGGACGGCAGAATGAAAACGGGGTTAGATGAAAAGTGTAGTGAGCATCAACAGCAGCCCAGCGTGTATAGATTTACATTCTCTGTTAACCAACAGGAGACGAACAATACAACCTGTGTGATGTTACAAGTTCCTGCAGTGCCAGAATAAAGTGCTCGTTCCATGCAGAGAAAACCAGACTGTTTGTTTTGTTGTTGTTAGCATGTTAGCCGCTAATTACTAGCCAAAAATAGCACAGTACCAGTGGTTCCTTTACTACGGTTTAGAGACCAGAGGCTGTGAAGGTAACAGGAAGACCACAGTTGAGCCTTTGTCTTGTTTCACTGCAGTGTCTCGATACTTTTTTGGGGGTTTTAAACATATTTTAAACACATTATTGAGGCTCAGGGGGGCTCTGGCTCAGATCGCGGATTTTGATTGTCACAGGGGGGGGGGGGAATTAACCGGAAGCGCCCCGGGATCTCAGCAGCCTGGCCCCCAGACAATAATACTAATCCAACGCTAGAATCAATCAATCAATCAATCAATCAATCAATCAATCAATCTTTATTTGTATAGCGCTTTTCATGCAAGAACATGCAACACAAAATGCTTTACAGAATTAAAAACAAATTATCACAATAATTAAAAAAAAAAAAAAACGTTATGAAGAAACCGCTTCCCACCCACCCTCCATGCTAGACACATACACACGCACACACACACTCACACAATCACACTCAATATGGCGACATGGCATGGCACTTGAGGATCAAGGAAACACCACCTCCACACTGGGAGGAGCCACAGGCCTTATCAGGGTGACCAGCACCTGGGCCCCCCCGACTCTAACTGACAGGCGGACCCCCAGATCAGAAGGAGGAACCCCCAGCCAGCCAGACCAGAGGGACCCAAGGACAGCACCCTCAGTCACCTGACACAGCTCCCAGTGTGGAGGACCCCCCTGAGGAAACACCGGAGTTAAAAGATAATGACTAAAAGCATAAAATAGCAAGATAAAAGCAGATAAAAGCATCATCTTAAAAAGCAAGTTAAAAGCAGCAACATAAAACAGGATAGCACCAGATAAAAACATAAGAAGAGTTTAAAATATTAATTAAAAGCCTGATTAAAAATGTGTGTCTTTAATCTTCCTTTAAAAATATCAACAGTCACCAACACCAACGCGTCAGGCAAACGCGATGTGCCAACTTCAAAATGGAGCAGAAGAAAACAGCCAGCTTTCCTGTTTTAAAGTTCATTAAAACAGGAGGAAAACATCTGAAGCAATACAGAGCATTAAGAAAACCCTTTAAGACAACAATCCGAAACGCCCTGTTCAGGGCTGATCTCATGTCGCCGGGCGATGGCTGTTCCCTGAGTATTGTTGCTGACCATGCCCATCCCTTTTTGACTACAGTGTACTGTTAATTAAAATGTAAAATGATCAATGTTTCATCATTGTTTGTGACTTTTATTGTACTTATACCACTAACTGTGGAAAGATACTGCAAATTGAATGTTGTATGAGGCAGTTTTTGTCCTATTGATTCTGTCAAAGGAATGTGATTGATTCAGACAATGTGATTGACTCAGATAACATGACTGAAGGCCAGGAATGTGACTGATGTTGTTAAGATATGTAGCCTATGTATAGTTTGCATGTGTGTATTATCTTCAGTAGACAGGAGGAAGCTGACACTTCATGTTAAGCTGCCTGTCTACTCCTTGTACAAGTAATAAGATTGCTGAACTCAGCTCTTGCTCTCTTGTAGTGTTGCATGATATGAAAAATTTCAACCGACGTTTTTGTAGAATGACCCGTACCCAAGTCAGCCTGAGATGGTGATGTTGGTGATGGTAATAATGATGACAATAATTACCATTGTAAATGTTTTTTTTAATTTTCTTTTCATTGGTATAACTATTGCTGGTATTACTTCTTTTAGCATTATTAACATCATTGTTTAGATCATTAATATTATCATTATTATTCAATTAAATCAAATTTAACTTTATTTGCATAGCATCTATTACAATACAAATTGCCTCAAGACCCAGAGCATGATCCTCGAGCAAATATTATTAATAAAAATAATATTATTAGACCCTAATTAAAGAAACGACAGCAGGTAAAAAAAAACTCCCCTATCAGAAGAAAAAACCTTTAAGCCAAACACCAAGGGAAAAACTCCCCTTTAAGAGGAAGAAACCTCGAAAAGGACCTGGATCATAAAGGGGGACCTTCCTGCTGAAGGCCAGCTGGGCAAATGCAGAAAAGGGGAGGGAGGAAGGACAGAGAGAATAGAGGACAGAGAGAGGAGGGGCACATCTTCCGGCATATATTGGCAATATTACATCAGACAAAATATATTTATAGTAATTATCCATTAGCTGCGGAACTTAGAATTCCATGTACTTACATTGCGACTGGTTCATTGTTAGAACATGAACTACAGAGATGACCAAATAAACAGATGTAGGCAGCAACACTGAGGTGGTCAAAGGATCAGACTTCAGGTCAGCATTTTAGTTGATATCCCAGCGACATCTATATAGACAGTTGGAGGTAAAACACTGTAAACACTGGGATGTTCTGAGAGAACGTGTCCTTCAGTCCTCCTTGAACGTTGGATTTAACATATTTATTAACACCTGAACCCCTGAATCTGTCGGCGAATAAAATCTCTGATGGGTGAAACACAGACAGGACAGACAGAGACCAGACAGTGATGCTGGGCTGTGTGGTGTTCTGTGGTGTCTTATATGTAACTCTATATAACTTCAGACAGACAAGATAAACCAACATAATACATAGTGAAGAAAACTGGCCAACAGAACAGGAGAAGAGTTTGATAACGTGTGTGTGTGTGTCTGTCTTTGTCACATTGTGGGGACCAAAACCAGACAGCACACTCACAGTGTGGGGACCAAAATCTTTAAGGGGACCAAAATGCTGGTCCTCACCAAAAAGAGCATTGAATCCATGGAAAAGAAGGTCACAGGGATGCCCTGTCAAGTTTTCAGGGGCTTCCCCACAATGTATTAAAACTGGTTTTGTGTGCTTCAGTGTGCTTACGTAAGGTTTACTCAGTGCTGCCACCAACTGGTCGGACCTCAGAAGTAACAAACACACACTTTACACACACTTGGCTCATATGAGCATGTGCAGGCTGCTGTTTACTATTAATTGACGTGATAATGAGCCAATAGCTTGCGTAAACTGGCAGGTGGGGTTTAAAACTGTTCAACCAATAACAACAAATGAGGAAGCACCATATCATCATGAGGAAACAAGCAAGTTAGAAATTAATTAGGTAAAAATAAATAGAATAAGATTAAATAATTAAAAACGAAATAAAAAATTAAGCTTAATAAAAAGATGAAAAGTAAATAAATATTTAAAAAATGAAGCAAAACATAGATAGGGGAAAATTAAAAAAAAGGTTTTAACTTTGCTCTTAAAAATATGAACAACCTTTCCTGGATGTACTACAAACAAGTGTTCCTGGATTCATCAGATGGAGGACAGAAAGGCACAGAAGTGTACCCAGCAATCAGCAAAAGAAAGGTAAGTCATGCAGTCATTGATTTGAGATTTATTTCAGTGATACAGCTTGATATGATTACAATTTGCATCTTGATGAATCACAAAAAAATCATTTTAACACTGTTAAAAGCCCACACTGAATAGCTGATCAGATACTCTAAGCTAACATGAAATATAAAACTTAATGATTTCTCACAAATAACACAGGATGTTATAGTTAAAGTCAAACAGCAACTTCAGCAGGTTACATTTGGTCACAGAGTGAAATAATAAGAGTTGAGGGAGAGCTACATGACTTAAGCTTGGTGCTAATGTTGCTAGTGCTAGCATTAGCTAATTGGCTAACAGCTAATCGGCTAACAGACAGGTTGGGGGCATATGTTGACAGCAAGTTATGACAGAACAGTGACTATGGTGAGTTTATACAAGGAGACTTAACTTTAGTTTTTCTTTTCAGGGCATCAAGCAGCTATTCAGAAGCTGAACATTTATGAGTAGTTGTTTTGAAAAATGTCAAATGTTTGGTCAGAGAGCAAAATCTTTAGTTTAGTGAAGAGCTACCTCACTTAACATATAACATTTCTAGATGGGTGATCATGGGTGACTTAGACTATGGACACTTTCTTCTTCTTTGGTCATATTTTAAAAAAATACTTGTCGTTCTATTATGAGTTTTTCTATACTTTTGAATCTCCTCAGAGGGGTCAAAATCATTGTTTTCTCCTTGTCGCACACCCAGACTTTTAAATGTCAATTATAAAAATAAAGTTTAAAAATATGACTTATCTGGTAATCATTCATAGCCAAGTTGTACCTATACAAAAATAAGTTTTGTTTAGTATAGATTAGTGTCATCCTGACGTCAAATATGTTGTCAAGCACAGTTGGGTTTTCCTGACTCAGTGGGGAACATCCAGTCATTTACTATTGCTGCTATGTTACACACTTGTCAAGTGTATGCATTTGTGGGGACCACGTTGGCTAAGAAATACTCTACACATTGACTGATACTGACATGACTTTATCAAGCATTAACTCAACACAAAACACTATTTATGATATAACCTGTAACACAGGATAAGTTTGCACTCTAAAATTCACATCAGTCATTGGCCACACCTCAGTTCAACCCTTTTATCATTAATATTCTCTTGTTTTCAGTTGTAAATGTCACAACAGTGCTACAGCAGGCTATATACATGTGACATCAGTCATTGCAAAGCTGTACCAATGCAAAAACATTATTTGGAGACAAATGCATCTAAATATTGAAACTTACCTAAATATCGTCATGTTTCCTTTTACCTTTTCTTATTTTTTTAGTTTAAAAAGTGTGTTCTTATTGATGAGCTTTGCGTTGATGATGAATTATTTTTTCAGTCGTGTGCTGATGAGTCATCTGATGCCAGAGTCTCCAAAACAGCAGAGAAGACTGCTGAGAGACATTCATCTGCCATCATGGAGGTAAGAATTAGTTGTATTTCAACATTGTCTTTTTCATTTTCTTGATTAAAAATGTGCAAATGTTACATTTGTGCATAGAGTTTGGCTCAGATGTGTTTCTCTGCCCATCGTCTTTAACTGTACTAACTGAAGCTAAAGGGCAGCAGAACTATAGGAGGTTATTCCTTCAGGTAGTAGTTTGTAGATTCCTTGTATCCTGTTTGACAAAGCTGTTTATGACACAAACAAAATAAGTGTTGATGCCACCCACATCAGCATGTCTCCACCTGATCCATCAGTGTGTCCAGAAGGACCAGTGTGTCTTGTGTGGTGAAAGTTTCTCTCTCCGTGTTCTTTTTATCTGGTGCCTAAATGACAAATCTAGAAGCAAAGATCAATCAAGAATTTAATACAATCATGTATACAAAAAATTATTATGCCATGCAGAATATTTTAATCAGCCGATGGTACACTTGCTCACAACATCACCGAGATGGTGCCATGAACAAAATGCACGCTCAAGTTAGTTTGTGTCCATCTTTTAAGGATCCAGAGAAGGCGTGTCCTTAGTTCCTCTGAGTTTAATGGTCCTTTGTCTATTAAGATCCAGATGTCCAGTCCAAACAAAGGTGGTGTGTTTGCTCCAGGAAAGGGGGTGTAACTAAATATGTTGACCTATGCCATCGCATAGTCCTTTGAAGACAGCAGGTCAGGAGGTCAAGCAGCAACTCTGAGAACTCACCCTCATAAAACAGCCAACCCACAGGAAATAAAGTTTTAGCTCTACAGTTTAAAGTTCTAACTAAGAATTCTAAATCCTAACAGTGGTAAACTTCTGCAGCCACATTGAAAGACAAAAAGGTTCATCTGTGAGAACCAGACAGATAAGTGAATTACCCCATTCAGCTGGCAGCAGACTTTATTAAAATAAAACCATTACACTCCAAGCAGTCGACGCCCAAAAAAAACCCCTGAACAGGAAACAGCAGCTGAGTCGAAGATAATTACATGAATCAACAACAAGGAATAAAATATCTCCAGACAAGAAGAACCTACAATTCAGACGTGACATCGACAAGTCTGCAGGAAGTTGATGCACTATGATGACAACAACATAATTACTGAACAGAGACAGACTGAAACTTAGATTCAGTCTTTTATCTGATCAAATTGTATCAAATACTCCTGGATCAATACTTCCACCTGAGGAGATGCTGGACTGTTTTGCCCTGGTTGACGCAAGGACACTTGGTCGAGTTTTCTCCCAAGTAAAGCCCACAACCTGCCTTTTAGATCCAATTCCCACACGCTTTTTAAAAATGTTTTATGAAGTCTTTGAGGAACAGCTTTTATATATGGTGAACTGCTCTCTTCAGACGGATGTGTTCCCCACCTGCTTTAAAACGGCGGTGCTGAAGCCCCTTCTGAAGAAGAGTGGCCAAGACCCCACCATTTTTAATAATTACCGCCTGGTATCCAACTTTTAAGCAAAATTTTAGAAAACTGGTTTTTACCCAAAATAACAATTTTTTAAGTTCAAACAATGCATTAGAGAAGTATCAGTCTGGTTTTAGGACGAACCACAGCACAGAGACAGCCCTTCTAAAGATTTTAAATGACATCAGGCTCAATTTAGATAATCACAACCTCACAGTCTTGGTTCTGCTGGATCTAACCTCCGCTTTTGATACAGTAGACCATCACATTTTAATAAACAAACTGAGGAACCTGGTCAGGCTCTCGGGTGCTGTTTTAAATTGGTTCTCCTCTTACCTTACCTTCAAAAAATTAAGTGTGGGGTTCCCCAAGGGTCAATTTTAAGCCCAATCCTTTTTAATCTCTATATGCTTCCCCTGGGTGATGTCATCAGGAGGCATCAGGAGGCAGAATCAATTTTAAGATACTTTTACTTGTTTTCAAATGTCTTAACAATATTGGGCCGTCTTATCTATCTGACCTGCTTTTATCATATCAACCCTCACGGACCCTGAGGTCCTCCGGTACTGGCCTTTTAACTATACCACAAGTTAGATTAAAAACACACGGGGAAGCAGCTTTTAGTTACTATGGTCCCCGACTGTGGACCAGCCTGCTGCAGAGCCTCAGGGCTGCAGAGAATGTTGATACTTTTAAAAAGTGGCTCAAGACCCACCTATTTAGTCTGGTTTTTATTTGCTTAATCTCCTACTATTTTAGCTTAATCTAATTTATTCTGTCTTTATCCAATTTATTGAGTCACCTTTTTAATTTGGCTTTTGCCTGATTTCTTTTACTTAACCCTAGTTTTTTACAACTCCAATTTTTCACATTTTATACATTTTATCATTATTGTATCTATTGTCTGTTTTTATCCTGTTTTACTGTCTTTTAATCTCTTAGTTTTTTGCTCCAGTGTTTCCTCATGGGGGCCCTCCACACTGGGAGTTGTGTCTGGTCTGTCCATGGGGGCGTGGTCTTGGAGATCCCTCGGCCTGGAGGACTGGGGGGGATCTGCACAACGTGTCGATCCTACCCTGGTCTATCTGGGTTGAGGTGGTCTCTGGGACGGCGCCCCCTGTGGATGCAGGCTGTGGTGCCTCTCAGTGTGGATGGCCTCCCATAGGTGGTCTTTCCACACCTGGATCCTCAGTGCCCTGATATGTTACTGAACTTTATTCTGAACTTTTTACTTTGTGCTGTGAGGGTGCATGTGTGTGCTTTGTGTGTGAGCGTTAGAGGGACGGGTCTTTCTTTGTTGTGTTCCTGTTTTATGTTTTATTTTATTCTGTAAAGCACTTTGTGTTGCATTTTATATGTATGAAAAGTGCTATTTAAATAAAGTTTGATTTGATTTGATTTGACTAAGACGACGAATATCGTATATCTGCCTATATCTGCCAACTTCTCAGAACTTCTGTCCAAACTTTGGTTCTGGTTTCAGCATCAGAGTGGACAGGTCAGAAGGTCCTCCATGACCTTCTGCTCACTGAGGCTGCTCTCCTAAAAGCTCAAAGGCAAGCTGCGTGATGTGTCGCCAAGCTTGTTGGATGTAACGTGACTCAGTGGTGCGAGCACCAATGGCAAAGCGCAGGACAAAGTGTCCGGAGAGGTGGCAGGGCACCAGGTGGATCTCTCTGCTGTTGGTGATGCTCTTCAGCAGGTTCTGGTTCAGCTCGTTGGAACCCTGAAGGAGAGAGAGAGATGAAAGTTTACAACGACCAGAGTTTTCATCTCACCCAGGGTTTAGTCATTTGAGCGTCTGTCTGCAGCAGAACGATGTGGAGGTTTTGTGGATGTTACTGCAGCTCAACCAGGGTCTGGAGGACTTTCCACCATCAACTGACTTCTTCAGCCAGCAGGATGCAGACATGTTCATAAATGAAAAGAACATTGTTGTACGAGCCTGGAACAGACGTATGTCCTTTAACGACCCAAATGTAACACAGATTTAATCTCGCATCCTGCGTTTTGACCTCCTCCTTAAGATAATGACTGTGGTTGCCATGGTTACTAAACTGAGAAGACGAGAGATCGTTTCTGATGGCGGTGAGTTGGTGTCATGAAACCTTGCTGTGTTAAAGTTGGTGATGGCTGTAAACTCAATTTAAGTTTAATTTGAAGATGTTTTACAACAAGTTTATTATCATTTTATTTTCATGATGATTAAAATGATGAGACTCTCATGACTTAACGACTTTCAGAACCAAAGATAATGAACAATCATCATTAGTTCCATTTTGGATGTATTATTCATAGAAGTCAAAACTTCTGAAGTTTTTTATCTGAAAACCATCATTAACAGATCATTATTTTTTATCTTCCTGTCCTTTACATTCAGGTTATTGTTGAGTGGGTGTAAGAACTTCTCAGTCAAATAATTATAGAGGTTTTCTTGCTTGTGGAAACTCGTGGTCAGTGTTAAAGTGACTTTTCCTTTGGTCTGGTGGAAATATCTTCACTGTGAAGTGCTGAGATGTTAATTTTCTCCTCTTATACATTTATTTGTCTGAGTTTCTGGACAGTTTCTGGTGTTTCTCTGATAACTGATCAACTGATTCCACTGATGTTCAGAACTGGAGGGAAAAATCTCCTTCACTTTACACTGACCAGGATTCATCAGCCCACCAAAGTGGATCGTGAGATTGAATAGTTTAGAGCAGGGGTCTCAAACTGATCCGTGAAAGGGCCGTGTGGCTGCAGGTTTTTGTTCCAACCATGCAGAAACCAACTGACTTGTTTCATTCAATCAACTGAACTGGTTCAGACCTTAAGTGAACACAACTAGTTGATTGACTAAAACAAGTCAGCTGTGCTGCTGCATTGGTTGGAACAAAAACCTGCAGCCACGCGGCCCTTTAATGGATCAGTTTGAGACCCCTGGTTTAGAGGTTGTTGGTTGGAAAGTCTCCTTGGGGATGTCAGAGGACAGAAATCTGTTTGTTTTACTACTTCCTGCCCAGACATGGACGTTGTCCCAAAGCAACTTTCTCTTGCTGCAATTTTTTCATCTTCAGAGCTGTAGTCTGGTTTTAGGTTTTGTTCTCAAGAGCATTTTTTTCATTTTTATGTCCTTTTCTAGTTCCCTTTCTCATTTGCTCTTTAATAAATGTGCTTCATTTTTCTTTTTATACAATCGCTCATTTTTGTCAGGATTATTGACCAGATATTCAAGTTGTTTTCTTTTTTAACCTAAGAGCGGTCCAGATGAACCCTTTAAGAGCCAAAGTCGCAATATTGCAACAAGCAACATTGTTGAATTAAAGCTGCAAGCAGCGTTTATCGGGCCTTCGAACCCGTCGCCAGACGCCCCCCCCCCCTGCAAGAGCAGAGCCGAAGAGTGTTTTTTCATTTACTCATGATGTCAAGAGGCCAGTTTACTGTCGACAAAGTACTTCATCAGGTTCTGGCTAACTCCGATTCAGAGGAAGACAAGCAGTTGTCCAGTGAAGCAGAAACGGACTTTAGTAGTGACGGCGAGTCAGCGAGCCATAGTCCACAATCAGCACATTGTATATTGGATGCTTCACCTCAGCGTGGCCGGGGTGAAAGCATTCTGCGATCGGCAAGCAGGTCGGGGTGTCAGAGGGGCTCATGACTCCGCAAATATGGAAAAATGTAGCAAGGATGAAAACAACCGCGGTTGTCCTGGCAGAAACGGAGAAGCCGCGGGAAAAAAACACGCCGCTAATGGCGCACCAGAAATCACGGTGATGATGATGGAGGCTGAGACTTCTTGAGAGAAGAGGAAGAGTATTGAAGGTGGAGACTAAATTTTGATAAGCTTGTTGGTTTTTGTGGAGACGATCTGACAAATTCTGAGCCCATTGATTTCATCTGTTTTTCAAATAATCACATCTGGAGCCTCATCACCAAACAAACAGATATGGCCACCAGTTCTTTGAAATAGAAATATTCAAACCATACTCCAGATTCCATGACTTTATGATGTGATTGTCCCTGAAATGAAAGCTTTCTTTGTACATGGGGCTTGAGGAAAAATCTGAAATTGAGGACTACTGGCCAGGTTTGGGCAGGTGATGTCACAATAATCAAATTAGATGGCAAATCTACTTCCATTCCAAATTTTGGTTCATACTGAAGATATTTCTATTTTACAGTATGTCTTTATCTCAAACCACTTTAAAGTTACAGCCTTTTGAAACCTTGATGTCAAAAATGAACATTTTCCAATATGGCCGCCGTCTTGTGACGTCATAATATGCACATTATATGAATAATTTCACTCCCATCACAGACTTTGAGTCATACTGAACAATTTTCTCATTGACAGTATACCTTTATCTCAAACTGCTTTCAAGTTATAGCCTTTCGAAATCGTTATCAAAATTGTATATTTTCTTGAAAAAGCTCTGGCACCTAAAGGGTTAATACTCGGTGATTACTGTGTTTTTGCCTGCACATCCAACCCAGAGGAGAACCCAGAACCAGACCCACGGACTGATCTTTCCTCCTGCCTTTGCCTTCTGCCCGTCTACAACAGGACCAGACCTCCTGGACCAGGACCATCGTAGTTTAATTTCTTTACTTACATTGATCTCTAATGCTAATTTATCAATTGAGTTTGTTTTTATTTTCTGCATGTTTTCAGCACGGTGGCTTAGTGGTTAGCACTGTTGCCTCACAGCTAGAAGGTTCCTGGTTCGAACCTCGGCAGGGGGGGGTCCTGGATTGAACCTCGGGGCCTTTCTGTGTGGAGTTTGCATGTTCTCCCCGTGCTTGCGTGGGTTCTCTCCGGGTACTCCGGCTTCCTCCCACAGTCCAAAGACATGCATGTCAGGTTAATTGATAATTCCAAATTGCCCATAGGGTGTGAATGGTTGTTTGTCTGTATATGTGGCCCTGCGATGGACTGGCGACCTGTCCAGGGTGAACCCCTGCCTTTCGCCCGTAGACAGCTGGGATAGGCTCCAGCGGATCCCCGTGACCCTTCAAGGATGAAACGGGTATAGAAAATGGATGGATGGATGGATGTTTTTTTTTTTTACATTTTGAAAGTATTTAATTCATTATTTATTTCTTGTTTTTAATTTTCGTAGATCTTATCATCACTTTGCCTGTTCCATCAATAACATCAGTTAATTGTATGTTTGAATATATCGCATGTTTTTGATAAAGTTCACAACTCAGAGGTGTTTTTATGGAAGTATTTCTGTGCCATCTGAGTTTGAATACGAATTTTTAAGACTGAAATTTTTCAGCATCAAAATCAGACTTTGAATTTTAAAAAACATCAGATTTCTAGCACTGAATGTTTTTTTGCCTCTGAATTTTATTTTGTTAAAATAAATTCAGTGTTAAAAAAAATTGTTTTCTTAAAATATTCAGTTTTTCAAAATTCAACACGCAAAGAAATTCAACATCCCAAAAAATTCAGTGTAAAAAAAAATCAACATCTCAAAAAAATTCAGTGTAAAAAAATTCAATTTCTAAAAAAAAAATCAGTGTAAAAAAATTCAACCTCAAAAAATTCAGTGTAAAAAAATTCAACCTCAAAAAATTCAGTGTAAAAAGAACCAGACTCAACATCCGGGTCACCAGGGAGAAGCAATTGATCCCTGTCTCAATTCAGCCAACGTCCAGTAAACAGTAAACAGACTCACCGCAGCACCATCACCTGAGTTTGCTGCCATGGCCGACCGGTCCGTCTTACTATCTGGGTGGGTGTCACATGCTGGAGCGTAACGTGATTGGCTGGACGTTGGCTGATTTTTTTTTTTAGAAATTGAATTTTTTTACACTGAATTGTTTGGGGTGTTGAATTTCTTTGCGTGTTGAATTTTGAAAAACTGAATATTTTAAGACAACAATTTTTTTTTTTAACACTGAATTTATTTTAACAAAATAAAATTCAGAGGCAAAAAAAAATTCAGTGCTAGAAATCTGATGTTTTTTAAAATTCAAAGTCTGATTTTGATGCTGAAAACTTTCAATCTTAAAAATTCGTATTCAAACTCAGGTGGCACAGAAATACTTCCATAGTTTTTGTATGTTTTTTTTTTCAAGGAGAGAAAGTTTCCTTCAGTCAGAATCGATAACGTCAGGTGAAAGACTGATTATTGAAAATTACTTCATTTTATGTTCCTCCATTAAAATTCCTGGTTGATGCAAAGATGCTTGGTCGAGTTTTCCCCCAACTAAATCCAACAACCTGCCTTCTAGACCAAATTCCCACATCACTTTTAAAAACATGTTATGGCTTCTTTGAATATGAGCTTTTAAATATTGTGAATTCCTCTCTTCAGACAGGTGTTTTCACCACTGCCTTTAAAACAGCAGTTGTGAAGCCTCTTCTGAAGAAGATTAATTTAGATCTTACTGTTTTTAACAATAACCGACCTGTATCTAACTTACCATTTTTAAGTAAAATGATAAAGAAGGTTGTTTTTATTCAGTTAAATAATTTTCTGAATAAGAACATTATTTTTTGAGAAGTTTCAGTCTGGTTTTAGGACAAACCACAGCACAGAGACGGCCCTATTAGAATCAGAATCAGAATCAGAAACAGTTTTATTGCCAGGTACGTTTTCACATACAAGGAATTTAGCTTGATGTCTGGTGCAGAACATATAAACATATAAGATATAAGAAAAATATAGAAATATAGTAAATAAAGAAAAATATAGAACAGGTACTAAAATGGAATAAATGCACAATAGAATGACATATAAATATTATAAATTAAAGTTAGAGGCATGGACAATATGGGAAATATTTTTTTTTTTTTTAATTTTGTAATGGCCTGTAGTCCACAGTTGTGTGTTAA
This sequence comes from Hirundichthys speculiger, assembly GCA_018398805.1. Lineage (NCBI taxonomy): Eukaryota > Metazoa > Chordata > Actinopteri > Beloniformes > Exocoetidae > Hirundichthys > Hirundichthys speculiger. The sequence continues at coordinate 72,530 of JAGFBZ010000189.1, read as the reverse complement.
TGTAACGCAGAGGGATGTATACTTTACTTTACGTTAATATAACGTGTATGTGTTAGGGAGGGGGGGGCAGTCAGAGACAGTGGGGGTCCTGGGCCTTGTTGATGAGGCCCACTGCAGTCGGGAAGAAACTGTTCCTGTGGCGTGAGGTATTGGTCCTGATGGACCGCAGCCTCCTGCCAGAAGGGAGAGTCTGAAACAGTGTGTGACCGGGATGGGAGGAGTCGGCCACAATCTTCCCTGCACGCTTCAGGGTCCTAGAGGCGTGCAGGTCCTGCAGGGATGGCAGGTTGCAGCCGATCACCTTCTCTGCACAGTGAATGATACGCTGCAGCCTGCCCTTGTCCTTGGCAGTGGCAGCAGCGTACCAGATGGTGATGGATGAGGTGAGGATGGACTCAATGATGGAGCTGTAGAAGTGCACCATCATTGTCTTTGGCAGGTTGAATTTCTTCAGCTGCCGCAGGAAGTACATCCTCTGCTGTGCTTTTTTGGTGAGGGAGCTGATGTTCAGCTCCCACTTGAGGTCCTGAGTGATGATGGTCCCCAGGAAGCGGGAGGACTCCACTGTGGCAACAGGGGTGTCGCACAGGATGATGGGTGCAGGTGGGGCTGTGTTCCTCCTGTAGTCCACAATCATCTCCACTGTCTTTAGAGCGTTGAGCTCCAGGTTGTTCCGGCTGCACCAGGTCATCAGGTGGTCAGTCTCCCGTCTGTAGGCGGACTCATCACCATCAGAAATGAGTCCGATGATGGTGGTGTCGTCCGCAAACTTTCAGGAGCTTGACGGACTGATGACTGGAGGTGCAGCTGTTCGTGTACAGGGAGAAGAGTAGTGGGGAAAGAACACAGCCTTGAGGGGATCCGGTGCTGATGGTCCGGGAGTCAGAGACATGTTTCCCCAGCTTCACGTGCTGCCTCCTGTTGGACAGGAAGTCTGTGATCCACCTGCAGGTGGAGACAGGCACGTTCAGCTGGAGAAGTTTGTCTTCCAGCAGAGCAGGGATGATTGTGTTGAATGCAGAGCAGAAGTCCACAAACAGGATCCTGGCGTAGGTTCCTGGGGAGTCCAGGTGCTGGAGGATGAAGTGGAGGGCCATGTTTATTGCATCGTCTACAGACCTGTTGGCTCTGTAGGCGAACTGTAGGGGGTCCAGGAGTGGGTTTGTGACGGCTTTCAGGTGAGACAGAACAAGGCGCTCAAATGACTTCATGACCACAGAGGTCAGGGCGATGGGTCTGTAGTCATTAAGTCCTGTGGTCCTTGGTTTTTTGGGGACAGGGATGATGATTGAGGCCTTGAAGCACGCTGGCACGTGGCATGTCTCCAGTGAGGTGTTAAAAATGTCTGTGAACACTGGAGACAGCTGGTCAGCACAATGCTTCAAGGTAGATGGTGAGACAGAGTCTGGTCCTGCTGATTTGCGGGGGTTCTGTCTCTTGAATAGCTTGTTAACGTCCCTCTCTAGGATAGAGAGGGACGTCGCTGTGGTGCTGGGGGAGGGGCCCTCTGAGGTGAGAAGGTGTGAAGAGGCCCCTGCTGTGGTGGGGAAGGTGGGGCTGGGGGGCTGGAGCTGGTGAATGGAGTCACGGGGGATGGAGTCAGGGCCGACCCATTGTCTGTCAAAGCGACAGTAAAACTCGTTCAGGTCGTTGGCTAGGTGTAAGTCGTTAGTGGAGTGGGGGGCTTTAGGCTTACAACATTAAAGATTGTTAATGACCTAAGATGTAACATGGACGCACAGAAACTGTCAGTCTTGGTTCTACTGGATCTAAGTGCTGCCTTTGATACAGTAGATCACAACATTTTATTAAACAGACTTAGAAGTCTGTTGGGCCTCTCCAGTACTGTTTTAAAATGGTTTCACTCCTATCTCACAGATCAACAATTTTATGTAAGTATGGTTACATGCTCCTCAAGAACATATAAGATCAAGGGTGGGGTTCCCCAAGGTTCAGTTTCAGGTCCAATACTTTTTAATCTCTATATGCTGCCACTTGGGGACATCATCAGGAGACATAGCGTTGGTTTTTCACAACTATGCTGACGATACACAACTCTACATCGCTGTGTCTCCTGATGACCCAGAACCAGTTAATGTTCTTTTAAACTGTATTTTAGATATTAAGTCATGGATGGCAGAGAACTTCTTACAGCTCAACCAGGACAAAACTGAAGTTTTAATCATTGGTCCTGAAACAAGAGAGATAATTTTACCAAAATTACATTATTTAAAACCCTCTAATTGTGTGAGAAACCTGGGTGTTCTTTTTGACTCTGAGCTGAATTTTATTCCATAGATTAGAAATATTACAAAAACAGGTTTTTATCATCTTAAAAACATAGCCAGAGTCCTTCCATTTCTTTCTCTTGCCAGCACAGAGGTGTTGATGCTTTTATCTCCAGTAGAATAGACTACTGTAATGCCCTGCTCTCTGGTCTTCCCAAAGAGTATATCTATCCTACAATTACTCCAGAATTCAGCCTCACGTGTGCTGATGAGGACCAGAGGGCAGGAACATATTATACCAGTTCTACAATCGCTGCATTGGCTCCCTGTGTGTTTCAGGACTGATTTTAAGGTTCTTTTATTCATTTGTAAATGTCTTAGTGGTCTTGGACCTTCTTATTTGTCTAACCTTTTAAATTACGAACCCTCGCGGACCCTGAGGTCCTCAGGTACTGGCCTTTTAGTTGTTCCTAGAGTCAGAACTAAAACCTATGGTGAGGCCTCGTTTCATTATTATGCAGGCATGAAAATCACCTCACCTTTGGGCAAAATTTGCCGTTTTGAAGTTAAAAAGGGTGACCTATGTGAATTGTGTAGATCCAAGGAGTTTTCTTTTTTGAAGGCGGGGGGGGTGTTGGAGTCTGGAGATTTTTTTTTTTAATGACCATATGATTGACCTAATAAGCAAACTGTGCACTTTGGAAATTGGCCCTTTAAATGACACTTGGACAGTCAGTAAATCCTGTCCATAACAATCAGTCCAGATTGTTCCATTATTCCAGTCATACGAACGTTCATATGTACTTGGAGGTTACATTGCTAGACAGGATAGTGAGGGATTGGCCAGGTGTGTCCTCTGCCACAAGGACATAAATTATGCTAATAAAGGGCAGGATGTGAAGTTATTATTTTTTATTCTGTTTTTTTTCTCTTTAAATTATTATTGTTCATTTCTAAATAAAACATGGACAGCACAAGATGCATTTGATGTGTGCGTTTGGTGCTTCCTGCAGATCACTGAAACAGTGTGGGTGAACAGAGCTCAATATTTTGTTTGGTTGTACAGTATTTCCTCTGCACCACCCTGTTTTAACCCTGAGTGTGTGATGGCTTTCAAGTTCTTTTTGTTCTTTTTCTTGTTGTTATTTTAACTACTGTTTTTATTATGTAAAACACTTTGTGTTACATTGGTATGAAAGGGGCTTTATAAATAAATTTGATTTGATTTTGATTTAAAGGATTGCTGCCCTGTTCACCAACAAGACGATTAATACTAATCATCATAATTATCACATCATGAAGCCAAAGACGATACATTACTACGTGACCATGTGAAGACTCTGTGACATCATCAGTGGATCTGTGATGTCATCTGCTGTTACCTTCAGCCTGAAACAGACCAGTCCCATGATGACCTCAGCACAGATCTCAAACCTGTCGTCTGCTCGCACCAGAGTCTCAAACTCTTTGGCCAGGGCCACGTGCTGTAAAAAGAAGACATCATAATGTTCACTGTAAATCTACCTGGTGATACGGTTCACACGTTGATGAACGAGCACCAAACACAGCGTTGAAACTGACAAAAACACAACAGCAAAACTGAAATGGGACATTTCATTGATGTGAAACGTGTTTTCCATTTTCTTTTCTTTCTGAAACAGCATCAAGTTTTCTAAAAGTCATGATGCTTTTATTGGTGTTTTGCAGTGAAGCTTAATCACTTCAACAAACTAGTTGAAAGTTCTCAGAATACAGCTGATACATGTAATTACATGTCGTACCAGTTAATCCAACAGAGCATTTTCTGGAGAAAGTCCTTCAAACTGTTGTCAAGACATTAACTTGGTAATAAAACACCCAAACAACTTTAATCGAGGCTGTGATGTTTAGTGTCTCCACTAGATGGCAGTGGTGTCCAACTAGAAGGAGCACCTCTCAGCTCTCCCCAAAGTTTCCAACTGAAACGCATCTCTTTTCCTGACAGAGTGGAGCCACTAACAGCGGATTAAATATAATCATCTATACGCTGATACATCTGATTCAGCAGCAGGTTGATGGATCACATCTTGAGAGGAGGAGGCAGCTCATTGGAGGCACATCAGACAATTTCAAAATCAGGACTCAGTCACCATGAAATGGTTTCAACAAGTTCATCTCACCAGAAATAGTTGTCTCTGCTGTTGCTGTTATCATTGACCTGACTGTTCTAATTCAGAAGACACATGTACAGTAAATTAGTGTCAAATCAGTGTCACATTTGATTGACAGAGTAGACTGCAGGGAGGAAGAGGAGTATGTAGTGGAGAGACAGGCATTCAGTCATGAAACATGTTAAAGAAATAGAAGGAGAAAAGAGGCAGTCATCAGAGAAAATGCAGAAAAGGAAAATATCAGTCAGATATGTGCAGAATGTGACTGACAGGATGCTGAACGACACTATTATGATAGAGTTTAGAAGGCAGGATGGAGGAGGGAATTTAGAGGAAAGAAGGATGAGGAGGGATGAGACTTAAAATGTGTAGTTGATGTTCGCCAGAAAACTAGAAGATCTTCACAGCGACCAGACGTGGCTTTGAGGCTCTCTTTTTCCTCTCTCTTCCTCTCTCAATTGCCGTGTTGTCTGAGTGTGTCAGGATACGAAAAAGGCCAACTTTTAAATGCATAAAAGTATTTATTACAAGTAAAAGAGGCTCACAACAGACTCCTGCAGCAGTCTGGGATTTCCTGAGTGATGATGGGAGAAAATCCCCGAACAAAGGGGAGCACAAGCTTTCATAGTCTGGTCAAGCTGAATCTGAGCTCTACAGTCCTAGGACAGATTTAGTATAGGCGAGGTAGTATATCTCTTTTAACCTAAACAATATACTGACAGAGTTATACAGAAACTGTCACACACCCACATCACCCTGAATTCCTAAAACAGACAGGGAATGAACTCAATGACTTCTAACAACTGCCTTAAACTCGTTGACTCTAAAGAAACATGGTCAAATTTATGATAAAGAGGTATCATCAGAAACCACATTAGCATGGAGGTGACATTGGGGATAAAGGCATAGGGGGCATGATGGATTTTTCATACTGTTTAAGACAGTATTTCAGTATGTATTTTATTTTCTTTAAGGATTGACGGAGAGCAAGATAAAAGAGAGGCAAGACAGAAAAGAGGAAAAATGATGTGTCACAAACACATCAGTCCTTTGATTCAATTCAATTCAACTTTATTTGTATAGCATCTATTACAATGCAAGTTGTGTCCAGGTACTTTATAGACCCAGATCATGATCCCTGAGAAAATATCATAAACTAAAATGATAACATTAAATCTTAATCAAAGAAAAATGGCAAGTAAAAAAATTCCCCTAGTGGTGAGAAAAAAAACTTTAAACCAAACAGTGGCAAGAAAAAACTCTCCTTCAAGAGAAAGAAACCTTGAGCAGGACCTGGATCATACCTTCCTGCTGAAGACCAGCCGGGTAAAGAAAAAGAAGAGGAAGGAGACAGGACAGAGAGAGGATGGAGAACAGAGAGTGGAGAGTACATACCTCCTGGCTATCTTAGACAGAATGTATCAATAATTATCGTGAACTGGAGAACTAATACTTCCATGTAGGGGAGAATGGGGTATTGTGAGACACTGGGTAATGTGAGACACCCCTGTATCTAAGCAACAGGATGCAGCTGTGGTCATTTGAGCGGCTGATTATCAAGTCTCATCCTTTTCACCGTGGCCAGGAAGAGCCTGACTCCACTGTGTTGTGGTAAGCATGTGTTTTGTACAAAAATACATTTTTGGGATGTAGTACATTTTTTGGTTTTCACCATAATTAACTCTGGTGCTAAAAGTAATTGATTCAAGCGGACAAACTCATATCCTGTATATTATTGAACTATCGCCTTTTAATATGATGCGGTGCTGCGAGCCAAAGATTGGCCTGAATTCTGCAGAGAAGTTGTATTAATAAAAAAGTGCTGGAGGGTTAAAGTGAGACAATTGCCATGGGGAAAAGTAAGACACTGCTTCACTTTTCCCCTGGAGGCAAACTGAGACAAAAATTAAGCTTTGTTTTTTTGTGTCTTAAACAGTATGAAAAATCCATCATGCCAAGGAAATCCAACAGGAAGACAACCTGGGACCACTGAGGTCATGGAGAAAAAGAGGCCCTTAAGATGTGTTTCAAGGGAGCGAAATATTGACAAGTCAAGCCTCCTATGATTTATAAGAAAGAAGCAGCTGGGCCTGGACTGTGGTACTGTGGGCTGGGACTCAGTAGCCATGGCAACGAGAATTTTCACAGATGAGATGGAGGAACTCGCCAAACACCTGAAAGAACTCGCTGAACAGTCCTGTGGTCTCTCTCCAGCTAAGTGTCCCACACTGGCCTTTGAGTATGCAGACAAGAACCATGTCCCCATGCAGACAAGAACCATGTCCCATGCAGACAGGAACCATGTCCCCATGCACCAAGAACCATGTCCCCATGCAGAACCATGTCCCCATGCAGACAGAACCATGTCCCCATGCAGACAAGAACCATGTCCCCATGCAGACAAGAACCATGTCCCCATGCAGCACAAGAACCATGTCCCCATGCAGACAAGAAACATGTCCCCATGCAGACAAGAACATGTCCCCCATGCAGACAAGAACCATGTCCCCATGTAGACCAGAACCATGTCCCCATGCAGACAAGAACCATGTCCCCATGCAGACAAGAACCATGTCCCCATGCAGACAAGAACCATGTCCACATGCCTGCCAACTGGAATGAAACACAGTCTGCAGGTCCAGAGTGGTTCTGCAGCTTTCTAGCACGTCGCCGGCTTTCTGTCCGAGAAGGACAGGCCACTGCTTTCAATAGAACGACTGTTGGGGAGGTCTATGATAATCTGGCAGTAGTCATGGACAGGTGGGTGAATTGATTGTTCCGATGCATGTGTTTTATTCTCTAAAATTAAGTAGTTGAATTCCCTTTCTCCTTATTTTTAACAGGCATAAATTCCTCCCACACATGATTTTTAATGTGGATGAAACAGGTCTCCATACAGTACAAAGGCCTCACCAGGTGAGATGAGCCCTGGTACTCACCCAGGCTCCGGTCCTGCTAAGAACCAGGCTCATGCATCCAGCCCAGTCCTGGTCCTGCTCCTGGTTCTGCTAAGAACCAGGCTCTGGTCCCCCTAACAGCCAGGCTCAGGCATCCAGCCCGGCCCTGGTACTCACCCCGGCTCCGGTCCTGCTAAGAACCAGCCTCCGGTTCTGCAGGTCCTCTGCAGCACCCTGCCAGAGCTCTGGTTCCATTCTGGTTGTCTCAGACCACATCCTGGCGCTTCTAATCCACTTCCAGTACCCTGCTGGAGCTCTGTATGTAACCTACAGATCAAACATGCCAGTAATTCTGAACTTTCTGTCTGTTTCAGGTGGTGACTCAAAGAGGGAAAGGGCAAGTTGGTTCCATCACATCGGGCGAGAGAGGGGAGCTGGTAACTCTGGTCTGTGCTGTTAATGCTGCTGGGGACGCTGCACCTCCGATGCTGGTCTTTCCCAGAGTAAATTTAAAGACTGCTTCATGATCAATGCACCTCCAGGAGCAAAAGGTACATCCACCAGAACAGGATGGATGAATGAATGAAGATAGCTGGGCCGAGTTCCTCGGCCTCCTGATAAACCACACTTACTGTTCACCTGACCCCCCCATGCTTCTCATCATGGACAATCTTAAAGCTCACATATCACTCAGGGCAGTAGAACTCGCCAGGAGCAATGGTATCGTTATGCTCACTCTCCCACCTCACTAATCCCATTGCATGCAGCCTCTGGATGTGGCCGTGTACGGTCCGTTCAAAGCCCAATACAGCCGAGCTCTCGATGGGTGGATGCGATCGAATCCTGGCAAAACAGTCACCATCTACCAGGTTACAGGACTTGTGAGTCAAGTCTTCATGACAACCGTGACACCACAAAATGCAACTTCTGGGTTTAGGTCCACTGGGATTTTTCCATACAATTGTGACATTTTCCCCGATGAAGCGTTTGCACCATCCATTCCATCAGACTGGCCAAACCCTGAACTACAGCCTGCCACCAGAGATGCTCCACCTCCGGGAGAAGTTATTGAAGGCCTGCACCCTGCAGATGATCCGCCTGAAGATGACCCTCCTCCCGCTGCAGATAACGCAGCCTCCCGTATGAATTCGCCCACTCCCGCGCCAGCTGACACGGATCCAGGACCTTTAACTAACCGGCCTGGTTATGTCCCTCCACAGGAAATCATCGCACTTCCAAAGTTCACCCCCAGAAAACAAACCAGACGGAGGCACGTGAAGACCGCTATCCTCATCAACACTCCTGAGATGCAGGCACTCGAAAGGGCTTTAGAAGAAAGACGTAGCAGGCTGCAGAGGAAGTGCAAAAGAGGGCAGAAAAAGGTGAGCCAATCCAGAGCTTTTGAAAAGACACGTAAGAGACTGATGAGGAACTGCAAAAGAGGGGCTAAAAATTCGAGTCAATCCCGAGGACTCGCTATTGAGTGACGGGAGTCATAATCTGAGTTTCCTCTACTGTGGAAGTGGTTCTTTTCTCTAAGTTGAATAAAACCTTTTTTGAATGATACTTTGCATTATTTGTGTTTGTTCAGTCACCTCCAGAGTGGTGGAAAAAGTAAGTGGATCACTTTACCCCAGGGTGGCTCGCTTTACCCCCTTGAAATCTGGGCTTTGTCTCAGTTTACCCCATAGCTGGGGTAAAATGAGACACTTGACCTCTTTTTATAAAAACGATCCCATTTTCACCGTCTTTAGTCCGGCAAACATTCTGATCGTTTCCATCCTTAGGAAACATCCTAAATGAAAGAAAAATGTGTTAATTTTATAGACACATCAATTTAGCTTGCTTAGAGGGCAGGGGGAGTAAAGACCACCTCACATTACCTCACTGTCCCCTACTTCTATTCTGACACGTTCATAGTTAGTACATAAACTACAGAGATTACTCTATAATCTATAAACAGATGTGGGCTTTAACAGTACAAGCAATGAACAAATACATCCAGTTCCACCACACAGTTTTAAAATAAATTAAAACCTTTTAGTGTGACTTGTAATGTTCAGCCAGGCTGGACCACCAGGTGGGTCGCTTACCTTCCGTATATAAACTTGTAGGCCTTTGAGTCCATACAGACGAAAAACGAACCACATCTTTAATGAACGAAATCTTCTTTCCAGAGGAATCTGCCAGTGCTGAAGAATGAGAACAGGAGAGCTTTTTAGTTTTTTCTCCAGTGTCGATACACTCCTGTTCATGATTTCATCAGTTATAGTGAAAATCTGTGTTACCCTGTAATCTGTGACCAGCCCTGTTGGAAGAGAAAACACAAGGAGATCCATCACATGTTAAATAATATCTTATTCATTCACTAAAGTCAATCACTGTTACTAGAACCTCTTCAGAGTTATTTTAGGCTCAACCAGTCTGTTCACAGAGACAGAATTAAATCATGAGGAACTCTGGCCTGATCTTGAACTTCTTCAAGGCCCAGTTGGGGACATTAATGATAATCAGCTGTTCAGACGGTACGAAGGTGCTCCAGCGTTCAGTCACCTTCACCAGTCTGTTTTTGTGTCTGTCTGGATCAGGGAGCCACTACTTTGTATTTGAGGGCCGTGGTCTTTGAAATGGAAGTGTGTTCAGATGAGTTCAGTCATATTTCTGCCACTGATCAACCTTCCTCACAGCTTGAACGTGAGCAAGGTCTCAGGTGTTCGTTGGTGTCATCAGAACCATCAGACATGTCTGTGCTTTTCTACGATCACTGAGTCAGATTATTTAAGGGAGCAGAGTTTTACCTGATTCCTGGTTTTCATGTTTCAGGTAGACTGGATCCACTTCAAAGGCTCCAGTGATGTCTTTTCTATTCTTTACCCTGTTTATAAGAAAGAGAGAAAAGTTACAGATCATTCAGGAAGATCACATTTAGTCAAAATGGAAATCCACCTATTGACTTTATTTGTACAATGCAAAGAACATGCAAGAATGAAATTACACAATTTAACATATCAGATTTAAAAAAAATGTTTTTTTTAGAGCTGTCAAAGTTAACGCGTTAACGCGTGATTAACGCAAAATAATTTTAAAGCAACTAATTTTTTTAACGCGAGATTAACGCGAGGCTTCGCCTGGCCGTTGATGTACAATAGTAGAGAGGAAAGTAGGTTTAATGAGCCTCGGGCCCTGCCGTAGTTGTAGTCCTGTAGTCGTCCGTAGTCCTGTCAAAACAGGAAGCCATGCTCTGACTTTGACAGAAGCTGGGATAAAAATGGATACTTAGATACTATTTTGAATGGTAAGTTCAGCTTCAAAACCTTGCCTGATGGCTAACTCCACAAGATAAATGTTGTTTGTGTTTGCTGATGATGTGAATTTAGTTACCACCGGAGTCCCGACTACTGAAATATCACTTGTCGGCTAATTAGAGCGCGGATGCAGAAAGCCCCCCCATTTGAAGCAAACCACGAAAATATTTTGTATGAAGAACATAAGAGAAAAGAAATATATATAGATATATATATATATATATATATATATATATATATATATATATATATATATATATATATATATATATAATATATAATGGATTTGGCATTGTAGCAATAAATAAACATGCATTTGTTTTGCATAAGGCAAGCATTTGTGTACTCTCAAGGCAAGGCAACTTTATTTGTAGAACACAATTCGTACACAAGGCAATTCAAAGTGCTTTACAGATGCATAAAATCACAAGAAGGCAAACAGAATCATTCCATACAAGCATAAAAATAATCAATAATCAAATAAAATGGATTAATAAAAAAATTAATTAATTAAATTAAAACTGAAGAGTGCAGATAAAATCCTTCCAGTCATCATCTTCACATCTAAACAGAACTGTTTTCAGCCTGGATCTGAACATTGTCAGAGTTCAGGTCTGTCTCACATCTTCTAGGAAGACTGGTCCAGATTTTAGGAGCATAAAACTGAAATGCAGCTTCACCTTGTTTAGTCCTGACTCTGGACACCAGCAGGAGACCACTACCTGAGGTTCTCAGAGTCCAGGTTGGTTCATATGGATCTAACATGTCAGAGATGGACTTTGGAGCCATGAAGAGACTTGAACACAAGTAGAGCTGTTTTAAAGTCTATTCTCTGAGGGACAGGAAGCCAGAGACCTCAGGACTGGACTAATATGGTCGTATTTCCTGGTTCTAGTCAGGACTCGTATTAATAAGAGTAATACAACTTGAAAAAGATCTGTATAAGGTAGATTTAGAACAGATAAAAATATGCGATTAATTTGCGATTAATCATGATTAACTATTGACAGTCATGCGATTAATCTGATTAATTATTTTGAGAAATTGACAGCCCTAGTTTTTTGTATTTAACAGTAAATCCCAAAGCTCAGTGATACAACTGAAAGCTCCTCCATGTGTTGTCTTTGTGGCAGTTTTTATCAACAGACCAGTTTTATCATCTCAGTCAACAATGTTGTTGAATTCTCAGTGTAGGTGGATCTTCTCTGCACCTTTATCAGAATCCTGAAAACCCAAATTATTCCAGGTTGATCTAGTTGGTGCCAAGAAACTTTTTAAGACGACAGTCTGAAGTGAACATTGTGATCTGTTAACATGCTGACATGAACAACAAACCTTCAGTGTTCCTGATATCATTTCCCTATTTCTTAACTCTCAAAGCAAATTGTAGCTTTTCATGTTTGTGTTTGAATATTTATTTTTTTGGCACAGGATCAATACAGATAATTATATTAATCCAGCAAAATGATCTTTCCTATTTTTATAGAGAAGATTCTCTATAAAAATAGAGAAATTCTCTTTTTTGTTGTTGTTGTTGTTGTTTTATAGAACTTTTGTAGTAGATGCCAACGGTTTTATCAGCATTTTAAGCTGAGTTTCTAAAAACATTTCCTGTAATGACATTTAAATAGATATCAATGTACCATTTCAGTGGTAACAGGTATTATGCTAATAATGTGTCAAACAAAGGTGATGGAAACTGAAGAACCTCTTCCTGTGGTATATTTAAGGGTTTGACAGAAGGTGACAAAAGAGTCAGGGGGAAGGCATTGATCTATTTTTACTGAGTAAATGATAAAGGTGTTGGTGGATATTAGGACTCGTTGTTTTATGAGACCTTGAGTCACAGCTAAAGTCAACTGGAAAATATTATAAACGGTTAAAACAGTATGAGGAAGTCTTTGTTCCAGCTCCTTGTGCAACACAGTTGATTCGGCAGTTATAAATGCTGATAAATGGCGCCATCTACCGACATAAAGGTGCAAATACACTATGCGGGAAGCAGCAGGTCACGTGACACTGAGCCGAAGATTCATATGTGATGGAGAATCTCCATCCAGGTGACGCTGCGGCTGTAAAATGTTATTAGTATGTTTTATTACCTCTTTAATGAGCGGTTTATGTTAACATATCTGTTAAGATGTTAATTTAAGGTACTGTACTGGTAGCCTGGTTAGCACCAGACCATATCACTGGTCTAGGGACCCTCCTATTCTAAATCACGTAAGGGAGTGTGGTTTACCCTTGCATAGCCAATTAATGCATTTTCATTCACAAGTGACAAGATTTAATATGATCTTGCTCAACCTACATCTGTAAAGTCAGCTAACAACTTATTAAAATGCACCAGAATTCAGCAAATAACATGTACGATAATAATAAAAAACCTCTGGGGGAGGACCAATGTACAACAACTTGTGCAATCTGTTACATTGGCCAACCAATCTACATTCAAAACTGCCATAATGTGTGTGTGTGTTGTGTGGGGGGGGGGGGGGGGGGGGGGGGGGGGGGGGGGCACTACAAGACACACATAAGGTGTATATCTCTTTGCAATATGATTATGGTTATCAAATTAGAGGGTTATTTTCCAAAACGTATATTGGGACAGGGCGGCGGGGGCAGGGGCGGGTACGAGGCAGAGCCCCCCCACCCACATAACCAATCCCAATTTAACCCCTGAGTACACCAGTTATCTATAAAAAAAAAATACTGCAAAAGGAAAACTTGAATGTCCGAGGTGTGTTGGACCACTTACCACATTGCTGAGCAGTCAAAGTTGACTAAAAGCCATTTGTGTGGATTAAAGTTGAAGGAGTCTGCATACTGCATAAAAATAAAAAGAATATATTATTGAACTTAGACAGTTGAGTGTTTCACATTATTTGAAATGCAAAAAGAAGAAAATCCAGCAAAAAGCCTCAGACACACTCCCTCAGAGAGGCAGGCCATTACCCCGCTGCTCCTATCTTTTCTAATCTTTCTTTTACCTCCACAGCTTCAATAAAACTGTGCAGAGAGACAGTGATGCAGACTCCTGACTGACACAAAGAGAGCTGGTTGTCTCCTCATCCATCAGTCCCATCCAAGCAGCCAACCCTCCAGAAGAGCAGCACTCAAGAAAAACTACCAGATTTCTGTCTGATCAGACTTTGATTTCATTAACCATGGTACGGTAACTTTCCTTTCCTGTGTCTGTGCTTTAACATGTTCCTGTTGCATCGAAAGAATGTTAAAAGTAGAAAACAGCAAGACTTTAGAGAGAAAATGTGACAGTAGAGCTAATATTAGTGGTGTCAGAGTAGATGGGACGACGCTGTTCCTTCTAGTGTGAAGTCTGTCTTCTCTGTTTCCACACCAGCGTTGTTTGAGCTGGTGTGTGTGATAAACTGATAGATGAAGGTCTGTTGCTGCCTCAGGAGATGATCCTGTCCTCGTCTCTGTGTCTCTGCACAGCTTGGAAAGCAGCAGCTGCTTCTCAGGCAGATTGATGTCTGTGTCTCATTTATGCCACTGAACTACTAACTGCAGTAAGACATCAGTGCACTGCATGAAATCAAAGTTTTCAGTCTTTTACACACCTCTACTCCATTCAGTAAAGGTCTAAACTCAGGACAGATAAATGCGCTTCCAGCATAAGCTGCATCAATGTGCATCCACATGTTTTCCTTATTGCCTGAAACAGAAGACATGAAATCAGGAGATTACTATCAACTGAAATCTTTGTGATGATGAAACAAACTGTACAGTTGATTAAAATCACTTATAATAAAACAAAATGAAAACTAACCAAACACATACTTTTACTTTCTAACTTCTCAGCACCTTTGATCTAGATTTCCCTTCAATCACTCTGGTCCTTTTAAATCAAAGTATTTATTGATGAATGAATCTTTATTGAAGCAGGTTCGTCCCACTGAGATCAATGAGCTCATTTACAAGGAGACCTGGTCCAAACACACAGTCACTGCTATGAGGGAATCAGAGTCACCAGGTAACCTGACATGCATGTTTCTGGACTGGGAGGGAGAAAACCTGAACAACCAGGAGGACATGAAAGGCCCCTGCTGGGATTTGAACCAGGAACCTTTGTACTGGGAGCCAACAGCCCTGACCACTGTAGCGATCCCCGTCATCGGATGTTTTATTAATTAAATTGCTGGAGGGACAGCAGCCTCAGCAGGGCCTGTGAACTTTTACCCCGTATCTGAACCCACACACACACACCTGGGCCATAAAAACTTGAAGATACCCCACGTTACCATGACGACGCTAATCACGAACCTCTTAGCAAGCCATATAACTCTTGATCCCAAGACGCCAGAATGCAAGTGGAAGACAACCAGACCCTCAAAGTTACTGTGTTGGAATGCACTCAGACAACAAGGGGGGTGATAAACCTTTTTGTGAGTCTTCAGAGAGATTCTCTGAAGGGGATCATAAAACCACCCGAACGTGCTGCATTGCAGAGAGGACAACGGCCCCCCCTCTGAATGGTAGCAGACAAATTAAAGTTTTGATGTAACCAGATGTATGTGGACATAACTGTTGCTATTTGTGTTTGTGATGCTTTGTCGTAAACTGTTAACACACCTTGATAATTAATTAACTGTTTAAATGTTGTTTAAGAGTGAGTACTACAGAAAACTGCAACGTGAGGACCAGAGGACCAAAAAGGACTCCAACTCCCAGCATGCTTTGCAAACATTTCATTCTTTTATGGCCTGGGACCCCCAGGCCTCTGACTGGCCAAGGTGTTGCCCGGTCGGTGGGCCGACCCCCTTTATTTACCTAAAACTCATGAATATTCCAGTGGTATAAAACAGGACGACAGTCTTTTGTCTTCTCTTCTCCCTGCAATCTTCTCTCTCTGCAACTTCTCTTTGCAATCTCCGCTCTTTTCTCTGTTTTTTTTTTCTTTTATTACTTTCTTTTTATAGTACGGACGACACACTGAAATCTTTTGTTGCTTCATTTTCCTTTTCTTAAGTTGATTTTGATTCTGCGCTGTGATTTCTGTTCTCATTTTTACAGAAGCTTGGCAGTTGCGCCGCATTGAGTTTTTGATAGAACAAATCATTGAATAATTTTGATTAACCGAAGTTAGTTGTAGCAGACTTTTTGATCGCAATTTTTCTTTTATAAGTTCTGCCTTCACGTGCGGTGGGGAGTGCTTAAGACGTTTTGACGTTTGACACCCTGAAACCCCACGCTTAGAACTTTTTAGCCAAGCTGACCAGATTTTTGCATTAGTTTAATAATTTTTATTTTTGTTTTATTTCGTCTTTCTTTTTGGGGTTCACCTCAATTTTGACAGGCCACTCATAAAGCCATCGAACTATTAACTGCCAATTCCTGTGACTGGGCAAAGCCGAAGTGCAGAGCCTCCCACTAAACTGATCTCTCTGCTGACCAGCGCCGTGTCCGGGGACACCAGAACGTCTAAGCCTGCCCGGTCAGATTCCAAGACTCCGGAACCGACCCAACTACCAGACGAAAGGAAGCGGTACCATCCGAACTACCAGATGAAAGGAAGTGGTACCATCCGCCCGAGTCACACGCTATGTCCGGAGACCCTGCGGGCAGGATCCCCTCAGCCATCGTCCTAAAGGCAGTTCCCGGACGGCCCACTGCGAGCCGTGTTAATCCGGTGCGCTACGGACACCTAAGTCGCCAGACTCCCCACAGGGTAAGGCTGAAACGAGATAGATCAGTATCTCTTAAGTTTTGTCTATGGCTCAGACAGATCGTGCGCCACGGACCACGTCCGGGGCCACGTCCCCATTATTCGGCAGCTAATTAGTTCGAGAATTGTCCCTTCTTTCCCCTTTTTATTCACTTTGTTAGTCCGACTAGCCATAGCAACCCCTTCGGTACCCGCCATCTTTGTTGTTATGATTCACTTCCTTCACCTTCTGTCATCATTTCCTGTCATGCGCTATAGCCAAAAATGAAGAAATCGTTAATGTTGATGTGCATTTTATATATATATAAATGTCTTATATGTTTTGTGTTCACGTCTGTGTCTAAATAAATGTTTTTAAAACATATTGGCGACTCTGATGATTAATTTCCACAGCCAATCCAACTCAAAAAGAACGTACAGAAATAAGTGACTCATTCGCTTTCTGATTTTTCCTTCTTTTTAATAAAAGAAGGTGGCACCCCTGGCATTATTAAAATATTTATAAATTACACGAGTCACCCTACACCACCAAGTGCTGTCGTTTATGTGTGTGTTGTAAAGCTGATGGATCCAGCAGACCTCCAGACCTGGTCCTCCTATGAATCCTAAAAACTGAGTGTGTGTGACCTGTTGACTCACACAGGGGCCCCAGCTCAGAGATGTGATCAAAAGCACATGATGGAGTGGTACCAAGAGTGGCACAGAACTGAAACATGAGCACAGACACACATTAATGCACTTATTATCAACATCCTGCAGTGTTTTCTACATTCTGACAGCTTCTGTTTTCTGTATTATTTTGAGACACAGATGGCTCAGAGCTGCTGGACCTCTGCAGCCTCTTTGCTGCAGCTCTCTGACACTGATCTGTGGCTCCAGATGAGACAGGAAGTATTGCACTAAAACAGACGGTGATGCATGATGTTCTCCTTCAGCAGAAAGCTCAGGGCTCAGCTGCATCACAGGAAAATGACACCATCCTGGCTGCCAGCTTCAGCAGCTGAAGAAATACTCTGATAAAAACATGTTTGATTCAGTGGACAGTGATTCATGATAGTGAATGTGTCTGTCCCTGACTGTGTTTTACATAGAAAGGGATGAGTCCAGCCAGTTTGTCTTCCTCCACCATCTTCTTCAGCATTTCCTCCCTGACAGCATACTGGTCGTCCGTGGGAACCATCCTCATCGGTACTGCTCCGATCAGAGCAGCACGCTCCACCGACGAATGAGCCTGAGGTTGAAAGAGAAGTACCCCAGACTGAGTTTCTGGTCCTGCTGAGAGCGCTGCAGCATTTTACATCAATGCCTGCAGCTGCAGTCAGTTTTGAGTTCTTGTGTTTTGCAGCTGCGAGTACAAGAAGAACTCCATGTAGACGTCCCTCGTTTAAACTATGTAGATTGTTGTGCACCTTTCAACATCAAAATAATTTACACATTTATTTATCTGATATGTATTCTAGACCAACAGAAGCGTCGTACAAAGATAAGTGGTGGTGACGGTGTATTTTCTGGTTACCTGCTCAGAAGTATAAGCCACCAGTCTGGAGAGGATCTCAGACTCAGAGCTTCCAGGTTGGAGCTCCTTCACCCGTCTGACTGCTTTACAGCGAGCAGCAAGCAGGGATACGAGCGTGGCCTCGCTGGCTGTGCCCTGATGGAGAATTACAGCACAGGTTCAGCTGAATGTACCTGGTATTCTCAACAGAAAAAACATCTGATTGACAGAGCATTCAGAAAATGAGTGACGCTGATGGACACAGTGGACTGTTGGGGGAACGTCATGGTTTCATCATCCAGAGTTCACTCCAGCTCATTTTTCCACAGCGCAGAGGCAGCAGGGCAACAATAAAGGCCATGTCACAGCAAACCCCAATCATTTTCTAAATGACGCTCCTCAGCGTCAGCAGGATCAACCGGCATTTTATCAACATCCATTATTCTTTCAGGTCAGATCAATTTGTCCAAAAACACCGCAACCTGTGGATATGTGGATAATCCAACCCAACGGGACGAGCGCTGGACTTTATTGATCCCGACACGTGCATCGGCCTCAGCGGAGTCGTGAGTAAAACCTCGCACTCGAAGTTATGACTCAAATGTGACGTGGTTCATGACTTCGGATGCTTATGAAATGTTTGTGAATGGACAAGTACTATGAAATGAGTTCTGCAAACAAGTAAAGAAACGGTGTTGATGAATAAATTGATCTGACCTGAAAGAATAATGGATGTTGATAAAATGCCGGTTGATCCTGCTGACGCTGAGGAGAGATTTAAATTACTCAGCACGTCGCGCAAAGGGAGGCTTGGAGCGTGCACACGCAAAATGAATGAAATAAAAGATTTAATGGAAACTGGAGGGAATGTTGAGAAAGTGGATGAATCTGTGGCTCTCTTTCAAAGATCACTGAATGATTTTAAGCAGGTTCATGAAATGGTCCAAACGTTTTTGTCTGAGGAAATAAAGGAAAAAGAGACATGGATTGGTATAAACCAAAAATGTCCACATTTGAGGATTTCCTGAAGGATGTGGAAAAATGGAAAATTTCTCAAACAGATCCTCAGTCACTCATTGAACCCATGGACAGTATTTCCAACATTTCAAAGAGTTCAGGAGTCTCAAACAGTTCAAAAACAGGATCAATCACTTCTGTTACTTCAGCGCGACTAAGAATTGCCACAGAAAAGGCTGCACTGCTAGCCAGGGCTGCTGCTTTAAAAAGGAAACATGTACTGGAAATGGAGAAGGCTCAACTAAACACCAGACTGGAACAAATGGAGTTGGAGATGAGTCTGGCTGAATCAGATGCAAAGTTAAAGGTGCTGGAGAACTTTGAATCTCAAAATGAACAACACTTGCCAACATCTGAACCACAAGAGCAGCAAGAGGATGGCATGAATGAATATTTGGAAACTTACCAGAAAAAAGTAGATGTGACAGTGATTCCAGAAACATCTACTGTTAAATTTACTGGACTTGGAGCGATTCCCAAAACCCCCCTCCAAAGATATCTGAACCAACAACCAAACCCACTAGCAAGCTCTCCACAACAAAATAAGAAAACATCACGTGTCACTCTACAACAGCAAAGTCCTACAGTTCAGAGTTCTCCACAAACAGCAACAGGTGGCGGGATTAACATGACAAACAAAGATGACTTTTACTGACTGTAATGCAGAGACAAAATGATATTGCTAATTTGTTGGCTTTGCAGCACAAGCAAGTATCACTGCCTGCACGTGAAATCCCAGTTTTTGATGGAAACCCACTTAATTATCAAAGCTTCATAAGGGCATTCCATCATGGCATTGAAGAAAAAACCAATAATTACCAAGATATGTTATATTATCTGGAGCAATATACGTCAGGCCCCTGCCTTGAGTTGGTTAGAAGCTGTCTTCACATGGATGCTGGGCCAGGCTTTATAGAGGCAAAGAGACTGTTAAAGGTGCATTTTGGAAATGACATAAAGATTGCAAATGCTTATATGACAAAGGCTCTGACCTGGAACAATATAAAGGCAGAGGATGGAAAAGCACTGCAAAGTTATGCACTTTTCTTAAGAGGCTGTTGTACTGCCATGAGAGGTCTGCAGGACATGGCGGAGCTTGACCTACCATCCAACTTAAAGCTCATTGTATCAAAACTTCCGTATAAACTAAGGGAGAGGTGGAGAACTGCAGCTTGTGACATTTTGGAGCAAAGAAACACGAGAGCAAGACTGCAGGATATATACATACTACTAGATCCTCTTTTTGGTGATATTCAGGACCCTCTCACACATATTAGGACTTTAAAGGCCAAATCCATCACAGACCCAAAACCAAACACATTTAAACGCAAAGGAAGCAGCTTTGCTACCACAGTGGCAATGGTATCTGACAGCAAAGCACAACATACAGAAGAGAAATCACCCATTAAAGTCAATTTGGACCCCAGTACACACCCAGACACCTCATGTGCTTTTTGTGCTGGCAACACAATCTAGCTGAATGTCAGAAGATATATGAACAATCTCATGAAGCTAAAATTAAGTTTCTCAGAGACAATGGATTGTGTTTTGGATGTTTGAAATTGCAGACATCCCAAGTTCCAAAAGGTCATTTCAGGGAGATGTTCATCGAACCAACCGCCGTCCACCACCACCCCGCCACCCCACCCCCCCGGCGCGGCCCATACATACACACATACAACTTTTCACCAGCTTTTTATTAACTACCGGTAATTTCTTAAAAACAATACAGTATTTCTTTAAGCATTTCAAATATATGTCCATGTCTTTTAAATCTTCCAGCCTGCATTGAACGCTTTTCATGCTTTATTTTTCCAGGGACTTTTTCAGACTCTCATTATATGTACTGGCTGCTTATTGGTTTATTTTGCTGACCAAATCAATCGGCGCGCTCTCTTACAACCAGTCGCCCGGAACACTGAACACAGTGAACACACTGAACAGAGCTCTCGTTTGAATGCATGCAAGCGTAGCCCCCCCCCCGTGCCTGCGCAATGTAACTGAAGTACGAGCATGATGCGGGATGTAGTATCTTGTCTTCATGCTCGCGCTCGCATTGTTAAAAAAAAAAAAAAAAAAAAAAAACTCCCTTGCGTAGTCCAAAATCCGGGATATTTTACCTAGCTCGCGGGCATCAGGGAGCCACTATTAAGTTCAGGGAGACTCCCGGAACTTCCGGGAGACTTGGGATGTCTGAAATTGGGACATTTGAGCAAAAACTGCAAAAGAAGAATGAAATGTCAGAGTTGTCAGAGCAAACACCCCACTATTCTGCACATAAAGAGATCTCCCAAACTTGAGACAGCCGCTTACAAGGTGGAGCTGAATAGTTTTGAAGCTAAGCCCGAGGAAACATCGATCAGCAGTGCTCTTGTGTCACTTGGAGAGGGGGAAGGAACTGGGGCTGGTAAAGACTGCATACTCGCCATAGTTCCAGTGAGGATTAAAGTCTGAAATGGAAATAAAAGTGTACTTACCTATGCCTTCCTGGATCCAGGCAGTACTGACACGTTCTGTACGGAGAACCTAATGAGGAAGCTCAATGTTAGAGGCCGCAGAACTGAAGTTCTTTTGCAGACTATGGGAACAGAGAAAACAGCTAAGAGCTATGAGCTGACCGGTCTGGAGATTGGTCATATAGAGGAAGATACCTACCTGCCACTGCCAAAGTTATATACACAAGACAAAATTCCTGTGACGAGAAGAAATATTCTCACCCAGGCAGATTTATTCAAGTGGCCCTATCTGCAGGAGATTAAGGTAAAGGAGATAGATGCTGATGTGGATCTTCTTATTGGTGTGAACGTACCAAAGGCTATGGAAGCATGGAGAGTCATTAATAGCCAAGGAAATGGACCATATGCAGTTAAAACACTGTTAGGATGGGTGGTTAATGGTCCACTCAATGTTTCTACTGCTATGGAGGAGGAAGGCACTGTGGCATCTGTGAACTGAATCTCCCTTGTGCACATTGAAAGGCTTCTGGAAAGACAATATGCACATGATTTCCCAGAGATAAACTATATGGAGAAAGTGGAGATGTCGGCTGATGACCGACAGTTCATGAAAATTGCCACAAGTTCTGTTACTCTCAAGGATGGCCACTACTACTTACCTTTACCTCTCCGTGACAGGAACATTAGCATGCCAAACAACTATCAGATGGCAGAACAACGAACATTACATCTGAAAAGAAAATTTCAAAAGGATCCGATTTATGCAAGTGAGTACAGAGACTTTCTGAGTGACATCATAAGAAAATGCTATGCTGAGAAAGTACCACCAGAAGATTTAACACCAGAAAGTGGTAGATTGTGGTACATACCCCACCATGGGGTGTATCACAAACGAAAAAAAAACCCTCCGTGTAGTCTTTGACTGTGCATCAACCTTTAAAGGCACATCACTCAACAATGTACTCCTACAAGGCCCAGACTTGGCTAACTCACTTATTGGTGTTCTGCTCAGATTCCAGCAAGAGCCTGTTGCAATTATGGCAGATATTGAGAGTATGTTTCACCAGGTGAGAGTCACTGAAGAGGACAGGAACTTTCTCAGATTCCTATGGTGGCCAGAGGGAGACACAAGCAAAGCCTTGGAGGAATACAGGATGACTGTTCATCTTTTTGGCGCTGTCTCTTCTCCAACCTGTGCAAACTTTGCACTGCAAAAGACTGCAAAGGATAACAGTAACATCTTTGATGGAGAAGTGTCTGACACAGTAAAATCTAATTTTTACGTCGATGATTGTTTGAAGTCAGTTCCAACAGAGAAGCAAGCAATAAGTCTTGTTAAGAACCTCAAAGAAATGTGCTCTCTTGGAGGATTCAAGCTGACCAAGTGGGTTAGTAATAGTCGCACTGTATTGGCATCAATCCCTGAAGATGACAGAACAAAACAAATGAAAAACTTGGATCTGGACAGGGAAATGCTGCCTACTGACAGAGCATTAGGACTGTACTGGGACGTTGAAAAAGATGTATTTAGCTTTCATGTCACGGTTAACAACAAGCCCCCCACTAGAAGAAATATACTTTCCCTTGTTAGCTCTGTGTACGATCCTCTTGGTTTCCTTGCCCCTTTCATATTAAAAGCCAAGCAAATCCTCCAAGAACTCTGTAAGGCTAAGCATGGGTGGGATGAAGTGGTTCCTGTGGAACTGCTGAAGCCATGGCAACAGTGGCTCATGGATCTCGAGAAGCTGGACAGATTCCAGATCAACAGGTGTATGAAACCAAAAGACTTCGGTCAAGTAAAAACCGCACAACTGCACAACTTTTGCGACGCAAGTGAACAAGGTTACGGAACTGCTAGTTACTTAAGGCTCACAAGTCACTCTGAAGAAGTATATGTTGCATTTGTGATGGGAAAATCAAGAGTCACTCCAGTCAAAACAACAACAATTCCCAGACTGGAACTCACTGCTGCCACACTGGCTTCACGAATAGACAGGATGCTACGCTCAGGGCTTAAAATACAGCTCCTAGAATCCACTTTCTGGACTGACAGCCAGTCTGTCCTGAAATATCTTGCAAATAAGACAAGGAGGTTTCGAACTTTCGTTGCTAACAGGATTTCAGCGATCCATGACTTATCAAAGGTGAGTCAGTGGAGGTTTATAGACTCCAAACACAACCCGGCTGATGATGCATCTCGAGGATTGAGCATCGAACCCTTCCTTGGATCTAAGACATGGCTTCAAGGGCCTGGAGAAACCTGAAACAGAATGGCCAAAAACGCCTGAAGAGCTTGACTCAATCCTTCCAGATGATCCAGAAGTGAGGAAGGAAGCTATTGTAAGTAGCACCGTCATAATAGCTGCGGAAAAATCTCCAACAAGCAAGTTGATTGAGTATTATTCATCATGGAACACTCTAAAAACAGCCATAGCTTGGATGCTAAAACTTAAGAATCTCCTTCTGCAGATGAACAGGAAGAGAAAAGAGAAATGTGCATTAATCAGTCAAGATAAAGGAAAATCACTTAAAGATCAGATGCTCCTTCTCAAAATAACTGTAGTTACAAATCTTTCAGTGGAGGACATTGACAATGCAGAAAAGGCCATCATTGGCTATGAGCAGAGACAGCACTTTAAAGAGGAAATGGCCTCTCTTAGACAGGGAAAGCCATGCAGAAGAGGAAGCTCCCTGTATAAACTGGACCCTGTCATTGCTGATGCTGATGTCCTGAGAGTGGGAGGAAGGACAAGGAGGATGGCTATGCCAACAGAGAACAAACACCCAATAATCCTACCTAAACATTCCCATGTGTCAAAAATAATATTGAGCCATATTCACAGACAAGTTTGTCACTCTGGACGAGGTCACATGCTCTCCAAACTTCACCAGCGCTATTGGCTAGCTGGTGCCAACTCTTTGGCAAGAAGAATTATCAAGAACTGTGTGTTTTGCAGACGACAGCAGGCAAGAGCTGGGGAGCAGAAAATGGCTGATCTCCCTCTAGATAGAGTCACACCAGATCTTCCACCATTCACTCATGCTGGTGTAGACTACTTTGGACCTATTGAGGTGAGACGCGGCCGTGCTCTGGTCAAGAGATGGGGAGTAATATTTACTTGCCTTGCAAGCCGTGCTGTTCACCTGGAGGTTGCCAGTCAGCTGGATACAGATGCATGCATAAATGCTATTCTTCGATTCATCTGTCGTCGAGGCTCAATTAAAAGCATCAGATCGGATCAAGGCACCAACTTCATAGGTGCACAGAAGGAATTGGAGGCCTCTGTCAAACAACTGGATAATAACAAAATCCAAAAAACACTTCTAAAAAGCGGAATTGAGTGGACATTCAACACCTCAGGAGCTCATCATGGTGGAGTATGGGAAAGACTAATTAGACTGGTGAAAAAGATCCTCTACTCTGTCCTAAAGGAGCAAACTCTAGATGATGAAGGTCTACATACAGCTTTGTGTGAAGTGGAAGCAATCATGAATGATAGACCAATTACAACTGTAACCAGTGACCCAAATGACCTTGAGCCCCTAACTCCGAATCATCTGCTTCTCTTAAAATCAAATCCTGTCATGCCCCCCGGACTTTTTGAGAAGAAGGACATTTACTCAAGGAAAAGATGGAGGCAGGTGCAGTATATTGCAGACTTATTCTGGAGAAGATGGACTAGAGAATACATTCCACTGATACAGGAACGACAGAAATGGAATGACATCAAAAGGAATTTTGCTCCTGGAGATCTTGTAGTCATCATTGATGACAATGCCCCAAGAAACAGCTGGCTTCTAGGACGAGTGGTTAAAGCTCTTCCAGGATCAAAAGGACTTGTTCGCAGTGTTTTGGTGAAAACGAAGACCAGCATCATTCAAAGACCCATCACCAAGCTCTGTCTCCTTCTGGAGGCAGCAGACTGAGTTTGTTTATCCATTTTTGTGCACCTCTGACTGTTAGAAAAAGGGGACTCTATGAACTGTCTGACCCAGCAGAGTCTTTTGCCTTTGGAAGGCTGGTTGGAATGCTAATGACATGGACTTGATCGGCAGAGACAAATGTTTTGCATGAATGTAATGTCTCTATCACTGTATTATTTGTATTATTTAGGTAATTGTTATATGCTAAACAATTAGGGGCTGGTATGTTAGAGCCATTTCTGTATGTTTTGTTTGACTTATTATTATTCCTAATAATACTGTAGGTTAGGGACAAGTAGGTAAGTAATGGTTCTAAGTTTATAGTTTAGTTTATTTAGTTCAACCGTAAGCTTATATATATGTCATTTCCTCCCAGGAAATGACATATATAGGAGCGAGGGACAGGTGCGGCTGATGAGACAGCTGACGAGACAGCTGATGTGACAGCTGATGTGACAGCTGATGGGACAGGGGAGAGCCGTATTGTTTTTGGACCGCTCTCCTTTTTTCCGTTTAAAAGCTACTATAAGCTTAAAGGTGGAGTAGGTGTTGTTTGAAAAACGGTTCCAGCAATCCAACTCAAGTGAGATTTTGAAAATATACACTCCCTCCCTCCTCCCAAAGGCTCCGCCTCCTCCTCTTCAGCTCACCCCTCGAAACCACGCCTTCACATGATTCACGACTGCATGAACCATAGGGAGGGAGGGAGGGAGGGAGGGGTGATATTTGATGGACGTATTAGGCAGCCAATCAAAATAGTGATGATCACTTTTTTGATTGGTCAGAGTTTTTCTCTGATTATACCTTCTAGACTGGACCAAAATGTTTAGTTTTTTTTGCAAACATTTTATTTCAGTGGGTGCAATGGAAATGTGAAAAGGTTTTCAGGCAATATTGTAAAAAGTGTTGCAAAAAAACAACACCCACCCCACCTTTAAGTGGACCTATGTTTTGTATGGACACTGCAAGATCGAGAGATCAATAAATCTCAGTTCGATTCAAGCCGGGCAGTGAGTGGTTTATTGAAGCGCGTCAAGACCGCAGGTCTCCTCTGAAATTTGGAAGGCGGCTGGAAGACAATTAAGCGGCCACACTTCTGTTTATCTAGTATCAACCACACATGGCTCATATACAGCCCTGTTTTAATACAACCCTCCCTAGATGAAACTGATACAACCAGCGGTGGGTTGAGTTCTACAATTAGACAGAAGTGCCAGACCAGGAGCAGATGGATGGAGTATTTTGGTGACCTACCTCATAGGAGGAAAAAAAAAAAATTTGGATATGTAGAAAGCAAGTGTTTTAATATCAACTAAAAATTGAACATAAGCATTACAACAAAATACTAATCTCTATTGAAATGTCTCTTAAAACAGAAATTGAATTAAACATCTTTTTGTTATGGACAATTACTAGCGCTGGGCAAGTTAACGTGTTATTCTCACGTTAACGCATCAATTTATTAACGCTGACATTTATTTTTGAAACTCTGCATGTGAGCAACGCATGTTGCTCACATGCAAAGTTTTTGCTTTTGTTTTGAAAAGTCTGTTTCTGGCTGCTGCGGAACCAGAAGAGAATTGGCAGGTAAACATGCAGAAAAGCTAAAACGGACATGGAGAACGGTAAAAATCAGTGTACTTTACAGTTTGAGTAGCAACTCATGTAGCAATATTAACAATTCTGTCTGAAAAAACAATTCTGGACTGCAACAAAACTTTAAAACCCCTTTGTTAGGGTTAACCCCAACCATAACCCTCATTCCTCCATTTTGATGCTGTTCACTTACTGGTTACTTCAGTGTGGCTCCATCTAGTGGCACAGATGTGTAACGACAATGGTCTCGTCCTCCAGTATAAAACGACTCCCATTTTTAAGAATATGACTTCTAGATTAAAATATCGTCCTATATTTGGGCCAATACGGTAGTTTGATCAAGGACTTATTCAACAGCAGATGGGTGTCCTGCAATGCTGGAAATGAGCATCAGAAGATTCTGTGCTCGTCATGATCTGAGGAGAAAAAGACTTCTATCAGATGCAGAACTTGAAAGCGCTTTGGTTCATCTATTTATGAGCTGAGTTTTCATTCAGATTTCTACAATATTGGAAATATTATAGTATGTGATTCCAGCGCTGCCATGCTACCTGAACTGCTGCACAAAGCCATTTCAGGGTCACGTAAACCGGACAATTAAATATTAAAAACAAATTCAGTCACGTGGCCTGATTTTTCATTTCTACTCTAAAATTGAAAAAAAACTTTAAAGACTTTTCAAGTCTAAAATTGAAATATATACATTAAAAAAAACAAGCATTTTCCTTTTTTTGTGTTGTGATTAAAAAATTGAAATACAAAATAAATTGTCACTTTTTAATTTTTTTTTTTTAAATTTTTGATTGACAATTGGAAATGGAAATAATGAATGATACACAGATTGATAAAGTTACAGAACTAGACCATTGTTTATTTTTAGAACATACGTGCACCTGCACACCATTTATTAGATAAGTGATTGACTGCTTGTTAGCATAATTAGCACGCTTTGTGGCAAATTGCCAGCTGATTATTATATTCTTTAAAAACCGCAACAGTCTCTTGGCATATCAGGCACGCAGTAGTTTAGCGGCGTTCGGGGAAAAAATATTTAGTTTTCCACTCCTTGTTAAACACTTGATATTCTCAACCCACTTTCTTTTTCTTAGGTCTGCTCATCTTGAGCAGAAGGGCTAAGGGCTCCAAGAGTGAAGCGCAAACACAGAGTAACGCATTGCACCTCAACAAAGGTCAACGTCTCTGGAGTGTGCCACCTAGTGGGAAAATGTGAGGATTGCAGGGAAAACATAACATTACCAAGGTTTATTAATATAATTTCTTCGAGAGAGAGTTCCTGAGAGTTCTTGATCTAAGGAGATAAATCTACTGATCAGACCTGCAGTCTGGACCAAACCAAAAACAAACCAAGATTTACTGGAAACCTGCAGTGGTCTGACAAGCCCCCTTGTTATTAAAAAAAAGTTCTGAAAGTCAAGAAAGAAAAAAAAGACAAAGGTTATCTGCAATAGTTGTTTTAAAAGTAAGACCTTGAAAATAGTACAAAGGTTCAGAGCAGAGGGGTTTTTATTTTTCTTGTTTTTGTTCTTGTAACTGACTGTGTTCTTATCTCAAAATCGTAATGTAAGAAATGGACAACTTGAGCTGATGTGGCGATCACGTCTGTTCATCTGAACCCAGCACCGAGCAAATATTCTGCATGATCTGAATAAATCACATGAACCAGAGTTTATGTGGTGTTCATTCAGGTCCTTACCTGCATCCAGGTAATTACACTCCCATCTACTTTTATTAACAAAAAAAAAACATTTTTATTGTGGGAATAGTAAGAACTGGACATCTAATTGATACATATACTTGGATCTATAGTTTACCCAGTGAAATACACTACTCAAAAAATTAAAGGAACACTTTGTAATCAGAGTATAGCATCGAGTCAATTAAACTTCTGGGATATTGATTTGGTCAGGTAAGTTACAGAGGGGGTTGTTTATCAGTTTCAGCTGCTTTGGTGTTAATGAAATTAACAACAGGTGTACTAGAGGGGCAACAACGAGACGACCAACAAAACAGGAATGGTTTTACAGGTGGAGGCCACTGACATTTTTTTCCCCTCCTCATCTTTTCTGACTCTTTTTCACCAGTTTTGCATTTGGCTAGGGTCACTGTCACTACTGTTAGCGTGAGGCGATACCTGGACCCTACAGAGGTTGCACAGGTGTCACTACTGTTAGCATGAGCCGATACCTGGACCCTACAGAGGTTGCACAGGCAGTCCAACTCCTCCAGGATGGCACATCAATACGTGCCATTGCCAGAAGGTTTGCTGTGTCTCCCAGCACAATCTCAAGAGCATGGAGGAGATTCCAGGAGACAGGCAGTTACTCCAGGAGAGCTGGACAGGGCCGTAGAAGGTCTAATACCCATCAGCAGGACCGGTATCTGCTCCTTTGTGCAAGGAGGAGCAGGAGGAGCACTGCCAGAGCCCTACAAAATGACGTCCAGCAGGCCACTGGTGTGAATGTGTCTGACCAAACAATCAGAAACAGACTTCATGAGGGTGGCCTGAGGGCCCGACGTCCTCTAGTGGGCCCTGTGCTCACTGCCCGGCACCGTGGAGCTCGATTGGCATTTGCCACAGAACACCGGAATTGGCAAGTCCGCCACTGGTGCCCTGTGCTTTTCACAGATGAGAGCAGGTTCACCCTGAGCACATGTGACTGAGGTGAAAGGGTCTGGAGAAGCCGTGGAGAACATTATGCTGCCTGTAACATCGTTCAGCATGACCGGTTTGGTGGTGGGTCAGTGATGGTCTGGTCCATATCCATGGAGGGACGCACAGACCTATACAGGCTAGACAACGGCACCCTGACTGCCATTAGGTATCGGGATGAAATCCTTGCACCCATTGTCAGACCCTATGGTGGTGCAGTGGGTCCTGGGTTCCTCCTGGTGCACGACAATGCCCGGCCTCATGTGGCGAGAGTATGCAGGCAGTTCCTGGAGGATGAAGAAATTGATAACATTGACTGGCCCCCACGCTCGCCTGACCTAAATCCAATAGAACACCTCTGGCACATTATGTTTCGATCCATCCGACGCCGCCAGGTTGCGCCTCAGACTGTCCAGGAGCTCAGTGATGCCCTGGTCCAGATCTGGGAGGAGATACCCCAGGACGCCATCCATCGTCTCATTAGGAGCCCCGACATTGTCAGGCATGCATACACACACGTGGGGGGCCATAAAATTACTGAATACCATTTTGAGTTGCTGCAATGAAATTTCAGCTAAATGGACTAGCCTGCTGCATCATTTTTTCACTGTAATTTTTGGGGTGTCTTTGAATTCAGCCCTCTGTAGGTTGATAATTTTCATTTCCATCAAATGATGTGGCATCCTTTTGTTCCTAACACATCACCCAGTCCATATCAGTATAAATAAACAGCAGGATTTTTTTTCCCATTGAGATCTGATGTGTTCTCAAAGTGTTCTTTTAAGTTTTTTTGAGCAGTGTATAATGGATTTGTCCTTTCTCTGATAGAGACGTATATCTTTTGTTTAGTTTCCCACTGACAATTATCACACAAAGAGCAGCTGTGTTCAAGAGAGAAATTTTGCTCAGTGTTCACTTGGGCTGATGTGGTGATCACATCCGTTCATACAGTTTGCATCCGTATTGCAGCCAGTGGAGATGCTAGCCTTTATTAGCCCGCTCTAAACATACAGACTTTTGGATGCATATTGCACTAAAACAGCTTCTGAACTAAAAGGATGTTTACCTGAATGACACCTCCTCCGTGGCCATGTGTCCCAGCTAGGAAACACTCTGGCAGCTGCACCATCTTCCCAAGCCAATCTAACATTACCATCTCCAGCTCGGTGCACGCAGGACTGGCAGCCTTAACACCAAAATTCAAACGAATATGTCAAAAATCACAGACACGACCTGAAAATACAACCTTAACTTCAGAAAGAATTGTTGTATTTGTGTTTGTTACCCAAGAAAATCCACTACAGCCAATGGCTCCACAAAGCATATCACCCAACATCGCAGGGTAGGAGGAAGCTGCTGGAAAGTAAGCAAAGAACTTTGGGCTTTGCCAGTGAGTGACCTGGAAAAAGATGAATAATAATCAGAAGATAAGCTCTGCCATAACTCATCGTTTTCAGTAATGGCTAAAAAGCCTAATTATTTACCTTAATGTTGGTCAAATAACTAGCAATAAATTCTGCACAGCTTCTTGATTTATTGGAGAAATCCTGGAATCAACTTCACTTGGAGAAAGTCTTGAATTATCTCACATTACTTTTAAATACAATTATTTAATCTTAATATTATATTCAGTCTCCTTTGCTCTGCATCCTAATTCTGTATGAGATATCACCATGATCACTCTGAGGTTTTACTGGGATGGTCATTAAATGATAATCAGATACATCAAAATGGATGTTGTATTATTCTTTAAAAAATTCTTACATTAACAGAGTTTCAAAAAATTACGCAATTCTGTCAAATCCTTAAGCAAATAATCTTGCTTATATTTCATTCATCAGTGGATTTTTCAGCTCACCCCTGGCATTATGACCCTCTCAACATCTTTCATTAAGTCCTCGTAACTGTCAGGCTCCAGTGGGGCCTCACTGGGGATTAAATGACGGAGATATCCTGGTTCCAGATCAGGGAAGACTGGTCGCTCTTCTACATTTTCCAGGTAGTCAGCCATGTAGTCGACCATCTCCTTTCCTCTGCGCCGAAACTCAGCCGCGTCCATTATGCACCTGGAGGGAACACAGAGATTCTTCACTTTCATTCATTTATTGTTTATGCTGTAATAGGTTGGACATGCCTTCTTTGGGATTGATTACATTATTTGATAAGGTGAGGCACAAACTAATATTAACTCCACAAGTTTTATCTTTGACAAAATGATAGAATTGATTGTTTTCACACATGTACGTGCCACCAAATTACGTTGTATCATTTTTTTATTTAGTTTGCTTCGTGTTCACATCAGTGTTGCCAGATTTGGTTGAGCCATTTCCACCCAATCGCTTTCCAAAACCTGCCCACTTCAGGAAAAAAATCACCCAATAAGTGTTTTCATACGAAATAATTTCATATTTGAATGAACATGGATTTAAATGCATTTACAGTATTGTGATATTAAAAATTGATTTCAGGCCTTCTGAGGCCTTCCTGACCTGGAGAGAAATCACTGACAGGGCTGGATGACATTTGATTAACTGTGATTAAACTCGTCCAAGACGAGGCCACTGTGTTGATATGATATTAGGTGTCAACTTGTCTGCAGTTTGACGTGTGTCCCAATAAGATCAAGATTGTGCTGTTCAGATATGGATGCAACTGTCTTCCTTAAATTACTGCTTGCCCTGAGTAACCTTGGCATTCTGTGTTGGTTCTGGCTCTCGTGAACATCGAAAATAAATCTCTGTGCACCTGCGTCAGTTTCTCTGTGCCTTAATTAACAGCTGAATTGATACTACACCACTGCATAGTATTACCAGCCTTCACAGGTAAATAAGATCCTGAATTTTTACATAACAGTTGACGTCCCTGGGTGTTTTTCTTGTTGTTTTGCGTCGTTTTCTGTTTTGTGTCTGCTGGCCCATTCACCCGCGGTCCCGGATCGGGGGAGAGTAGCTCCTCACGGCCGCAAGTTCCATAGGATTTTCGGAAAGCCTCGTGAAGGGGTGTCGGCGTCTGGACCGGGACATTGGCAGAATTCCGACGGAACCGCTGTGCTTTGGTGAGTTGATTGAAAATTGTATATTTTAATCACTGACGTGTGGCGGTGCACTGAGGAGTTGTTTTTAGCTGTGTAGCCCCCTGCCTGCTTCTGTGAGTGTGCTTTGTGGCCGTCTGTCCCTGACGCATGCGTGCTCGTCCGTGGACTCGTGAGCACGCCAGTTTTCTGTCTCTGGCTGGTGCCCGGTCCCAGAGGGAAGCTTAGAGAAAGACCTGCCCAAGGTTACCGGCTGAAGGAATAGCCGGGCCGTCGGTCTGCGTAGGTCGCAGCCGAAAAGACAGATTTGTTGACCAGGGGTCATTTGGATTAGTACGGTTCGCGCACGGTGACGATCGTGCAGAGGCGAAAGACAGGTACCTGCACTTGGGGGGGCGGCTTCTGCGGACATAGAGCCTGGACTAGGTTCGGTGTTGAGACGCACGTGAAGAAATGGGACAGGCGGGGTCGAAGCAGAGGGGGGAAGAAATTAAGTAAGAAGTGGTATCTTTTTGATGACATGAGAGCCAGATACGGGGTTTCTTGGCAGGCGAGTGTGCGGGCTTGGGTTAAAGATTATGATTTCCCGAAAGCGGGCTCGTTGTCGCTGCGCGTTCTCGATCAGGTGGAAATGCGGTTGCGCATGTGTGAAGCGGAGCTTAAGAAAAAAAAGAAAATGAATACCGCCGCTTGGGAATAGTTAGAAAGTCACAGAGCGGCGTTGCAGGTATTCAGAGAAGAGGCTGAACGGAGACTTAAAAAGCAGGATAAAAGTAATCTTAATCAGCTTCCGTGTTCTGATTCTGCGCCTGACTGTGTTACCGTTTTGTCGGAATTGTCTAAATACGAGGCCAATATGAATTTTATGCCCCAGAGTCAGAGTAAGAAATTGTACCCACCCCTTCCAGTTCCGGTGCCAGCTTTTCCTCCTGTACGACACACATACACACACGCGCCGGTCACGTCTGCTCTGCCCCGAGCGTTTCAGTGTGCACAGGTGAATTATGACCTAGACGGATACCTAGACGCCCGTCTGGTTCCAGCTGCCGCGGGACCGGAAGACTTCCCACCCCCGCCCCCTCCGCTGGAGGAAGAACGAGCGGACCCTGTTGTTCCCCTGTCTGCTCCGCAGGTTGCAAAGACTGAGCAGGACGCCAAGGCTGAGCGAGCGCCGGGGGGCGCTACGACGAGCGGAGCAGTGACCACGCGGGGCCAGACGAAGAAGCAGCAGCAGCAGCAGGAAGTAGTGGCCTCGCTGCCGATGTTTGAGGTCGGCGGACCGTCAGGGGCTCAACTTGTGTTCCGAGCTTGGACATTAACGGAGATAAAAGAGGCAGCAGCGAGACTCCCCGATCCACAGGACTCAGGTGAGCGATTTGCGGAGGAATTCCGTGCCTTTTGCAGAGAGTTTCGACCGACTCTGACTGAGCTAAAACGTCTGTTAGCCATGAGGCTAAAGCCCACAGATTGGAATAATCTGAAATCTTATGTGCCTAAAGATGATGCATGCTGCGAGGCGGTCGAGTGGGCTGCCAACCACGAGTATGTACAGGCAATTGACGCTATTGCAAAAGGCATGGAGACTGTCTTTCCATCGAAGGTGAATTTATTGAAAATTGATCAGTGCAAGCAAAAAGAGGACGAGTCAGCTGCCGACTTTTACGTCCGCTTTTGGCATGTTTATGTCGAGTCATCTGGTATGGGGGACGCGCCCGAAGAATACGCTGCAAAGGCAGAAGCGACGATGTGGGAGCAGCATTTCCGTAATTCATTTCTGAAAGGTTTGAAGCGTGAAATTGTGGATGAACTGCAGAAAACGTGTGTCGGCTATGATGAAGCAAGGTTGGTTGAGATACGCAAACACGCTATTCATGTGGACAAACACCAGACTGCCGCTAGACGTCTCAAATTGCAGAAGAAAGACGATGACATGCACAAGTCTGCTTTGTGTCTCTACAACGCTGTTTACCAGGCTCCATTCAAACGAGGAGGAAATCGGCGTGGCCGCTTTCCACCCCGCGGCAGAGGATCGGGGCGGGGCCGGGGAGGGGCCAGCCGGAGGGACGCCTGTTTTCAGTGTGGCGAGGTAGGACATTGGGCGGCACAATGCCCAGCGGGGGCGGGGACTGAGGATTGATGTCATGTGGACTCTGCCACGGGCGCGGGGGCGGAGTCAGATGACACACCTACTGATAACACATCACACAATGTTCTCACTGCTACTGGCAAAGAAGACCTGCTTGCTGAATGTGACACACACACACACACAGATGCTGATAACATGTCACACAATTCTCTGCCTCCTGCTTTGTGCAATGAAAATCTGCTTGCTGAGCTTTCTGGCACCATCGAGCGGTTGGAAAAAGGTACTACATCCCTAACACCTACTACACCTCTGACAGCCAATTATGTAAAACTGGGACACGCCAGTTTTAAAAATATGCCCCAAATGACATTGTCTATTTCTGATTCCCCAGTAACTTTTTTAGTTGACACAGGTGCGACGATTTCTGTTATTCGGGAAGCAGATCTGCCATCTGCACCGAAGCTGAATGGCAGATATGTCCATTCTGTCTCTGCCACGGGACACGTTGTCCGTGAGAATTTTACAGTTCCACTGGGCTGTACCGATACTGATGGTAAGAAATTTAAACATTAATTTCTGTTCTCTTCACATTGTCCTGTGTCATTATTAGGACGTGATTTGATCTGTGAACTGGGGTTATCACTTGTTTCGACGCCAGAAGGCCTCAAGGTAACTAAATTAGATTTAAATGAGTCCACTCGCTTGTGCAGTTGTCTGTCAACACCCCGTTGTATGTGTATAATTGGAAGCTCCCCGTCGGTGAGGTCACCAGCCACCTGCTGCAGGCGGTGCGCGGGGTCGTTTCTCCCACGGGGACTGAGTTTGCCCCAAGCGGTTCAATTCATTGTACGTCACATTTGTCCCTGGGGCCTGATGCTGGTTACGAGCAGCAGTGGTACCGAGAGGGGACAAATTGTGAGAGATTAATAACACAACCAAAATAATCAAGACTGGAGTAAACATCTTCAAAATTACCCCGTACCATGAGCCTGAGGTCAGCCACGTCCACGGATCAAACCCCCCGGACTCCGCTGAGTCCCTTTGGCGCTGCGTCTGCAGCAACCCATTCAGGTGTGAGATGACATGAGTCATGTTATCAGTAATATCAGGCACAAACGTGCAGCAACTTTCACTTACGACATGGCAGACGCCGCCGTGGGCAGCCAGCATCAAATCTAGGGCCATGCGGTCCTGTAACTCCATGTTACGCAAGGCTTGGACCTCCGTTGTGATCTCAGTAAACCCCTCGGCGGATTCAGCAGTAAGATTTTCCAGATCAATCGCCAGATCATCAATCTGATGGGCCAAGTTTACAGTTCCCCACCAAGGAAACAAACCCCCCACCACTTTCGCCCCCACTGAAACACGA
The DNA here is from genome assembly GCA_018398805.1 of Hirundichthys speculiger. Taxonomy (NCBI): domain Eukaryota; kingdom Metazoa; phylum Chordata; class Actinopteri; order Beloniformes; family Exocoetidae; genus Hirundichthys; species Hirundichthys speculiger. The sequence goes on along the minus strand of JAGFBZ010000189.1, from coordinate 36,619 downwards.
TTTCTATGAGCCGGAACCTCACGCTTTGAAATAGAGCGGGTAGAGTAATAATGAGGGTAATTAGCATGATGATGAGTCAGCGAATCATAAATACCCACATGTGGAAGAAGTCTAGCCAGATAACACGTTCCACACCAATCGGGAGGCAGAAGTTGATAAACATGTTTGCCACAAACCCACACATGACGCCGCAAGCATCCAAATCCATCAGAACTAGGGAATAGAACTCGAGGATTATCAGTAACACCCAGATTATCAATCGGAGTGAGAAGCTCGGAGATGTTCAAATAGGACAGGTGGGGACGGGGACATCCGTCACCGTCCCGACGTCCGCATGTGGCATTCCTAGTGAGCTTACACTCACTATCCCCCAGAAACCGCCCACGAGGAGAACACGATCGAGAAAAACAAACGGGAGCTTCGTAAAGTGTCGGATTCGCGGTAAACACAGATTCGTAAACCTTCGGATTCCAAGGAGGACCTGTAGCGTTTGGAAACCGTATCATAAACCCAGAATAATCAGGGACGTGCACGTTACATTGGCTTAACAGGCTTGAAACGTTTGCAACCCTCAGTCGACCCCCAGCATCCCTAGTCGCCCTCTTAATCCCCACAGTAAACGCCACTAACACCCCTAATGTTTCTGCCCCGGTGAGCGGACACGGAGTGAGGGGAATAGCGCTGTCAGACGCATGAGGTAAGGCCGAACAAACGTAACAGCTATTTGTCACGCCCAATCCACGAGCCGTTGTTACCATTGCCCGATACCATCCGTTGCTACGGTAGTCCCCCCTTTTCGTGAGCATGTTACGACTCACGAACGAACCCCCTACATCTACATCTCGGGTGGACCGTGACCTAGCAGGCTCCTGGTACATGAAACCAAAAACACAGAAAATTGATAACAGAAACAATTAAGCCTAAAGGAATAGTTGTCTCCTCCATGAGTCACCACCTTATCCTGGTGGAGGGGTTTGCGTGTCCCAGTGATCCTAGGAGCTATGTTGTCGGGGGCTTTATGCCCCTGGAAGGGTCACCCATGGCAAACAGGTCTCTAGGTGAGGGACCAGACAAAGTGTGGCTCACAGACCTCTTATGACGAACAAAAACGAAGGACCAAGGTTTCCCTTGCCTGGACGCGGATCACCGGGGCCCCCCTCTGGAGCCAGGCCTGGAGGTGGGGCTCGGAGGCGAGCGCCTGGTGGCCGGGCCTTTTCCCATGGGGCCCGGCCGGGCTCAGCCCAAAAGGGAGACAAGGACCTCCACTCCCGTGGACTCAACTCCTTCAGGAGGGGCCATAGAGGTCAGTGGAGCTGGGCGGTGGCCGGATGCGGGGACCCTGGCGGTCCGATCCTCGGCTGCAGAAGCTAGCTCTAGGGATGTGGAATGTCACCTCTCTGGCGGGGAAGGAGCCTGAGCTGGTGTACGAGGTCGAGCGGTTCCAACTAGATATAGTTGGACTCACCTCGACGCACGGCTTGGGTTCTGGAACCAGTATCCTCGAGAGGGGTTGGACTCTCTTCCACTCTGGAGTTGCTCCGGGTGAGAGGCGCCGAGCTGGTGTGGGCATACTTACTGCCCCCCGACTTGGCGCCTGTACATTGGGGTTTACCCCAGTGGACGAAAGGGTAGCCTCTCTCCGCCTCCAGGTGGGGGGACGGGTCCTGACTGTTGTTTGTGCTTACGCACCAAATAGCAGTTCAGAGTACCAACCCTTTTTGGAGTCCTTGGATGGAGTACTGGAGGGTGTTCCATCTGGGGACTCCCTCGTTCTGCTGGGGGACTTCAATGCTCACGTGGGCGATGACAGTGAGACCTGGAGGGGTGTGGTTGGGAGGCAGGGCCCCCCTGATTTGAACCAGAGTGGTGTTTCGTTGTTGGACTTCTGTGTTCGTCATGGACTGTCCATAACATACACCATGTTCAAGCATAAGAGTGTCCACATGTGCACTTGGCACCAGGACACTCTAGGCTGCAGTTCGATGATCGACTTTATAATCGTATCGTTGGACTTGCGGCCGCATGTCTTGGACACTCGGGCGAAGAGAGGGGCGGAGCTGTCAACTGATCACCACCTGGTGGTGGGTTGGCTCAGATGGTGGGGGAGGATGCTGGTCAGACCTGGCAGGCCCAAACGTGTTGTGAGGGTCAGCTGGGAACATCTGGCAGAGTCTCCTGTCAGAAGAAGCTTTAACTCACACCTCTGGCAGAACTTCGACCATGTTTTGAGTGAGGCAGGGGACATTTAGTCCGAGTGGGCTATGTTCCGGGCCTCTGTTGTTGAGGCGGCCGACCGGAACTGTGGCCGTAAGGTCGTTGGTGCCTGTCGCGGCAGCAATCCCAGAACTCGTTGGTGGA